>OZ038475.1:147231699-147246699 GCA_964036315.1 Acanthosepion esculentum
AAGTGCTACGAGTGACTCTTAAAGTCGTCTTTGAAAGTGTGAGATCTTAGTTTGCCTGGAAGAAAACAAGGTAGTTATTACTAGCAAGAGATGAAACTAATTCATGGAAGATTTCACAGCTCTAGGGTCAATCCTTAATAGTCAGCCTAGGAGATTTTCAGCTCACCGTCTTATCTGGAAGGAAACCATGCAGCTCTTAATAGAAAGAGATGAAATTAATGCATGCAAGGCTTATCTGCTCCAGCTTCATTCCTTCATAGTCAGACTACGAACTTTTCAGACGATTCTCGTAGTATCATCACATTCTAGTGGTTTGGCAGTTAGCAATGTACCTCCCTTCCTACTTTTACACGAGTAATGTTCTTTTATGTAGATGCCATGTTCTTTCATGTAGATGTCATGTTCCTTCATGTAGATGTCATGTTCCTTCATGTAGATGTCATGCACGGTGCCAAACCCGTTTAAAAGATCTAAATTATCAGCTTTATACAGCCGCTTTCTCAGATCAATGGTTAAAATAGCTTTGAGCGAGTGAAGCCTATGGATCTAGGCAAAGACTACACTTCTTTGAAGATTATCGACAGACTCTACATATTCACAAACAAAGAAATGTGCCAAATGACAGAAACCACATCACTTGGCGACTGCCAACAGCAGTAACAACTAAAATGAATAGAAGAGAAAATAATGACATAATCAATATGTGGATATTCCATCCTACTTCAAGTAAAAGGTTAGGAAGGAAACCACCCATCAATACTGTAAAAAGCGATAAAAGGTAATGGACTTTCTGAAATCTATCTTCTTGAAAAATTGTTTGAAAAATTTTATGAATTTTAACCGAATATAGTACTGGCTGCGCGGTCAATCTACGGCGAATGTTTTTTTTATAAGGAAACGGTTAATATTACCATTACCAGAACGAAATGGTATATAAAAATATTTAATTATTTTGTTGAGGAGTATAAATCGCATCACTTTGCTACAATGTGAAGGAAATATGAGAAGTGTGTTTGTACTTTTATCTCTTCGATTGTATAAAGCCTCCATTGTATTACATCTTTAAGAAATGTGAAATCAAATTCAGAAGATAGGAATTTAGCCGCCACATGAAACTCTAGAATCTAATATTTGTTTAAACATTTGCTTTTTTTCATCAGAAATGTGGACCAAGCTCACCACCGACAGCGAAAAAGAGATATATTAAAACTAAAAACGAAGAAAACCTTTCAATATTTTAATCTAAAGGGAATTTATGAGAGAAACATCTTTCATCCGACTTAAAGAGAATTCAGTTATTAATGAGTGAACTGTTACTATAGTGAGCAACTAACTCGTTTGGATGACGCAGTACATAAAAAAAAACTTTTGTTGCTCAATGTCGTTGATTAGGCATTATACTGCTGAACAACAGACCACCTTTCTCAAATCAAACAGAGCAAAGAACCACATAGCTAAAATAAGAAGTTCTTCCATACATGGCGGTGTATTCTCCAAAGCCGTATACCTTAAATTATCACTTGTTTCACTCTCGTAAGCACATCTTTCTTCAGTTTCAAAATATTGATAAAATTCTTTAAATAATTCATGGAGGAATCATTATTTTATGAGTGAAAATAGAATTTGTCTTGACGTTTTCGAACGGCCATAGACAGCCGTATATTCTGAAGACTGAATATTCATACACGACTTTTTATAATTAAACGAAACTGTCAAACAAATGCTTGCACCAAACAAATGGATAATTCACCATCCAGTTTTGATGGATATCAACTTGAAAAATTGTAATATAAACTTTCAATCTTTCCAATTATTTTATGTAGCTTATCATCTTTCTATATATTTTTAAAATATACAAGACTCTGGAAGAAAACTTGCTCGTTAATACCTAAAAACGGCTAACAATGGAACTATGTAAAAAGAATAAGGGAAAAGAATACTTCGAAGGATGGACCAAAATATATTGTTCGCTTGTCACATGTCATCCGATATTAAGTGTCAATATATCATTCGAAACAACACTTGAATGTTTTCAGTGTATATTGTTCATTCATATTTTGTGTTAGTTTTGAAAAATCTTTTCCTCCTTTATAAAATATTTTCCTTCGGGTTGTTCTCAATATAATTCAAATTCATTTCAATATATTACTTTATTTGCCAAATATTCTTCTTTTTGAATTTAGAGAGAATTCTTTTTTCTTCCTTTCTTTCTTGTTTTTACATGAATTTCTACTTCATAATTGTTTAGTATCAGGTGTAGACTTGGTCAACCCTTATCTTATATAAAGCTTGATTGTCTCTTTTGTTCGGATTTTTAAACCTCTACTCACCATTTTTTAGGGCCCTACTGATTTCGAGCCCTGAAGCAGGCGCTTACTTAAATCCGTCACTGATCTTAATGCATAAATATATTTATTGCTTCTCTTCTTACATTCTCTGCTTCCATTCAACCAATTAATTTTCTTGACATTTAGTCGATATTGATTGGTTATTCCTCCCTTCATTGGTTCTTAGCCTTTACAGGCTTAAGGCCACATGACGCTCAGGCATCGATCACCAACGTTAAGCAACGTCGAGCCTGGCCAGTGACGAGATGGGCGAATGCTTTTTGAATACCAGGTGCTGTAATCATGGATATGCGAGTGGTGTAATGGTTAATGACATGAAATTGTTAATCAGAGATCTAAGTTTCAATTCTAGTCGGGTACATCATATTTACTTACGTGCAAATACCCCTTGAAAAGGTAGAAATCCACCTCCTCTCCCTCCAGCTATGGGTTGATTAGTAAGATTTTTATCACTAAGACCATTATTATCCTTCCCCAAAAAATTGCGTATAAATTATTTATATTTTGGCATTAAATGACCTATAGCAGTGATGATGTGTTGCTAAAAAAAGACAATCGATCAAATGTTTCCTCTACTCTTCTTTCTCTCTCTCTCTCTCTCTCTCTCAGCTTTTACCACTTTGTTTTCTTTCATGTTTCTTTATATAAAAAATATTGATACATACAATATTTTACAATGTTAAATAAGTAAAAGGTCAAAGAAGAATGAGTTACACCGATATTCGAAATGGTTAGGACCTTATTGCCTTGAATATCAGCATAGAATCTCATTTTTCTTTAACTGAGATCAAATACCGAAATCTAGCTTCGTATTCATCTATATGACGTGTCATCTCATAACTCAAGTGACCATGGTCCTCCACAATTTCCTAGCTTTTGTAGATTTAAGCAATATTTTCCCACTCGTTATTCGCCGCCAGGTCTTGCTCCGTCAGCCATTTTCGTTATTTAAATTACACGTTTTTTCCCTCTTGTCTTGAATATGTCCTCTGAGTTTTCGAATTCTTCTTTTTTATTATGCGTCGCAGGCATTTCAACATTTTGTTTCCACTTTCCATAAAACATTCACGTTACTTCCATGATATTCTCAGCATGCTTTCTGTGAAACCACGCCCAAAAGGATAAACATAAATAAAATAAAATAAATAAAACAATAGGCGAAATAAGTAAATAAATAATATACAAATTAACAAACTGCACGAATAATCAGTAGTCATTAAATTAAATAATAATAATATTAATAATATTAATAAAGAAAAAGTATAAATGATCAAATACAAGATACCCTGAGTAATCAATAATAATTAACAAGTTAAAAGTTAATAACTGTATACAACAGCTTCTAAATTAACAGCATTCTAACCAACAACTATTTCTGCTCAAATAACGTTTATAATAATTTGAAATATAACCGTTGCCGGCGACCCAATAGAAGTTAGAATAATACATTAAACCGGAAATACCTGACGTTGCTACCCATAATGCACCATTGTCCAGCATATGTAAATAGTCGAACCAGTACACAGTACATATGACCTGAAGACTGCGTCACTCTGCATTAAGTTCAGTGTCCACTGTTATATTTACACACGCTCAATCCTTGACAATGCGCAATTTTGACTATGAATATAGCATGCTACATTTATGGGATAACGTACTCAATATCAGAGATAGAGCATATGTACATATAAAAGTGACACTGAAGTGAACACTCAGAGGTTCTGAGTATTGACTTCAATGTTCACTTTTATATATATAAATATATATGATACACACACGCACACACACATACACACACACACACATATATATATATATATATATATATATATATATATATATATATATATATATATATAAAAGTGAACATTGAAGTCAACACTTAGAGGCGACAGGCTGTTTCATGCTAGACGCAATCGTCAGGCCACGAATGGGAATTGATTAACATTCTCGTGGCCTGTCGTTACGTCGCCTCTAAGTGTTGACTTCAATGTACACTTTTATATTTACACACGCTCTATCTCTGATATTGAGCACTTTATCCCATAAATATAGCACATCTCAACACTATATTTCTTAATATATATATATATATATATATATATATATATATATATATATATATATATATATATATATATATATGTATGTTTATAGGTATCTGTTTATCCATCACAAAGGGGTAATATGCTATATTTTCACAAGAATTATAAATATTTTGCAATGGATACTCACTCTTGTTCCTTCAAGTACATATCCGATTTCAGAAGTCGTCCGTTTGAAAAAAAAAAGTTAAAAACGATAAGGCCGCGAGTTTAATTAATGTTTCATTTTGTCAGCTTAAAAGACAATGTTTACTTAGTTATTCCAGTTATTTTAATTTTCCTGAGAGACTCATGAGGCCTGAACAAGCGTGACTCCTTTATCTAGGCTTACGCATTCCCTGAATCGGAAAAAATTGGTTTCTTTATCTGTATATAATGCAAAACTAACGTGGAAAAGAAAACAACTTTCGAACAGGAGATAGTTAATCAAAAGTCTAATTAAAGCGTTTCGAAAATGGTAACCTTAATTAAGAATTAATTATTTGGCAGAAACATTAGCTGTTCATAGAGAAAAACAAGATACTTATACATATATATATATATATATATATATATATATATATATATATATTGTGTGTGTATTTAGGCAGCAATTTTTCGTTTATGCATGTTTCATTAAATAATATAGACAAGTTTTGTCTATTTTCAGTTCCTTTCATATTGTCTAATAAGTTTAATAACATTATCATTGAAAGACGGAAGGAAATCACCATATTGATGCATGATTTAATCCTATTTAAGCATTCGGCTTATATAAGCCATTATCAAAGATGACAATTACATTTCAATATATTAAACAATACACAGACAAAACAAGAATGATCTGTTTTTGTTGCATGAAAAATTTCAAAGCAACGACAAATTCGTGGATACGAGACGCGGAAGCGAAAATCGCACCGCAGCTCGTCAAACATTACCACGCGAGGGTGAAAACGAGAAGTATTAAGTACGGGAAACCGTTGATATATACCAATGCCTTCTATTATCAATTATAGGCATTTAAAAATATACACGTGTAGACAAGAGATTTCATGAAGTAAAACTGGCCAGTCACTGATTCTCATTGCAAGAACCATTCACTCTCTCCCATATTTATTGTAGAAAACAAAGGGATCGATTGTGAAATCTAAATGCAATATATCAGATCGTTTGCAAATTTATTCTTTGATCCTCTCTATCGTGTATTCTTACTTTTCACATTTCTTTCTTTCATGTGATATCCCAAATCATATTCAGTAAGTATAGCTAATGTATACTTACTTAATAAACTTAGTTCGAAACAAGCTATATGGTCAGAACATTTTCCATCAGATAATCAGAGAATAGCCAGAGGCTTGCAAAACCGCATCCCCTCTAACCCAGAGTGGCATTGATTTCAATGAGAATATCAAATCTTCTTTTATATTTAAGTTAGACAGTTTAAATCACCCATTATTCAATTTACTGACCGAGGATTTTCTTATTCCATTTTCCATGCTAAGAAAGATCATTTGTATTAGCAAACCATCCTGAGTTTATCATTCTTCAGCTCTGCTCATGTCGATGTATCAGACTATACAAACTATTCAACACGAGTTACTTCCCCTAGCGTGGAAAACCGGGTGGTAAAATCTACACTAGCGGTTTGAATAGAGTGTTCGGATTGAAATTCCTAGATCATTACTTAATATGAAAATAATATGAATAAACCAGAGAGCATAACTACAGAAAAATTGTAAGTATATTACAATGACATCGGTTCGAATACGTGAGCAATGTTTACATTTTGCCTCAAGTATAAAAATGACGAAACATTTTGCCTCAAGTAAACTGACATATTTGGGAAGGATATTCGAATAATCCAGAACATGTACTGCAAGAAAACCGCCTGCATATGGATAGAACATTTATTCAGTAAATATACAAAAATATAAAGTTGTGCAAGAAAAGGATGTATCTTTTCGCCAGACTTAATTAAATTATACATTGAGGTGTTTCTGAGAAAATTAGAAGGCCGAGCAGGATTCATTATTAGCGGCCACAATCTTAATGACATAAGATCTGAAAATGACACATTGATGATCGCAAACATAGACAGGAAACTACAATAACCCCTATATAAATTAGTGAAGAAAAGCGAGAAGAAAGGACTAAACCTCAGTTGCAGAAACAGAATATATAGTGGTTACGAAAAGGGAAATCAATCATGCAAATTAGAAATTGGAAATACTAGAATAAAACTTATATGTCTCGGAAAGGGATATATTTGTTCGAAGTAGTTAAGTGGTCTTGGCTACTGTAACCGAGTAGGACATTGGACTGGTACTCGTCGTAGTCGTAGGCAATAGATTGAAGCCAGGAGGGACAGAGGAAAGCAAAGCATAACCTACCTAGCGGTCTTGATCAAATGAATGGCGGAACATGGTTTAGGAAAGAGCTACAAAGTAGAGTGAATTATGGATATATGATCGCAAACGTACTGAACGAACACGGCACATAGATATACAACATGATCCCAACCAATATTTACGTTTTGAGAATAAACTCTATATCATAAAATAATATATAAATATAGATATATATATATATATAATGGACTCTTCCGTCGGTTTCGATGTATGAGGATCTGACAGCTTAGTTGATTCAGTTATGAAATTTTGTGCGATAACCTTAAGTGGCATTTAAGACCCGCAAGTGATGTGAGGATTGTGAGATGAGATCGCTGTTAGATTTACGGACCTTTTAGATCATGCTCTCGCTTCTTGAAGATGATTCAGACAAGTAGATTGAAAACTGCTGAGTCCACTAAAACACGTTGATCTCCATTGTACCCGCTCCAAGGCTAAGCGCTCAACGGTGTTATGTGATAAATTGACAGCTGACAAGTTGCTTTTCAGCTTGTCTTCGTATCTTAGCAATGGGCGTCCTAAATTCCTGTAGCCCTGATCTAACTGGCTGTACATTTGGATCTTGGGTATCCTGTCATCAGACATTCTCACGACATGACCTGTCCACCGTAACTGAGACTGTATGAGAAAAGTCTCGATTCTTCCAATATTACACCTGTTAAACAGGTCTACGTTAGATATCTTATCTTGAAGGCTAACTCCACAGAAAGCACGCAGACAGCTTTTTATGATATATATATATATATATATATATATATATATATATATATATATCATAAAATAATCCATAACAAAAAATTAGCATAATAATTTTCAGCAGATCTACTTATTTCAAATTCCTGCCAAGAGACAGTACTCGTTTGTTGCTTTCAGTTCCAACATCGATTTTAAATTCTGACATGAGTCGTGACCTCGGGAACCAATTAACGACGTACGGTGAGGTATACGTGTACCAAGTGCTTTGATCGCTAGAACATCGACAGTAAATTTTCATCCAGGTTCTTATAACGTTTCACTTTTCTTGTTAGATCTTCTGTTTTCACAATGTGGTAAATTTAATAATAAAATTCCACTGTGCGCATGTGTAGTCGCATCAACGCAATATCAGTTTAGTCCGATAAAATTCTACAAGGACGAAACGCGCTACACGAAATCTTTTTCTCACTTTGTTATACATTTCTTTAAACTTGTTCTTTATATATAACAATATACACACCTTTTTCACATAGGGCAGGAGCAAATATCTACTTCGTAGACCATTAATTTGTCGCCATGATATAATTTTTTTTATTTTTTTCAACGCATATATTCTTCAAATAAAAATATAAACTTGAAGAGTTGTATGCTAAAATGTCGTCTCTTCCACACTTTCAATCGAACTTGATGAAAAATGTTCGTAAAAGTTTCGTTTTATTGTTATCCTGGAACGTTTTTTATTGATATTTGTTCTGACCCAGTTTTTCTAACTGCGAATTTTCACTGAAGACTTTTTTATGAGCTGTGCTGTTTTCATCACAAATCGAACAGATTTTTTTCTTCTTAGGTCAGTCCATGCATTAAGTGCAATGTGTTTATTACTGTCCATGATACATATTTTTATGATGTTATGGCATTACCTACAAAAATGGCTACGTCATCACGTCCTCTTTTTAATATATTTCTCGCATCGAGCTGCCGTGTGATTTTTTTATTCGAAAATTTACTATTACATACCGCGGTAGATTTTGTTTCATTCTTACTTTTATACTTATATTTTGATAAACATTTCCTTTCTAATATTTTAATACTATTTTATCTATAACCTCAAATAACAGTATACATGGAACTGATCTTTATTACGTTTTATTAGAAACTTTTCAAGTTTAATCTAAATATATTTTACAATTAATATTATTATTATTATCAGTAGTAGTAGTAGTAGTAGTAGTAGTAGTAGTAGTAGTAGTACTATTTTCTTTGATTTCTGTTGCATACACATTTCCTTCCCTGTCCCAACCAAAGACCTAAGGTCAAAAATGGATGCACGACATTTTCCATTGATCTTTTGAAAAACAAAGAAAAAAATCACACACATTTTACATAAACAATTCTCGTGTGAGTAGAATTCTTTGTATTTCTTTAACTGGATACCAAGAATGCCTTCAATGAGTCTACCGGAACCTTTTCCAAACAATCCGAGTGCTCTAACGACAACTGGAATTACTGATGTATTCCTGTGCCAATTTTGTTTAGATTTCCTCTTCAAGATACTTGTACTTTGATAGTTTATCTTTTAAAATCTTCAAATATAAATTACAATCTGCCATGTAAATTAAGAGGGCGCATTCTGTTCTTTTTTCTTTTTTGTGGGGGAAGGGTGTGGGTAGTCTTTGATCGCGATATCTTGGTAATAGGTTTTGATTGTTCTGTCTGTGGGTATTGCAAAGTGCAATAAAATTGTTACAGGTCCTCTGTCTGTAACCGGGTCTGGGTGGTGTTCATAGCAATTTCTTGCAGCTTCCTTCCCGTAAATGTAGCATATTTTCCAGAGCAGATAATGGCCCACTCTATCATGCCTTGTTTTATGTGCATCCTGATACAAGATGATCAATTGTATATTTTTCACAGAATCTACATTTGAGGTCAATAGAATTTTTCAGCATATGTGGCTGGTAATTTCTAGTTAATAAGAAAAAAAATTCGGTTTCAGCTTTTAACCCTACACTACGTAACCGCTGATGGGTACATATTTTGTCCCCATCAGCTTTTTTGGTACGTGTATTGATTATTATTATTATTATTATTATTTCCTTTGATATCTGGCGTTTACACATTTCATTCCGGGTCCCGCCTAGGGACCTAAAGTTAGAAATGACATCATGACTCATGACACTTTCCACTGGCAAAAAAAAAATTACATAGATAAAACCCTTCGTAAAGTGTGGGCTGTACTTGTGAGAACAATTTTTTTGTATCTCTTTAAGGCATGGGTTTCCAGTAATCTCTTCAATTAGTCTACTGGAATATTATCCAACAAATCCGATGGCTTCAACTACAACAGGGATTGTTGATGTTCCTATGTGCCACATTTTTGTGATTTTTATTATTATTATTATTATTATTATTATTATTATTATTCTCTGCACTTTGACAAAGTTGTTTTTTTTCATCTGTCATACTCATAAATATTTTCAAGCCGTCGTAAAAGCTGTATTATGTACCAAGTGCAAGCTCTCGATAGATAGATAGATAGATAGATAGATAGATAGATAGATAGATAGATAATGAACAGACTGAGATAGATAGATAGATAGATAGATAGATAGATAGATAGATAGATAGATAGATAGATAGATAGATAGATAGGAATTCTAGTTCTTTTATGAATGCTTCGCTCTACAGGTTAACTAAACACATTGCTATTATTTCAATTGGAGAGTTTTTAAAAGAGTCATTTTAATCGATTCTCGGAATGCGAATTCTCAATTAAATCTATTAAATGAATCTTTAAATACGACATGTTTCGTCATTTGTTCTTTATTTTTCAAATTCCTAATCCCTCTTCTTATTTTAAGCTGATAATATATTTAAATTAATTGTATTAAAGATAGTGTTTCTGTATTTCTTCCGAGCTGAAAACAATAGTGTGATTGCTGTTAGTTCAGAATTATACCCTTATCGTAATGTTGGTTTCTCTGCTAAATGAAATGAGTGACTAATACTAATTCTTTCTAGTGAATTGTATTTGCAACTATTTATGAGAGTGTTATAATTGTATAATCGAACAAGTTATAATGGTAATGATAATATTAAAAGCCTTCCTACAAGAAAACATTTGGCATTCACTTACTGAGCAGCCAGTGTCGTTTTCAGCTTAAAATTATGAAATACAGGGTGTCCATAATGTCCGTGTGCACTTTTAAAAAATTTATAACTTTATTTGTATTTGCGATAGAAATAATTTGTAAAAAAGATTAAAAAGAGGTAAATCTATATTTTTGGAGGTTTTATTGAAATTTTATTTAAGTTTCCACATGTCCTCCATCATTAGCAATACAAAGGCTAATACGATTTTGCAGTTCACGGAAAACATTTGCCAGCTGATTTACAGTAATGCCTGAAATCACATTAGTTATTTTGGCTATACTTAAAACTAGGTACATTAAACTTTATAACATTTTTTACAGATTATTTCTATCGCAAATACAAATAAAGTTATAAAAACCTTTATGGACACCCTGTATTTCTCTGAAAAAATTATTTCAGAAAAATAATTTTCTCACGACCAATGCCTGTTATCGCTCTTTCAAGTATTGATAGGGTTTTTATTCTAACCTTTTATTTGAAAGAGTGTAAAATGTGAACATCTTGACAATGTCATTATTTTCTCTTCGAGATACATGTGCCATCCATTGTAGTTCTTGCTGTGTTTGGTTATCCTCAAGTAATCTCAGCTGGTTTCATTTTCTGACACATTTCTTAAGAAACAAGAAACTTTTGTCAGAAACAAAGAAAGGACAACTGGACTATTATGCAATATCGGTTTTGTTATATGACAGAGAATGTTAGATAATATTCTCCCAGATAAAGAAGAGACTTAAGATAACTGAAATATGGTTTTACAGAATGGTGATATTAGCCTTTTACATATAAGGTTGAAATTTATAAAATCTTTCTCTTAAAACAATTTTTCATGAAGTCCAGTAGCTGTTATCACTCTTTCCAGTATTGATGGGGTTTTCCTTCCTAATCTTTTGTTAGTAGTAGTGTGGAATATCAACATCTTCATTATGTCATTATGTGCTCTTCGAGTTACACGTCATATTTATTTTAGTTATTACTGATGATGGCAGTCGCCAAGTGATGCGGTTTGTGTTATTCGGTACAGTTATATTTGATTATGTAGCGCCAGCCCACACTGTCCAAATAAGGCTAGTTATTGCCGAGATTCACAGGATTCACTTGCTCAAAGATCTTTTTTAACCACTGATGTGTAAAATCAGTAGTTTACAACTGTCTGTTTAATTATTTCTGGGTGGGTTTGCCGCCGTGCATGGAATCCACATGAAAACCTCGATCTGATGAGCTTATGTAAGAAAATGACTTCAGTTTTTTCCGGTTCATGTAGATATTTACGCTGTTGGGTGAATTTATCTCTAATACAGTCTATTCTATGTTCCATTTCCTTTTCTCCTATACTAAAATTGTTTTAACTTATCTATACACCGAGGTATTTGAGATGTTTAGTATTTACTAATTCCACATTCTTAATTTTAATGGATCGTGTGTTTGTGCAATCACTGCTTTCTATACCGTATATATATCTTCATCTCGAAACTCATCGAAGAATGTCGTTTTCATTTAAAACACATTATAATTGTTTAAAATTGTGTATCGTCAATTCACAATTTTCAAAGAAGGATGGTCTTTGCTAAGATCCACAAGTTTCACTCGCTCAAAGCCATTTTTAATCATTGACCCGAGAAAGTCGTTGTCTACAGCTGACAGTTTAGAGATTTCTAAACGTGTTTGGCGCCATGCATGTCATCTCTATGAAAGTCCGGATCAGACGAGGCTATTTCAGAATAGGGCTTTTCAAACTAATGTTTTTTGGCAACGAACAATAATATTCCAAAAAATAAATCTTCCTATTGCCCCATGATGAAAATGCGTCTCTTAATATCGCTATTACCAGTAGCAATAATACATCAAGTTAACACAACGAATACAATATATAAACATGATTAGAAGTAGGAAGCGCATATATTGGTAATTTGTCAATCCACTGGGATGTGGCCATATAAACCAATGTTATATGAAAACAAAAGTAAAATCTATCTCTGGGTATAGAAAACTGAAAGTTTTCTGAGTATGTGATAAATTTAATCACCCAATCCAAGAAAGAAGATACTGCCGCTAGAAACAATACGAAAACTTGTCAGATGCTGGAAGAGACATAAAATTAACAAAAAAACTGGAAAGACCGTGGAACACGAAGACAAACATAGTTACACTCATCTTTCAATTAAAACGTGCTCAAAGAACTTAGATAAAAGGCGGGAATGTTTTAAAATCCAATGACTCAAGAAATCCAACCAGTTGACAATAATGACAGAATGGACGTAATACTACGGAGAGTGTTAAAAAAAGAATTAATGTCATTCAGATATTTAATGTGAACAGTCACACACATAAAAAATGATATTAATATTTACTTTGCTTTTGGAGAAAATAGGGATTCTAATGGTTATATTCGTTTTGAAAATGGTAGACTATTTAGAACATTTTTAGAAACAGCTATGCAAGGTTTGAGGCCGTGAAGACTACGTTGTTGCTGAAGTCCTGGAGAATACGTAAATGTGTCTATGAGGTTGTAGGAGATTGGCTTCACACTGTATTGTCATATTTTCAGCAATAGTTCCACCAGTTCTAACCTTAACGGCGAAGACACAATATGCCACGAAAATTGTAGCGGGCCGCCCTCTAGGAATTTCTTCTAGGAACCACTTTGTAGTACCGAACCCCAAGAGGATACTTTCCCGATCACTACAATCTTAACATTTTTAAGTCTAGGGTTAACCGTTATGTTCCACACATATCCCCATAAATGGTGTCTCTTCTTCTGTACTCATTTACCTCGAATGGTTCTTGGGACTTCTAGAGAGTGATCATTATTGTAAGAAAAAATAAACGCCAGACATCTAAAAGGAATATGACAAAGAATATACTAGACAATGAGAAATGTAAAAATAAAATCCATGGAATCTTCTCCAAGAAACCATATTTAAAGAGTAGAATGAATTTCTGATTTCATTGGAAGCATCTGTTTATATTTCTGCGATGAGGTATTGTGTACATTATTTACATTTTTCGGACTATTGTCCTCATCTTTGTCGCCATATTTATTACAACGTTTCGGCAATTGTACGCTCCGGCCTTCTTCCCCAGTGAGCGAAATAAATGGTTCAGTTCGACATTCCAACCACCTGAAGAAGGCCGAAGCGTACAACGGCCGAAACGTCATTGGAAGCAGTTAATCAGAACGAAATATATTTTCACTATTTACATTATTCGGACTATTGTCCTCATCTTTGCCGCCATATTTATTAAAACATTTCTAAAGGGTTCATTTCGACATTCCAACCACCATAATCGCTGACTCGGGTAGACTGTTCTAGCTCCACATTTAATGGATGTCAGTTATCTGTTAACTCCTGTTAATTCCTCTCTGAAAGTTAACGGGGTATTGAACTTTTTTACCAGTGCTCATATTACAATTTTTTGCTGTTATCATTGGCTGACCACATGTGGAGAGAAAATGGAGATCACCGCACTCAGTGGGATCAGGTTGAATCATAGACAA
Source organism: Acanthosepion esculentum (assembly GCA_964036315.1). NCBI lineage: Eukaryota > Metazoa > Mollusca > Cephalopoda > Sepiida > Sepiidae > Acanthosepion > Acanthosepion esculentum. The sequence goes on from OZ038475.1 coordinate 147,245,882, forward strand.
AGAATATCATTGGAAAATTCGTAAACTTAAGGAATCAGCACATATGCTAGGCCACAAAAATCTCCTGAGCCAACCAAGCATAGAAATGAATACAATATGGGAAACAGTAATAAGGAGTGCCAGAGAAAAGTGATAATAACAAAAAACTTGCAATATAAGCTCTGTTAAAAACATGTAATGATAACAGCCCAAAAATTGCAATATGATCTCTGGTAATCAGAACGAAAATTTTCCATCAATGCTATTCCGTTTACCTTTTGTTTTTGTAAACATTACCTAAGACCTTTCGAATTTTCCATATTTACACTAACCAAAATACCTTTTGGAATTGTCAGTATTTTTCGGAAGGCAGTTCATGCTACAGAAATGTTAACTTACTTATGTGTTATTATGACTTTGCAGATGACATTCAATCTTGAACAACGTACTAAAAGATAAAAATTAATTGTCAAGAAGCTAAAATAATTGTATATCTACTGTGGTAACAAAGTCAACTGATTAGTTTAATAAAGAACACTTTATTTCTCATAGCGACATTTTAGAAACGTTCGGTTGTATCATCAAAGATTTCTCGACATAAATTATTTCCTATTCTTTATACAATGAACCAGAGATGGTTTAATAAACTCGGTTATGGACAAGATAACCCCAAGGCCAGGAATGAACCCTTGTGAACTAAAATAGTGATAACTTGTGAGTCAGGAAATGGCTGACAAAGCCCGACCACGGAGGTCGTAGTCTTGGTCACAGGGCAAAGGTTCGCAGTAATGCATTGTGGGAAAATCTCAGCCTGGTCAAGGAAAACAATAACCTGATTA
>OZ038475.1:147251699-147336699 GCA_964036315.1 Acanthosepion esculentum
CTTGAGCCAGAAACGACTGAACTCCACGTATCCCAAGACTCATAAAAGATTAAATCTAAACTTAGTGTGGTAACTCTTTCAATGTTAAGTTTGATTTTTTTCTTTTCACTTTTAATATAGTTATGGGAACTTACCCATAATAATAATGGACTATTCCGGACATCATAAATACAGCTCCTCAAGAGGAAGCAGCAGACAGAGAGTCAGTTCAGAGTCAGTCAGAGACAGAGTCGCGTCAGACGATTACTGTAAGACATTGAAATAGTGATACTTGTTGAGACAACATAGTTCACTCTAACCAAATCTGATAGTCATTACTAATACTTCTACTTCTTTGTACATATTTCTGTTTGTAATATATCTGTGTGATTCCATACCTGTGTTCGAGTTATTCTTCATTGGTTCTACCTTGGACCATCACCGTGGTACAAGGAACTTGGATCATAACAAGTGGCGACGAGGAAACCCCTAAAGAAAAACGAACTCTCTACGCGGAGGACATACTTTTTTGCTATCCGTCGCACATAACAATGGTCGACGAGTAAACTTTAAAAAAAACAAGTTCTACGCGAAATTTCTAAAAAAAAAAACTACGTCAACATGGAAGATTTTAAGCCAACCATTGTGGAATTTATCAAAATCCAATTTGAACAGCACCAAAAGTACGAACAGAAACATCTGGAATTGCAATAATTATTGCTACGTGTAATGTTAAATAAAGAGCAAAAATCCGAGAATAAAACAGTTCTCTCACAAGACGCTATTTGGAGTACTATCGAAGATTTCAAGTACGCACCCGACGAAGACAAAAATTTTTCAAATTACTTCCGAAGGTATGAAGATCTATATGAATTTGACTGCAAAGATTGTTCAGATGCACGTAAAGTACGTCTATTACTAAGGAAATTAGGCACATGCGAATATACCAAATTCGTAGATTATATCCTTCCAAGAAAAACAAGTGAGTTAACGTTTAAAGAAGCCATAAAACTGCTAACAGAACTTTTCAGCCATAATACCTCACTATTCCAGATGGGATGCATGAACATAACAAAAAAGGACAACGAAGATTACATAATTTTCGCGTCCATTGTCAACAAATATTGTGACGACTTCAAATTATTGGAACTTAGCGCGGGCAATTTCAAATGCTTAATTTACGTCCAAGGTCTCGTTTCAACCAAAGACGCGGAAATGAGACGCAGAATCCTTACTAGGTTGGAGAGTGAACAAGATTTGACACTTCAAAAACTAGTAGAAGACTGCCAGAGATGCATCAGTGTGAAGAAAGACTCAAAAGACATAGAAGAAGCTGGCACTGCGCACATACTTAAAGTACGAAGACAAACCAACTTTCCCTCCTCACAAACTAAACCAAACCGATCCCCACCGCTCAAAAACGGGTAAAACAAAATTTTCTAACTCTAAAAATCAATATCAGAGAAAACTACCACCCAGTCCATGCTATCGCTGTGGGACTTGGCATTGGTTTAAAGACTACATATCGTTTTAAAACTTGTCTATCATGTAAAAAAATAGGCCATAAAAGATCTCATTGTTGGAATAGAAGAGAAAGCAAAAGCAGAATAAGAATTACGAGGACTGACCAAGCAGATGAGACTAGATTAGTTACTGGGAGAAAGTTAAAATTTGAGGGTGAAGTAATTACAAATGTAACATTTAATGGAATGACGAAAAAAACTAAAAATGTAGGTCTTAAGAAATACAGAAAACCTATTCGGAACGCACTGGATGCAAAAATTCGAACTGTGGGATTTACCTATAAGTACGTACTGCCAAAATATAAAAGGCCTATCAACCGAGGCAGACAAATTAAAAGAAAAACTAAAAATGAGTTTACCCGAAGTATTTTCAGCAGGTCTAGGAAGATGTAAGAAAATGGCAGAAAATATCGAAGTAAAAGAAAACGTTCAACCTATTTTCAAGAAAAAAAGGAGCGTACCGTTTGCGTCAATAGAAAAAAAATTGATCATGAATTAACTAGACTCGAAAACACTGGCATATTGACAAAGTAGTATAGAGTAAATGGGCCGCACCAACAGTCTACGTCAAAAAGAAATCAGGAGAAATTCGAGTTTGCGCTGATTTTTCTACAGGTTTGAACGCAGCAATAAAGGACTACCATTATCCTCTACCTAGTCCAGAAGAATTATTCAGTAAATTAAATGGCGGAAATTTTTTTTTAAATTGATTTAAGTGAAGCGTACTTGCAAATTCCAGTCGATGAGGAAAGTTCAAAACTACTGTGCATAAACACACACAAAGGATTGTACATATACCAAAGATTACTATTTGGGATTGAGGTCGCGCAGGCTATATTCCAACAGATAATGGATACGATGCTTTCCGGAGTAGTGTACATGATTGCATACCTGGATGACGTATGGATTAATAGCGAAAGCGTTGAACAACATTGGGAACATGTACAAGAAGTGTTTAAGAGAATACAAAGCTATGGATTCAAAGTAAAAGAAAATAAGTGCGATTTTTTCATAAAGGAAATTAAATACCTTGGCCATATCATAGATCAAGAAGGTAGACGACCAGACCCTGAAAGGTTAACAGCAATAAAAAAAATGCCAGTTTCTAAAGACATAACAGAACTACAAAGTTTTCTAGGCTTAGTGAGTTACTACCAGGAATTCATACCTAAAATGCATAAACTTCGCGCACCACTGAACGAATTGCTAAAGAAATAAAAGTTTGGCAGTGGACAGATCAATGCCAGGAAACATTTGACGAAATAATTAAAACGTTAACTTCAGATTTATTTTTGGCACACTACGATCCTAAACTACAAATAATTGTAGCAAGTGACGCGAGCGCCTACGGAGTTGGCGCGTGTATATTACATAAAATGCCAGATGGGACAATAAAACCCATCGCACATGCTTCTCGAACCCCACTTCCAGCGGAGAAAAATTACTCACAAATAGAGAAAGAAGCTCTGTGATTTATCTTCGCAGTCACAAGGTTTCATAGGTATATCTATGGCATATATTTTACGCTGCAGACGCATCACAAACCGTTACTAACAATTTTGGTTCGAAAAAAAGTCTACCGGTTTACACTGCAAATAGGTTACTTAGATGGGGAATAATTCTTCTGAACTACAATTTCAGATTGCAATATTTTTTTATTTATATTAAGACAGAATTAAGTACTTGTTAAAATTATTAACAATAATAATGGCTGCTAATCTAAAAATGACCGTTAGAATTTTTTTCTTTAACTTCAATTGTATTGAGGCAGATTCTTGTATCCGGCTAACTGCTGTAAAATGGTAAACATGAGAATAATAAATTCTAACAACTTCTATATGTGACAAATTCGTAATTAAAAGACTGCAATAATCAATACGTCATTCAGAACGAAATTATTCAACATAATTTGATGTTTATCTTGTAAAGAATTGTCTATAAACTTAGGCAACAAAGAGTATCTTTATCTTCAATTATAGATAAGTGAATTTCCAACGGTAAGCAGACATTTAAGGGAATCCTTTCCAACAAAAGACGAATCCTGAAGTAAGATGATTTCATTTCAAATAATTAGTCTGATTTTCTTTCTTTGAGGTTAATTCCGAATTATACTTGCCAGTGCCTTCCTTAATCCAACCATTATTAATTTGATTTACTATTTTACACTCAATAAAAGGCCCAAGAGCCTCTGAAATTAGAGGTGTAGTGAGTGTGATAGTTGTAAGGAGAGAGAGAGAAAGATATTCACTTTGTAGATTGATAACGGATGACCTTAGACTTAAAGAGATCAAGGTTATAGTGTTCAGAGAAGCATATCCTCAGGAGTTGGTTCCACAATCTAAAAATCCTGGGAAAGAAACTTTCTGAGTAGAATGTCATCCTTACCAGCGTAATACGAAGTGAATGAGGATGAGCCGACGATGAGCGTGGCTTGGTGGGTTAAAGTCTGAACAAAGAGTGTTGCTAACCCGAACATCTGCAGAGGGAGACAGAGATAGAGTAGCGATAGGCCAGCGACGCGGGAAACAGATTGTAAGGCAGGAAATAATTCATTATACCCAAGGCCGCGTAAACACTGTTGCATTCTGTCATGGCTGGACAAAGAAGATGGAGTAACTCCAGTCCAGATTTAACAGCAATACTATATGTATCTGTTTCATCTGTCCCTTATAAACATAGATCATGACAGGAGTCGGTTACTTTCGGGAGCAGTACAGAGAAACCGGTAATTTGCCGTGTATCGTCAACGCTGTGTCGTATATACGATTTCTTCTTGAGGTCGAGAATGAGCTTCTTGAGTACCAATAGAAATTTCAGAAAAGGTGCATCATTGAGAATGCGACCTCTCATTAGGGATTGGACAAATGGGAGGTCTTCTCGGTGGTGATTAAACGTTACTAGCTGTGTTTTAGATAAATTGTATGATACAAGACAGCCTTTCCCCCATTGAGATGTGAGAGCGAAATCAGCAGAAATATAAGCTGACAGGCTCTGGTCATCCAGATATTTAGACGTACACCCATCCACCGTATTATTATCTGTGTATTAAGAGCATATTTAGAGCTTCTGTAAATATATAATATTTACTAAAGATCTGAGAATGCTCTTTGGCAGATCTTTCATATTTGACAAAGAAGTGTAGAACAGAAGAGAGAGCCTCATGATACGCCAAAGTGGATCCCATAAGCTTCAGAAAATTGGTCATTAACAAGACCTTCATGGGTAATTATAGGAAAGTTTTGAGATTCTATTACTGGTGAATTTGTGCAGCAAACCACTCCTGCCACATCACGTCAAAGTTCTTCGCTCTTGACATGTGTTTATTATCAAGCGTTTCATTTGTTCTCCGCGTGATGATAGATAGATCATCAGGTTTAGATCTGGAGAAGCGAAAAACATACTGTTTATCGCACAGGTTTTTTACGTTTAAGCGATCAACAACTTTCTTGGTGCGGATAGTTCCAAACGTTTTCTAATGCAACTACGGAGGCTGATGGGGACAAGCGCGCATTTTTATAAACAGGGCATACAATTGATAATTCCCATGGGCTTGGGAAATATTTCACTTTCAGGCAGTGATTAAACAGCTTAGCCAAAATACTTGGGGATTTTATTTGGGCAAGTATACTTCGCAGAGTTAAGGCTTTTGAGAAGTCTGTAAATCGCCCGAAACGTTCAGAAATATCACAAAGCTTGTTCTCCATTATGAGATTCCCCTACCAAATGAAGCATACTTCAGTTATGATATGGCCCTTGTTGCCTAATCTGGCGTTAGAGGGGAAGTTCACTTCGAACAGCTTAACTTTATCTAACGAGGATTTGATAAATAGACGGCATTTTAAATGTAAGACACCGACAGCTTTCCTCGATTTAGAAAGGTGTTTGCCATTTTCCCGAACATAAAGATTAAAGCTTTAACTTAGACTGACTGTGTATAGATGCTCTTTGCATTTTCAGGGATTCGCTTACAATGGTTATGAAAAGTTCTGAATACTTATGCTACACCAGTCCATCTGATAGAGATGTTAGTAGTGTTTAATGTGACATGTGGCCGTAACACATTCAAAACGCTACCAAGTTTTGATATTTGGTTATTGTTGGTAATTTTTTGCAAAGTATAAAACTTTCAATTTTTAAATTCGGAAATAACGGACTCTTTTGTAGAAGTTGCGTGTTTTAAAGAAAGCTGAGATACGTAACTCTGCTATGTAAGACCTGAGCTGTTCTAACCAGCTTTGGTACATCGGTAGATTGTCCTATGAAATGCAATATCTAAAAAGGCCTTTCAAACATGACATAGACCAATGAGGGATCTGAGGTGTGCTGGTAGGTAATACTTCAGTGGTTCATTGGTCAAAGCACGCGATAAGGAAGTGGGCTAAGAGGTCATCATGATGTCATCATACATCGGGAACACGAGGACGCCTAACTACAATTTGGATGAATACTAAAATCGCCAAAAATATGCATGGTATGTGGAAGAAGATCAAGTTTCCCTAATATTCTATTAAATATTGTTATATAAATGTTTTATCCATATATATATATATATATATACTTGTGGCTAAAATGTTCACAACGGCATTGTTTTCGTCAGAAAAGTAGGTATAAGTATTATCAATGTTGTTTTATATTCTATAATTTTTACAGACAATAAATACGATATTATTTGTTATTGTCTGCGATTTTGGTGTAATTTGAGGGGATAATACAAAAGTTATGGATGATTTAGTGATTTACTGCAAAATCCAAGGTGGCCAAAATGATCAGAACGGTTGCTTTTACTCCGTGTTTTAGTATATTTAACCGGCGAACTCTAATTTTTTTAATTTGTTTACGTGACGGTTCGTTTACTAAACATTAGTAAGAATATCTGCAGTGTACTTTGTTAATATAATGCCACTTACTCCGTTACCAATTCGTCAGCAGATTATTAAGCTTCGAAAGAAGGATAATTTAAGTATTGGGTATATTGCAAAGATTGTTAACAAGTCATGTATAAATTCCCAAGAGGATAGAATCCAGGTAGAACTCAACGTCCAAGGCAGAGTAAGAATATAATATAAAAGGCTCAAGCACTAATGTTCCATGGAATATTAGGGTTTCATCCTTTTATTATTTTATTGTATTTTATTTTGTTTTGCTATAAACATGTTTTTAGTGGGGTCACGTGCTTCAGTTACTATACTTGTTAATTCTTTTTTATTATTAAAAATTGAAATTAATTACGTTGAGAGTCCCTACTAAAAAGAAGTCTGCCTCTGACAGATATCGAACGTACATCCCTTTTTCACCAGTTAAAATTATCTTGTCGGAGGCTCAAAAAATGTTGAATGTTAAAATTCAAGTTTTGGTTAAAATATCTGACAAAATGATTTCTTTTGCGTAAAAGTGGAACAAATTTCTCAAACAGTTTATTTTGTTTTTGATTGTGTTTTTGATTGTGTTTTCTGTGTGTGTATATATATGTGTGTACGTGCGCGCGTATGTGTGTGTGTCTCTGTTTGTCTGTTGGTGCGTTAATGAGATCAACATATAGTTCCATTATTTACTATGAAAATCAAGGAAGGTAAGAGATTTCTAAGACTAAAACAAATATTTTATTTTTTACCGCGAGATCTGATTGAACAACGACATAAAGAATCATTATTGACATTATTCGGACTATTGTTCTCATCTTTGTCGCCATGTTTATCACAACGTTTCGGCCGTTGTACGCTTCGGCCTTCTTCAGGTGGTTGGAATGTCGAACTGAATCCTTTATTTCGCTCACTGAGATAGACTGTTCTAGTTCCACGATCGAAACATTATGATAAATATGGCGACAAAAATGAGGACAATAGTCCGAATAATGTAAATAGTGTACATAATACCTCTTCTCATAAATATAGATAGCTACTGAAAGGACAAAACGTTGTAATAAATATGGCGACAAAAATGAGGACAATAGTCCGAATAATGTAAATAGTGTACATAATACCTCTTCTCATAAATATAGACAGCTACTGAAAGGACAAAACGTTGTAATAAATATGGCGACAAAAATGAGGACAATAGTCCGAATAATGTAAATAGTGTACATAATACCTCTTCTCATAAATATAGACAGCTACTGAAAGGACAAAACGCTGTACTAAATATGTCGACAAAGATGAGGACAATAGTCCGAATAATGTAAATAGTGTACATAATACCTCTTCTCAGAAATATAGACAGCTACTGAAAGGACAAAACGCTGTACTAAATATGTCGACAAAGATGAGGACAATAGTCCGAATAATGTAAATAGTGTATATAATACCTCTTCTCATAAATATAGACAGCTACTGAAAGGACAAAACGCTGTACTAAATATGTCGACAAAGATGAGGACAATAGTCCGAATAATGTAAATAGTGTACATAATACCTCTTCTCAGAAATATAGACAGCTACTGAAGAACCATTATTACTAGTAATAAACTTCTATGCCGTACTGTTTCTATGCCATTCTTATTACTGATCTTTGCGTATGTGAACAAATATATTTTGAAGCAAAAATTTCAATTTAACTAAAGGAAGATACTTTTTCCATGTTCATGATTATCGGAAATTAGAACTGAAACACAAATTGCCTATTATGTTTAGGTTTATCTATTATCTATATGGTTTATCTATATATTATGTCATATGTTTTCTTTTATTTACTCATGCATTTGTTTACTTTTTGTGTTGAGGAGGAACATAGAAAAATAACAATTTTGATATTCAGTGTCGCGTTCAGATCGGATTTATTCAGAGTAAAGAAAATTTGTGAAATTTAAAATTTCTTTTGTTTAATGATCACTTTGAGGCAGGAAACAGCAAAGCATGTAGAGGAAGAAGTGTCAAAGCTGGAACTGTTAGGAAAAACGAAAAGAAGGTTGATATCTCAGAACAAAGGTGATGTCGAGATTAGATGAGAAACAAATCTGAAAAAAGAAGAAGACAAAAGAGATGTTATAAAAAACATTAAGACGAACATCAAGAGAAGCTTCAGCTTTACTTATTATACAATGAAAGTAAAAGTTGATGGAAGTCTTAAGAAAGCAAGTTTGGTTTAAGTGGGAGAAAGAAATCGATAAATGGATGAAACGGAAGGATTACTTCCATGTGCCTTGTTCCTTCAGGATGTTGACGATCATGACTCTCCACAATTTCCTGTCCTTTACGGCTCTCAGTAATTTTAATCTTTTTGTTACATCTCCCAATCCCTGTTCTGCCATCCAGTTACACAAGCACGTTATGTAGATTGTTTTCCTCTGTTCCTCTTGTCGTCAATATGTCCTGTGAGTGTCAAATTTTCCTAACCCTTTCCTCATTATGTGCTCGAGAAATTTTAACAGTCTATTCCTGATGTTAAGCATAAGTGCCTTTTATGTTTTCATTTTCTCTAACTCTTCTTAATTAGTCACATGTTCAGGTCATGGTATTCTCAGCATTCTTCTATAGAACCCCATTTCTGTTGATTCAATTCCCATCTATATCTGTTAGATGATTTTCAAGAATTCACTGATATATAGGAGGACTGATGTTGCATAACAGATCAATACTCTTTTCTTTCTTCGTTTCTAATTATATTTTCCTGTTCCTTAAAACTTAAAAGATATATTTCGCCCTCGCAATGCGTTTGCAGATTTCGATGTCGCACTTTGCATCCTCTGTAATGGAATTTCGCAGATACTGACATTATTTTAGTGGCTTGATTTTGGTATCTCCAATTTATAATTTACAATTTGGGCGACATCTTTTTTGCTAACAACCATACACCTTGGCTTCTTAAAATTACTGTTTAGTCCTTTCTTCTCGCTTTTCCAACAATACATTCTATAGAAAGTTCCACGGTTTCCTTTCTGTGTCTACTATCAACACTGTGTCATCTCTATATATTACGTCGTTAAGATAGTGCATCCTGGTAGGACTTCTAATTCGCTCAGTATCGCTTGAATAAGTCCTATATGAAGACACATCTCTTACATAGAAAAAGACAACGAGTGCAGAAATGACTGAAAATAAAGGTGAAATGAACAAGCATAAAAGAGGGGTGATAGATAATCTGAAGGGAAAGATAAGCGTAAGCGAAAAATAGGGGAAAAGTTGGGAAAGGCGGTAAAATTGGATTAGAAGAAGAAGAAGAAGAAGAAGAAGAAGAAGAAGAAGAAGAAGAAGAAGAAGAAGAAGAAGAAGAAGAAGAAATGGATGATCAAACTGAAAGTGAAAATGCAAATATTATAAACAGAGAAATATATGCGAATGGCTTAACAGAAACAAAATCGATAGATTGAATGCCAAGAAAAAGTAAGAGAGAACGGAAGTGGTTATAGATATAAAGGGAGTGGAACAAAATGTGATAGAATAAAGAAAGAAAATGTGTCAGAGAGAATAGAATGGATATATAGAGAGAGGAATTAGAATGAAATCTGATAGTATGAATGAAGACAGGGGGAAGGGAGGAATCGAAGATGTTAAAGATTGAAATTGGATGGGAAAATAGATAGGTTTAAAACTGTTAAATAATTGTCTATTGTCGGAAGAAAAATTCGGTTAAAATTGGTGTAAGAGATAAATAGGGAAAAGGGGGGGAAATGCGGTCCAATTGAAGAAGAAGAAGAAGAAGAAGAAGAAGAAGAAGAAGAAGAAGAAGAAGAAGAAGAAGAAGAAGAAGAAGAAGAGCGGAAGAGAAAAATAGGGGAAAGGCGGTAAAATGGAAGAAGAAGAAGAAGAAGAAGAAGAGGAAGAAGAAGAAGAAGAAGAAGAAGAAGAAGAAGAAGAAGAAGAAGAAGAAGAAGAAGAAGAACAACAACAACAACAACAACAACAACAACAAATGGTTCATCAAGCTTAAAGTGAAAATGCAAAAATTATTAGGGGAGAACTATATTCGAATGGCTTAGCAGAAACAAAATCGATAGATTGAATGCAAAGAAAAATTAAGAGAGAGAGAATGGGGGTGGATATAGATATAAATCAGAATAAAGAATATATATGTACGAACGAAGAGAGCTGGAGGGAGAGCATAGAAGAGGATATATGGATATAGAGGGGGTGGAATGAAATGTGATAGAATAAAGAAATAGATAAAATGTTTCAGAGAGAATAGAATGGATATAGATATAAAAGAATTAGAATGAAATCTCATAGTATGAATGAAGACAGAAAGGGAAGGAAAGAATCGAAGATGTTATAGAAATTGCATGGGGAAAATAGGTAGGTTTAAAACTTTTTTAAATAATTGTCTATTGTTGAAAGGAAAATAACAGAGAAATTCGGTTAAATTTGTTACTAGAAAAAAACGAAAATTGAAGAATTATACAAGATGAAGAAGAAAAAAAGGCAAAAGTGAGATAATTTGATTTCTTCTTCTCTGGCCTGTTTTTTGCAAGATGATTATGAGATTTGCTCCATGAGTAAATCTGCAAAGAGTATTAGTATAAGAAACATTACACCGTGTAAGATTTTAAGAAGAAAAGTAACAAAAAATAGAATCACTTCAAGTGAAAGAGCGCGAAGTAAGAATTAGCAAATCTAATGAGAGAAATGGTGAAAGGTGAACCGGTTCTGAAAGACTGAATCAAAGTCGCGTTTTAGATGGTGAAATAAAACACAAAGCAAAGTTACAAACACAATGGTATGTAAACTATTTTACAGTAAATTTCGCGATTATTGCTCGCTTAGATTAAACTGCGCTAAAAGAAAAGGAGGAAGCATTTAGGACGACTACAGAACTCAGAGAGATTATTCTTAAACCTGGTTTGTCATTTTGCATGAAGTAAAAGTATTTAAGACGCAAACAAATACAATAATAAGTTGTTTCTTCTTCTATGTACCGTTCCCCTTCAGGACGTTGGCGGTCATGGCTCTTCACAATTTCCTGGTCTTTGTCGCTCTTAATAAAGTTGTTTTTGGTATCTCTCTTAAACCTTGATCCATTTAGATCTACTCTCTAAGTAGGTTGTTTTCTTTTCACCCTCTTGTCTTCAATCTGTCGATATTTCCAACACTTACGGAGGAGCGCGATTTAAGAAAAGGAAAAAGAAAGGCGCACAGATTAACACTGCTTAACAATATTTCGACTGCATCCCTGTCTTCTTCAAATTATTTTTAAAAATTGCGTCCAAGTATAAAAATATGTAAAAATACAGAAAAATACGAGTTTTTGTACAAACGTTACTTGAGAAAAACTTGTAATCAATGCGACAAATCAATCGAAACGCGAACCAGGATGAATGGAATGCAAGTGAAACGTGAGTAGAATGATGGGTAAATACTCATCTTGACTTTTTCCGTTAGTTGATTATGTAATAAGGGGAATTAATCAAACATTATAGTATAGATCTAATGAAACTCTCCTGGCATTTTTTCATTCCCCCGTTGTGAGACGTTAGTATTTTGTATATGTAATCATTTTCATGTGTTTTCAGAGTTAAAAATATCAATGCCTTCTACATATTTTTTTCAGAACTTAATGTTTTTCACCGGTACAACCGTTTCTCTCACGACAAGTGACGTTTATACGAGACTTGTAATTTCTGTGTATTCTTTATATTTTTTATACATGTATTCAATATGTTTCAGCTTTAAATAACCTTAAAAAGGTTGATAAGTCGTGAAAAACACATCAAATAAAATAAAAAAACAGTAATTTGATAGTATGTCAGTCTTCTCCAAGTATTGTTACCTTGAAGAATAGTGACATACTATCAAATTACTTTTAGGCATTCTTTTTATATTTATTTGATGGGTTTTTCACGACTTATCAACCTTTTTAAGGTTATTTAAAGCCGAAACCTATTTTGGGATAGTAATAATTTTTTGGAGATAATAATGATATTCTGATACACATTCTACTGTTTAAGTCATAACTGGGAGGAAAAGAGGTGGGTTCATACTTTTCGGAAGGATATTTGCACGTAAATGAATGTAAAAAGCCAGACTGGATTTTGAACTCGGCTCCCAGATTTAAAATTCCGAGCCATTATCCATTAAATCACTCGCACATCCAAGTTTACATCACCTGATATTCCCGGGCATTCACCCATCTAGTTACCGACTAAACTCAATGTTTCTTAACCTCTAGGGGATCATGCGAATACCGGTGTTTCAACATGGTATGACCGAAGCAAACCCAACAATTTTCTCCTATCTCCTTCCCCTGTGTGTCTATCTATCTATCTATCTATCTATCTATCTATCTCAGTTTGTGTGTCTCTCTCTCTGTCGCTCCCTATATATATATATATATATATATATATATATATATATATATATATATATATATATATATCAGTGTGTGTGTGTGTGTGTGTGTGTCTGTGTCTGTCTCCCTGTCTCTATCTATCTCTCTATCTCTCTCGCAATTGTCCTTCACCCAATTTCCCTTTCATGGTGAAGAAAGCCGTATTCATATTTCATTCATTGGTCAGAGATTACATAATGTTTTTCCACACACCAATCAAATACTGACTAATTAATTACTTGCATAAAATTAAGAAAATAAATATTAATTACATTTGAACAGTAATCAGTAATATTAAATATAACGGTAATCTCCAGATTAAACTTTTCACTTTGGTTCCGCTCGTGATCCTCATTCAAACAAAAGGATTTAAAAATAATTCTCTGAACTTTTAGTCAGGATGTTTCCAGTAACGCCTGTCAGCTGAACGGCTTGTCAAGTCCTAACTTTTTCAAATGCTGTCATGTTCATACGCAACTAATTCTTACACTATTCAAAAGTGATATTATCTTAACATTTAAAATCTTTCTCACCTTAGACTAAATGTTGATGGTCAGTCAACCTTCGACACTAAACTTTCACACAAGCTATTGTGTAATAGCTACATCAATAGAAATGGTAAGATGAAAGGAAAAAAGTGTACTTGTCCCGTGTTCAACCCACAAAAGTAACTTCAGCTTTTGTTCATAACTCTGACAGATATAGGCGAAATGGCTAAATAATAGCCAAAGAAAAATCAATCATAATTTCTACATACTATCATTAGTTTAAATGATGGTTGGTAAAAGAAAGTAGCCCCAAGCTGCCATCAAACATTATATTATATTTAATGTTGACAGTGACCGTTTCATGACTAAATTGATTCACAAGAAAGAGTTTTGATTGCAATTGAACTCTGAATGCAGCAACCAAGAAATTATTAGATAATAATAATAATCATAATAATAATAATAATAATAATAATAGGTATGGACACCACACAGACCCTGTTACAATTTTATGGGACACAATACACACAGACAGAACAATCAAAGCTAACCGCCTAGACATTGTTATTAGAGACCGCAAACAAACAAAAAAGTGCCTCCTTATTGATATGCCAGTCCCTCCAGAATGAAATGTAACTTTGAAGATCTTCAAAATACAAAGACCATAAAATCGAAATCACAGAAATGTGGCACATGTGAACATCAACAATCCCTGTTATAGTTTAAGCCCTCAGATTGGTTGGAAAAGATTCCAGAAGACTAATTGAAGGGATAATAATAATAGTAATAATAATAATAATAATAATAATAATAATAATCATCATCATCATCATCTATTAATATCCATGAAGTAGAACTGATAGGAAAGTGTTTCCAACAAAGCAAAGCAAAGGTGACGGGAAATGAAAAAGCCAATGTCCTTTAGACTATGTAGAGAAAAATAGATAAGACACTTGAATACTCCAAATAAGACATTTGATGGCATCGGTATAATCTTGCAAGTTTGTGTTTTTTCTTTGTTTATTTTTAATAGGAAGTGGAAAATGTCATGATGCCATTTCTAACATAAGGTCTCTGGGCGGGAAACGGGGAGATATATGTACACAACAGACATTAAAGGAAATAAATAAAATAATAATAATAATATTAATAATACACTTCGGGAAGAATGTGATTTAAGAAAAAAATGAAAATGCCCAACAATATGTCGCAATATTGTTGAACTGTGTATTTATTTTTTCTTACTATTTATATTATTTACATTGTTCCGACAGTTGTCCTTAAATTTATTGTCACATTCACAACGTTTAGGCCGTTGGACGCTGCGGCCTTCTTAAGATGATTGGAATTTCGAACCGAACTCTTTATTTCGCCCACCGTGGTAGATTGTTCTATATCCAAGTGCCATGCCTCTTCTGGGTGTCTCAGTTATCTCACTTTAACTAAACTCTCTAAATTTTTGTTCACAACTGCAGCAGGTATTGAACTCTTTTGGATTCAAGTCACTAGATCCAACAAATGTTTTTTCCGAACAATGTAAATAATTTACATAATTACAATATCTCATCTCAGAAATAGAGACAGATTGTGAAGGTGAATATGGCAATAAAGATGATGACAGCAGTCTGAACAATGTAAATAATTTAAATAATTACAATACGTCATGTCAGCAATATAGACAGATTTTGAAGGTGAATATGGCAATAAAGATGAGGACAACGGTCTGAACAATGTAAATAATGTAAATAATTACAATACCTCATCTCACTGATATAGACAGATATGGAAAAGTTACGTCAATCTTTTTGTTTCTATCATAATAATAAGAAGGTGTGGATTCATGCCTTTCCCAAAGATATACGCACGTAAGTGAATAAAACGAACCCGACGTGAACTGAAACTTGGCTCTCCGATTTCTAATTCTAAGCAGTTATCCATTACATTACCCGCTCATCCAAGCTTGCATCACCAGGTATTTCTAAGTGGTCACCCATCTAAGTATTCAACACGGTCGATATTGCTTAACATCGGGGATCCTATGAAAACCGGTGTTTCAACGTGATAAGGCCGTAAGCCTATATAAACTATAATCAATAATTGTTAACTCAATACAAGGAACAAGATTCACTCAAGGCAGAGGATTACTGGCCGAAGTTGTTGAAAGAATATAACGGTTAGCTCTAGGCATGAAGCGGTAAGGATTGCAGTAATCGTGGAATCGTCAAATTGCACAAATTAGCCGTCCTTGTAAACATGCTGTCCGAATGGAACTTCCTTCTTACCATTCTAAAATGGGGAGTTTAAAATTTTGGTCAGTAAAAAGAGTGGAATTCAACGCCATTGTTGTTCGTTCTCTGGACATCATAAGTCCTGAAGGTCCATATTAACTGAAGAAGATTGTTTCAGTTATCTAGAAGAATGTTATGAGGCTATTTAAATGTACGAACCTCCCACGTTTGGAATACCGGAAAATGTTGTTTGGGATCACATTTTACATTGGATTGATGAAGGAACGCCACTGTAAATTGTAAGAAGGTACCATCTCTAAAAATGAGACACTGCAACATTTAATTGGAGTTGCCGTCACTAATTTTACCTAGTTACTTGGAATACAACTCAAAAGTTCTATGATCACTGAATAATAATATAAATATTGATACTAAACCATGGCCCGTATTGATTCTGATACTGACTGGATCCGGTAACTTGTACAGAACCTGTATTTGGGAATTAAGATGGGTTACAGTAAAATCTTGTTTAGCTCAGCGTATGTGTGTTCATTAGATACCTTCCCTTAGCAAATTTATCATGTGCAAGACCATACTTAGTAATAGGCCAGGAAATCACAATTATCGTAGCATTCATTCGGTCACCAGATAATTTTTAGATGGTAACACTTGACTTTCAATGCTCCGACACAAAACAAATTCATTCTAAAAAGAAATTCTCACCCATCAAATTTGTTTCAGTTGAGTTTATGTATTTTATCATAAATTATATTTGTATGATCATGTGTTCTTGATTATAGTGTAAAAAGTCAAAATTGAATTTTACTGAAATTTCTTTTCGTCATTATTAATTTTAATTTCTTAAGTAAATTTTGCTAGTTAGTTTTATATATTTTAACATTTTATAACTTCAGTATATATTACAGAAAAAAAAACTCTTTTGAATTTGTAAAAAAATATTTCGTTTTGAGTTGCATTTTTGAAAAAAAATACTAACTATTTAAACATTTTTAACTAGTTGTTTAAAATCTGAAAATTTATTTTCTGTTTTATATATTCCGAGAAACTTTAATCTTATAATCTTTTATTAAGGTTGCTTTTCATATTAACAGCGAGGTTGATTCAAGAAATACTATTTTCCTTGTTACAGATAATACGTTCTGTTTGAAAATTACTCACAGTTTTAATATGCTAAACTATATTTATCTATTATAAATTTGTAATTGTTGCAAACGTTTTCCTTCATATACTGCTGTTATAGCAGTATATATATTTAAGCAATATTGTTTAAAAGATTAAAAAATTACGCTTTTTCAACTAACCATCCGTCATATTTTAAATTCACTCAATCTTGTTCCAACTGTATTAGCTAGTGTTATGGGAACTTACCCATAATAATAATGGACTATTACGTACATCATAAATACTGCGACCCAAGAGGGAGCAGATAGTCGTTCAGAGTTCAGGGTCAGAGTCAGTCAGAGACAGAGTCGCGTCAGATGATTACTGTAAGACATTGGAATAGTGATACTTGTCGAGACACATAGTTCACTCTAACCAAATCTGATATTCATTACTAATACTTCTACTTCTTTGTACATATTTCTGTTTGTAATATATCTGTATTATTTCATACCTGTGTTCGAGTTATTCTTCATTGGTTCTACCTTGGGCCATCACCGTGGTACAAGGAACTTGGATCATAACAAGTGGCGACCTGGAAACCCCCAAAAGAAAAACAAACTCTCTATGCGGAGGACATATCTTTTTTGCTATCCGTCACACATAACAATGGTCGACGAGTAAACTTTAAAAAAAAACAAGTTCTACGCGAGATTTCTAAAACAAAAAAATCACGTCAACATGGAAGATTTTAAGCCAACCATTGTGGAATTCATCAAAATCCAATTTGAACAGCACCAAAAGTACGAACAGAAACATCTGGAATTGCAAGAATTATTGCTACGTATAATGTTAAATAAAGAGCAAAAATCCGAGAACGAAACAGTTCTCTCACAAGACGCTATTTGGAGTACTATCGAAGATTTTACGTACGCCCCCGAAGAAGACAAAACTTTTGCAAATTACTTCCGAAGGTACGAAGATCTATATGAATTTGACTGCAAAGATTGGTCAGATGCACGAAAAGTACGTCTATTACTAAGAAAATTAGGCACATGCGAATATACCAAATTCGTAGATTATATCCTTCCAAGAAAAACAAGTGAGTTAACATTCAAAGAAGCCATTAAACTGCTAACAGAACTTTTCAGCCATAATACCTCACTATTCCAGATGGGATGCATGAACATAACAAAAAAGGACAACGAAGATTACATAACTTTCGCGTCCATTGTCAACAAATATTGTGACGACTTCAAATTATCGGAACTCAGCGCGAATAATTTCAAATGCTTAATTTATGTACAAGTTCTGGTTTCAACCAAAGACGCGGAAATGAGATGCAGAATCCTTACTAAATTGGAGAATGAACAAGATTTCACACTTCAAAAACTAGCCGAAGACTGCCAGAGATGCATCAGTGCGAAGAAAGACTCAAAAGACATAGAAGAAGCTGGCACCGAGCACATACATAAAGTACGAAGACAAACCACTTTTCCCCCCTCACAAACAAACCAAACCGATTTTCTCCCCTCAAGAACAGGTAAAACAAAATTTTCTAACTCTAAAAATCAATATCAGAAAAAAACTGCCACCCAGTCCATGATATCGCTGTGGGACATGGCATTGGTTTAAAGACTGTACATATCGTTTTAAAACCTGTCTATCATGTAAAAAATAGGCCATAAAAGTTCTCATTGTTGGAATGGAAGAGAAAGCAAAAGCAGAATAAGAATCACGAGGACTGAGCAAGCTGATGAGACTAACATAAGGAAATACGTTTCAAGTTGAAATGCAAAACAGAAAAGTTAGGCTACAGCTGGATTCTGGCTCAGACTTAACTATTACAAACGTGGAGAAAACTGAACAAACCTGCCATGATAAAAACGGATAAAATTGCGAGATCAGTTACGGGGAGAAAGATAAAATTCGAGGGTGAAGTAATTACAAATGTAACATTTAATGGACTGACGAAAAAACTAAAAAGGTACGCCTTAAGAAATATAGAAAACCTATTTGAAACGGAATGGATGCAAAAATTCGAATTGTGGGATTTACCTTAAGTACGTACTATCAAAATGTAAAAAACTTATCAACCGAGGCAGACAAATTAAAAGAGAAACTAAAAACGAGTTTCCCCGAAGTATTTTCAGCAGGTCTCGGAAGATGTAAGAAAATGGCAGCAAATACCGAAATAAAGAAAAACGTTCAACCCATTTTCAAAAAAAAAAAGGAGCGTACCGTTTGCGTCAATAGGAAAAATTGATCAAGAATTAACTTGACTCGAAAACACTGGCATATTGACAAAAGTAGAATACAGTAAATGGGCTGCACCGACGGTCTACGTCAAAATGAAATCAGGAGAAATTCAAGTTTTCACTTGTTTTCTTTTACTTTGAATCCATAGCTCTGTATTCTCTTAAACACCTCTTGGACATGTTGCCAATGTTGTTCAACGCTTTCGCTATTAATCAATACGTCATCCAGGTACGCAATTGTGTACTCTAGTCCGGCAAGCATCATATCCATTGTCTGTTGGAATATAGCCGGCGCGACCTCAATCCCAAAAGGTAATCTTTGGTATTTTTACAATCCTTTGTGTGTGTTTATGCACAATAGTTTTGAACTATCCTCATCGACTGGAATTTGCAAGTACTTTTCACTTAAATCAATTTTTGTAAAAAGAATTTCCGCCATTTAATTTAGTGAATACTTCTTCTGGACTGGGTAGAGGATAGTGGTAATTCTTTATTGCTGCGTTCAAACCTGTAGAAAAATCAGCGCAAACTTGAATGTCAGCGAAATAGGAAATAGTGAAACAACTTTTTGCGCATGCAAAAGTCAATTTTTAACTGAACTAACAGAAATAGCGGTTCTTTCAAAGTCAGTTGCGAGACAAAAACTTTCCCACTGTTTGAAAGTGTTTTGTGATGAGACTGTAAGTGCAATGAAAATTTATTACATTATTACTTATTCATTATTAAATCCAATCGAGAATCTGTGGTCAATCTGCAAGGAACGACTTCGTGGAATGGGCATACGAACACATAGGCAAGCCTTACCAGTGAGAAAATCAAAGTACTATAACTGGCCCGGAAACTCTCCTGATTTAAATCCAATCGAGAATCTATGGTCAATCTGCAAGGAACGACTTCGTGGAATGGACATACGAACACACAGGCAAGCCTTACCAGTGAGCAAATCAAAGTACTATAGACTGGCCCGGAAACACTCCTGATTTAAATCCAATCAAGAATCCGTGATCAATCTGCAAATACATACGAAGTAGTATCATGTGCACTGGATCACGCTTCATTGAAAAAATACGAAAAAAAGTAAATAATAACGGAATTATTCGTTTTGTTTCAATTAATTTGCACAGGCGTGTAGTGCCACGGTACGGCTAATTTTGTTAAACATTAATTGTTTTTATGATTCTTAAATAAACCTATTTTTCCATATGACCAAGTATATCACCGAGAGCTCAGTTAATTTCCCACTGTCGTAACATCGCTTCCCTGTGCTTTTTCTTTAAATATTTTCATGATCATTTTTTTGATAAGCTTTCCTCTTTGGTACCTTGATTTTACGAATTTAAGCATAGATTGTCGATAATCTTTAATAATTTTGCAGTTGAAATGTTTAGATGTAACCGTAATCTATATGCCAACAGTTTCTCACTTGTAGAACTCTTTCTGAATATTTTGCTTTCCAATAAACTTCAACAAAATCTTCAAAAATTTAAATGCAATGTCAATCGTTATCTTAATAACTTTTTAATTCCTGTTCTTCTATTTTTCTCTCTCCTTAATAGAGTTTTCCTTTTACTTATATTCTTTCAAACTCGGTAATCTCTTGATTCTTAGTAGCTTTTTTCACTTACCCACCGCCATAACATAGCCCCTCTGTGTCTTTCCTATAAATACATTCATGGTAATTGTTCTGATGAACTTTCCTCTATGGTACCTAGACTTTACGAATTTGATTGCAGTACTAGATTGGCGGCAAAGGTGAAAAGATGTAACTAAGTTCTAGGCTTACCGATTCTTCTATCACACTTCTTACTTGTGGAACTCTTTTCTGGCTTCTCGCTTTCCAATAAACTTTGATCTTCAAGAATTTAAATGCAGTATCAATCGTCATCTTCTGCTGTCTTAATTCCTGATTTTTTATTCGTCTCCCTCCTTAATAATGTTTCATTTTTCTCATATTCTTTCAAACTCTGTAATCCCCTGGTTCTTAGTAGCTTTCTTTTCTTTTTTTTTCTTTCTTTCTTTGCTTTGCTTTGCTTGGGTGAAATCATTAAAAACGAATGAACAAGTTAAGATATATTGGCCCTAACCAAAAAGTATTAGAACATGCGAGTGGTCAGCAGAAAATGTTAACAAAAAACGACATTAATAAAGCTGATTAGGTCAGAAAAAATCGAAGTATTAATAATAATGATAAATATTACAGTATTATAATAAAAATGATTGCGATTATAATAATGGAAAGATTAATGATAGTAAATATTATTACTAATAATACAAATGATATTATTAATAATAATAATATAGGCATAAAGAAACAATATCTGTTCTTAGAAATAGTATTTATGATTAAGGCTATTATGATGGAAATAATACTATCAATAATAAAGACGATTATGATATCAATACACGTGAAAGGCAAGCTGCTTGGAGATTATAAGGTGCAAACAAACTTGGCACCGTTATTATTCACAGATGGGAGGGTGTGTACAAAGAGTGTTGTTCTATGAACCGACCCCAGATTAAACGGGAAAGAATATAAAAATAGAAATGCCTTTCCTTTCCAGGGAACTTTTAAGATTATGGAAAAACTATAAAGGCAACTGTAGCCATAATTATAAAGGCACTGAATAGGGCGCAAATGTCATTCAACCGATTTGGCAGCGAAAGGAACGCGGAAATGAAAGTATAAAACACTGGAGTAGAGCCGGCAATAAGGGTCGAATTAACTTGACCTTCAGCAATTAAGGATGGGAAATTCAAGAACGAAGAAATATGGATTAGAACATGAAAAACACTTGTAAAATAACTTTATTCAAGCTATAATATTTGATAATAACCAAAAGTAGTGTGTCAATGGCAGGTAGTGTGGATGATAGGAGTGCGAAAATTGGAATCGACGAGCTGACTTAGAATTCTGGTGTAGTCTGTTGCACTCACTTTCGTACCGGTTCCCTTAAGAAAAGCATAAATACTTATCTTCTCATTCAGTTATGGGTTTAAATATCAAGGTAAAATTTGTTCGCTAACCTAGTGTTGTAAATCTAGGGAGGCAAGTTTATCTTACTATTTAACCTAGTTAGCCGTTCTATTTAACACGTAGCTTCGGGTAGAATGATGGGATTATTTTCTTTTTCTTAATGTTCTTTATGAGAATAAGAATTCAAAAGCCTGGGCTGAGATTTGAACTCGCACCGAAAACCGTTATCCTACGATCACTTCCAGCAAATTAATTTCCTCTACATATTTTGGTCTTTAACATTTTCTTCTGCATCAAAGATATTTTAAAGGAAAGAATCTAGAAAAACTACTCTAGATTTCTTCTATTAGAACGTGGCAGACAATTCATAGAAGCAAATTTCAGTTCATTTTAAAGAAAAGTATCTAGAAAACTACTCTAGATTTCTTCTATTAGAACGTGGCAGACATTTCATAGAAGCAAATTTCACTTTATTTTAAAGGAAAGAGTCTAGTAAACCACTCTAGATTTCTTCTATTAGAACGTGGCTAACATTTCATAGAAGCAAATTTCACTTTATTTTAAAGGAAAGAATCTAGAAAAAACTAGATTTCTTCTATTAGAACGTGACAAACATTTCATAGAAGCAAATTTCACTTTATTTTAAAGGAAAGAATCTAGAAAACAACTCTAGATTTCTTCTATTAGAACGTGGCAAAGATTTCATAGAATCAAATTTCACTTTATTATAAAGCGTATTAGTACATTGGACTGTATTATAAATTATATTACGATTTATATATAAATGATATAATTTATTTCATTTTATTGTAAAGCATGTTGTAGATCGCTGCTTCTAAAAAAATAAAACCACAATGCCCTTATCTTAATATATTATAATATTTCTCGGAGGTACGGTGGATAGTAGCTCAGATTGAAGAATCGGAGAGTCGAATTCGAATTCCAGTCGGATCTACTGCATTCACTTACGGGATAATACTTACGGGAAGGTATAAATCCTACTCTTCTCCCCCCATTTATTGGTAAATAGCAGGACGGTCTTGGTATTTAACCTTGGGTGGCAACAAGTCTAGGAGAAAGTAACTCTCAATTCAAAACGGTATGTAGCCTTGGCGTAACACATACTATACATCTAAAGGAAAGGTTTGTTCTCATTGGCTCGATGATCCCTAGTATGGTCGACAAATGATGATGATATTTCAAGACTATCTCCTGATTGTCGTTAAAATTGTCAATATTGTCTGAAATCTGAGTATTCAAAATGACATGTTATACATACACTCCATGGTTTCATATATGGTTATTTACCCTGGTCTTATCACTGAGACGATTTGTGACAAGGTTGGGTTTAACGTGGGAAACCCGAGCTCGTACACCAGCGCGAGGTTCAAAAATTGCCCAGTCTTCGTAACGATCGGTTGCGCTGGCATTGCTATGACTACCAATACTTCCCCTATCGTGCGATGGAGGGGAAATAAAGCCTCGGGCGGGTAGATCACAGTATATATTTTCGCCCAGCTTCGTCATCGTCCGCGGACAGAGCCACATCTGTGTTGCACTCTGCATGAAGACAGACATGTAAGTGAGAGATGATAAAATCTACTCGACGTGTGCCAGGTAAGTGCCTGAGTTCATATATGCTCCTTTTTTTATTTCCTTCCGCTTTAACCTTCAACTTTCTAGTGCTTTCAACATTTTCCAAACTTTTTCTAAAAGTGGAACGAAAATATTTAATCCCTGTGGTAATGCTGTTTTTATTTGTTTCCTTGTCACGTCCATTGTCCTTTCGAGGGAATTTCATAATTCCTAATCTTCTCTTCTTCCTTTCAGTACCGTTCTGTCTCTTAAAGAAGCGAAACTCTGGATAGGACGTCAATTGTGTGTCTTTCTCGCATATCGATTCAATTGTCACCCATCAAAACAAGGCCTCGATCTTCTTCAGTCAAGATTCAAGTGGAATTCAAGGGAAAAAAAGCCAGAACGTCTCTCGAGAAATACAATAAATCTACTAAAACGACTGTGAGATAATATAAGGAAAAAATAAATGAATAAGAAGTAAGAAAACATATGATAAAGATTGACATTACATTTAAATTTTTGAAGATCATAATTAACTGGAAAGCAAAAAGCCGGAAGAGAGTTAAATAATTAAGTACGAGGGAAAAACTGGTAACGTGGGACCTAGCTGTCAATCTAGTACCGCGTTTTCGGCTACTGTGAAAAGATGAGACATTGCTGCTAATCTAGTAGTACGCTTAAAATCAAAAATTTAAATGTAATGTCAATCTTTATCATATGTTTTCTTAATTCTTATTCTTTTATTGTTTCCTTATATTATCTCACAGTCGTTTTAGTAGATTTGTTGCCTTTCTCGAGAGACGTTTCTGGCTTCTTTTCCTTGAATGCCACTGGAATCTTGACTGGTACCAAAAAGGAAATCTCATTAGAACATTCACCATAAAAATATTTATAGTAAAGGCATGGGGAATCTATATTACAACGGGGGAAAATAACAGAGATGCCAGGACAGGGACAATACTATTGCGGATTTTTCTTTGTATTTTATCAGGAATCTCTAAATCCGTAGCAGAAGTACGAGACTAAATGTGACAGGTGTATTGAATGCATGTGTGAATAGTATTAAATGTGTAAGAAAAAATGTCTGCCACGACACACTGAACCAACTTTCATTTATTTGCATTCATTTTAGCTTTGCCGCCGCTGACAGATTTTTTTTACGAAGCAAAAAGCAAGTCGACTCAGTAACTCGAAATATTTGTGTTGATAGGAAAAGAGTATTAGTCTCACGACAGTCAATTGTTTCTGTTTGGAATAATAATTCTTAGAATCAGCTAAAAATAACCGTTGATATTATATCGTTTTCTATCGTTCTATCGTATTTTATTGCAGACATGTTATGGTTTTTACCGGAAAATGTGCTGTACATTATTCGCTTAAACTTCGTATTGGGTTCCCTGATTGTATCTCATGATTTGCATTCTACGTCTTTCAGTGTGTCATCTGTAACCTTCGAACAATGGCGATTGATCTTGTCTGAAATCAGAGATGATATACTTCCAATATTCAATGACCTTTTGAGGTCTACTATGGCCGTCTTTGTTATTTTTATCAGACTTTGTGCAATGGCCAGAAATCATTCGGTTTCTCTTGTATTTTTGTCGTCTTTTGTCAGCCAGTTCTTTAATGGCGACAACTCATAAAAACCGCAAAGATTTACCGACTTCTTTATTACTTAATATTATACTAAATATATTACTTAATATTATACTAAATATATACATAGTCGAAGTGAACGGTGGTCTTTTCCATGCCTCCCAAGTAAGCCCTGTGTTTTTAATAAAAAATAAGAGATGTGTTATTATTGATTGATTAACCGATTGATTCGTATTTTTACGTATTATCAACCCTTTGTAGGTTCTTTTAACCCTTCGAGCCCTGAGTTCCTGAACAATTTTTCACCCTTTTACCTAAGATCCTGAGTCAAAATTCGCAAGTCGTTGATATGTAATGTTTCACGGTGGATATGAAAATAGTTACAAAAAATATAAGCATTGTACTTAGCTTGGAGGCACGGTGGAGTAACGGATAGCGGCTGTGATTGAGGAATCAGAGAGCCGAGTTCGAATTCCAGTCGAATCCATTACAGTCACTTGCTAATACCCTTGGGAAAGGTATGAATCCTCTTCTTCTCCCCAACCTCAGCTAAGGGTAAATATCCTGGGATGGCAACCAGTTTCCTACCGAAGAAAGAAATCGCAACCTGCTGAAGACATGTATCGAAAAATACATGATCACCTAAGCCTGTATCACGCATGGCACATAACTGACTGACTTAGCAGGGAGAGAGTATGATTGCATGCCTTCACTTTATCGCCAAAATTCTTTCTCTATGCCGTATCTATTGATGCACAAGAATAGCAAAACACGACGCAAGTTTTTACTGCAAACTGGTAGCTGGGCATTAACTCATTTTTCTCTACCACCGGTAAAGTGGTGGTCCGGACTCAAAGGTTTAAACCAGAAAATATTTTAACAGAATTTTACTTTGGAGAAAACAATGATTTAGTGATACAAGACTTAATAATTAATCCATAGCTGTGGGGAAGATGTAGATTTATACCTTTCCCACGTAATAAATATAACGAACCCAACTAGAACTCGAAGTTGATTCTCCGATTAATAATTCCGAGCCATTATACATTACACCACCTGCACCCATGCTTAGTGCCATGGTATTCTGAAAGGGCTCACTCATCTATACTACTGACTTAATTTTTTATTTCTTAAAATACACATTTCATTTATTTATTATAGTCTACCTTTGTGTTATAGTTTAAATGGTTATACGTTGGTTGTCTTTTAAATAGTATCATCGGTTGAGCCGATTTTATTACAAACATTTTATATATTTTACGAATGATTGTATTAATATTACTATTGTGATAAATTTGTGGCATTATTCGGACTAGATTC
This sequence comes from Acanthosepion esculentum, assembly GCA_964036315.1. Classification (NCBI taxonomy): domain Eukaryota; kingdom Metazoa; phylum Mollusca; class Cephalopoda; order Sepiida; family Sepiidae; genus Acanthosepion; species Acanthosepion esculentum. Next base: position 147,278,019 of record OZ038475.1, read on the forward strand.
AGTGATTGGATCCAAAGGAGTTGTGAGTTCAATACCAGGCTACAGCAGTGGTGAACCAAACAACTGGTAGATGTGAGTTAAATGGAAATAACTGAGACATCCGGAAGAGGCATGGCACGTAGAACTAGAACAATCTACCCCGGTGGACGAAATAAATGAAATTCCAATCACCTGAAGAAGGTTGAAGCGTACAACGGACGAAACATTGAGAATAAGACAATGAAGATGAGGATAACAGTCCGAATAATGTAAATAATATATGTAATCATAATACCTCATCTCAGAGATATAGACATATACGGACTATATATATATATATATATATATATATATATATATATACATGTGTGTGTGTGTGTGTGTGTGTGTGTGTGTGTGTGTGTGTTCTTGGAGGTGTCATCTTGAGTTGGGAACGATCAATTATTTGAATTATTTTTATGCCAATGGTTTATTTCTTTATTCCTCTCTTGGGTTGACTTCTTTAGTCTCTATCTTGGTGATTATGAAAAGATACATCTGTTTGTATTCATAGTCGAGTATTTGCTGAAGCGAAATAAATTCTACTGAATGGATATGAAAATCCACATAACTAATGCACTCGGCTGACTTGAATAAAATGGGCGTAATCTGAGAATCTAATCTACTGGACAACCTCAAGCGGAGATTCTTCCTAGCCACTGTAGAGGAATGTTAATATCTGGTGCCACTACTTGATGATTAACTAACCCTAGAATAATGAAAATAATGTAAATAATCATAATGCCTCATCTCAGAGAAATAGACAGATACGACAAATATTTAATTTAATATTTGCTAGTTTATTCATGCAGTGGGGTTGAATAAATGATCGTACACATGAAAATATTTCATATTTTTATTTGTAACATATTAAATTAACAAAACGGATATATATCTACTTATCAGATTGCATACTAAAAATTTATGCATATAAAACTAAATAGTATTCCATGGTTAAGAAAATATAGCAATATTTAAATTTATAGGGGTTTAAAAAAAAGATCGTACAACAGAACAAAAGCATGTTTTCTCCATTTAATATTTTGTATCAAAGCCTTTATTAAGTTCAACTGCAACCAATCTCTTCCTGGAGTCTTTAATTAACGATTCTCATACTTTAGTAGGTATTTTGTCCCATTCTTCCTGAGTAATTGTCTTCAGGTTTTTGATGTTTGTTGGACCTCTATAACGGATCTTATTTTTCAAAAACCGCCATAAATTCTCTATTGGATTCAAATCCGGAACTGACTGGGCCATTGTAAGATGTTAAAGTTGTTATTAGCAAGCCAATTCTTCGTACTCTTAACAATATGCTTGGGATCATTGTGCTGCTGGAAGATCCAATCTGGAGGAAGCCCAAGATTCTCTACAGAAAGCGATACATTTTTGCTTAGGATTTGTTGATATTTTTCTGCGTTCATTCTACCATCTATAATTGCTAGTTTCCCAATACCTCGCATCCAAAAGCAGCCACAAACCATGATACTACCCCCACCAAATTTGAGAGTTGGTATGGTGTTCTTGGGTGCGTATGCTTCGCCGTCTTTCCTCCATATATGATTCAGGGAATTGCGACCGAACGACTCAGTTTTACTCTCATCTCTCCAACGAACACTTTCCCAATAAGAATTTTCCTTATCTTTATGCTTTGTCGTAAATTTCAACCTGTCATCTCTATGCAATTTCAGAAGGAGTGGTGTCTTTCTTGGGGAGTGCGACTTTATACCGTCTCTGCGTAGTTCATTACTAATCGTTTGCTTAGTTGCGTTAACTCCTGACAAACTCAGATCATTCTGAAGGTCTTCTCTGATGCCCATTGGGTTATTTTGGACCTGTCGGATCAACCTTCTTCGTAATCTGGGATAAATCTTCCTGGGAGCACCGGGTCCACCTTTGTTCTCAACAGTATTACATCTTTTAAATCTTGCAATAAATGAAACAATTGTTGAAAAAGTTATGTTCGTGTGACTGGAGATGTTTCTGTAATTTTTTCCATTGTTCCATAGCTTAATAATTAGCTCTTTTTGAGCACAAGTCATTTCCTTACGCCTAGCCATTATTAGAACCGTTATCAGTGAACAGTGACTGCAGAATGGTCCCATTTTTAACTGAATGTTGCAATAGAGTTACTGAGAATATTCTAGAACAGTTTAGAATATTCTACTTTGAAGTACAACCAAAGTCTACCGTATTATAATGCAAAAATTGATACTGTATGAACGCTTTTTCCACTATTCTAAATATAAAACTTTGCATAACTATCACGTATCGACGAATAATTAATTTTGAATTCCGGATTCTGATTCTATGCGCCAGAATACATATATAACATTGTTATTCAAGGTTTTCATTCGCTATAAGTGAGAAAACAAGCCTTTGTTTACTGTAAGATCACTTATTCAACACCATTGTATATTAGTACGAGTAACAGTCGTGCCTTGTTTATTTATGTTTTAACGAAATATTTTTAAAAGAAAACGAAATGTCTTCGAAACTGTAGGGGAGGATTTTCGAATTCTAACGTTTATTTCGTTTTGGGTAGTTTTACGTTTTTTTTCTATTGCTTAACATTTAAACAGTTTTAACGGCAAGAACAAAAATAGTTTTATATTAAAATCTGATCAAAAGGTATCTGAACCGGTGCTATGGAAAGCAAATTGCAACACATCAATTCGGCATTTAAACTCTTTCGTTGTTGTCCCGTTCTGAATTTACTCACTTAATCCAGCATCGTTTCTATTGATGGAAGCATTCCTGGAACTCCTTTTTAGAATAGCGAGGAATTGCCTCGTCGCATTCACTAAACGTCTTCAAATTGTCGAACAGAGAGAATGCTGCAAAAGACATGGTCACAGATGGAACCCCGTCAAGTGGTGAGATTGCCACACTCTACACACTTCCCTTACAAACACTGCTATAAACAAAAAAAAGTGAACGAGAATAATATACATGAGTTACAGAGTTCAAGGTAAATCTGTGCCCAACAACTTCACTTTAACTACCTTACAATAGCAACACCCCCGGTTCTTTTTTATTAGACCCTCGTATATTTGCCGATAATTTCTATTATTTATCCTTTTAATCATCGATTGATTACTTTCTATGATTTCTCATTTAAAAATATTTTATTTTAGCCCTTTGAGCTCTGCCTTCCTGAAAGATTTTAACCATTCTGCCTGACCTCCTGAGTCAAAATTCGCAAAAATGGTATGTAATATTTCGTGGTAGATATAAAAATACTTACAAAATATATAATCATTATACAAGGGAGGGAGTATGATTTCATACCTTCACTTTATCGCCAGAATTCTTTCTTTGTGTCCCAGTCTATCCAAAAAAGACAAACCAATAGTAAAACACGAAGCAAGTGTTTGCCCACCGTTCAACCGGTGGCAGGGCATTAAGTCATTTTTCTCTACCACTGGTAAAGCGTTGGTCAGGGCTCAAAGGGTTAATGGTAATAATTGGTATCCTTGATCAGGATTCATTTGCTTCGACGTAGTGTATAAAAACATGGTGTTTTAGGGAGGGATAGCACCTACAGCGGAGGAACAGTCGTAATACTTTCGTCCGCGTTAGTTCCCATCTATCAGCTAACTCTCACCTATGGCTCCAAATGTCTGTTTGCATGAAATAGCCGCCACACATCGATAGACTTCTTCGACCAGCGGAAAAAAAACAGTTTTGGATAGTCGACGAGACCAAACCATCCATAATTTCGGATCTGTCAGCATGTGAAGGTTGATACAGGGCGGGTGAGATTCCCTACAACGGCTAAGTAGGGGTTACAGCAGGTTAGGTGCAGTGCATCTGAGCATAGACGTAGTCCTGAACATCTAGAGCAGACTGGAAGTCTCTGGTTGTAATGATTGCTCGTGATACCGGATAATGTCTCCCTGGGTCGGGAGAGTGGGATTACCCCGGTGCAACAATTTTCCCACAATACATTCCTCCAACAGAGATGTTTTGAAAAGTCATCACCAATACATGACTGATTTGGCAACGCATACAATTTTTACTCAAACGAAATGGGTGCGTGCCGAAGCAACAGGTGGAGTTTGGCAGTTGTAGTCACAAACCTGCGCGTAAGTGACCCATGGACCAGTGGTTGTTCTGGATCAGAAATGTATGCAACCGGAAAGTCAAGAAAGTCAAGCAGCGCCCAGCGCCACTGAGCCGCCTATTCACAATAGCACAGCTCACACACACATATGAGGGCGAAGGCTAGAAAAAGTGCTTGAAAAAATTGTTTTCCCTTAAAATTACCCGCAATCATACAAATAAAGAATTTAAGCAAAAAAGCAGTAAACATGGGAATATGGAGCGGCAGGACGTTGATGGACGGAGCCGGTAACACAATATTAGTAAGAACAACGGTTTATTCGATGGAAGATGATGGATGCACATAATTCTGGAAGGGACTGCCTCAAACCGAAAAGATGATACATCGATTAGGATTATCCATTAGTACAATACTGATTTAAAATATATCTGCCTTTCAAGTTGGAACAAATGAATATCTCATGAAATTAAGGGTCCCCTCAGTAAATCCACACACCTTATTATAATAGTGATTATGCACCCTCAGTCATTTCAGCCGATACCAAGCAACATTTCTACGAACACCTGGACAGAGTCATACAGTCAATGTCTCTGAACCACAAGTCTGATAAGATTTCACTGGCTCCAATTTTTCTTTTCTCGTCTCTTACGCAAAAAATATTCAATTTCTCCTCCAAGACGCCTTCTTCAGTGATGACTGTGTCCTTTTGCTGCTGCTTGATAGATTGTCCATGGCTTCAAAATTGTTTGACATGAGAATCGGTCTCGGCAAACACCAACCTACACCAAACAACTCTGCATCAGCTATCATTAGAGATGGTCCCCATCTTTCAAATACTTGGGTAGTACAATCGCTCGCGTGATGGTTCTCTGGACAAAGAAAGTGACGGGCGTTTCAACAATACAAGCAGATACAGGGGAGATTACGCAAGACAGTCTATAGCAGCACACCATACACATGTCTACGAAACTAAGGGTGTACAAAGCAATGGCCTTTCTTTCTGTCCTTTAAAGAATCGAAACTTGGAAATTGTACCAGAAGTACATCCAGTACTTGGGAAAGTTTTACTGCGGACTCTTTACTCCATATTTAGGATCACGTAACAAGATCGTGTCACTAACCTTGAAAATTCCCAGACGTCTGCTGTACGGACAGCTGTTATGTGGCAGAAGAGATCAAAAACGACCCAAGAAACGGTTCAAAGATGCAATAACATCTCTCCACCACAATTGAAATATCGGACGATAGAAGCTAAAAGAATGTACTGCGACCAATCACGTTGGCGTGTCATGATCCACTAAAAATCTGAATATTTGGAAGTAACCCAGTGTCAAAAAATAACTACTCAAAGAGAACGGTACTACCGTGGATCTTTGTCAATGATGATAACTACCGACTTCCAGTGTTTCCACTGCCCTAAACTAACTCTGTACGTCCAGATTTGCTTTTCGAGGCTAGCTTTGGATCCACTGAAGAATTGCAAGAGAATATCTTCTTCAAACCCGAAGGACAACGATGCGGATGATGACTTTACATACACACATAGGCACACAGGCACAAATAAACACACACAGACAAAGACACACACACACACACACACACACACATATATATATATATATATACATATATATATATATATATATATATATATATAAACGGATATCGATCTTAAGTGTAGATAAAGTCACACATGCGGCGTCTAACTCCTTGAGTAGACGCCTCATGTGTCACTTATTCACGTTTAAACAATTATAGTAATTTTTGTTTGAGAAGTCGAATAGCGAATGAAAATAAACCAACACAAAAATAAATTTACCATGATTTCTTTATTCTTTCCCTCGTATATCATTCTTTGATGAAGCTTTAATAAAAGTGAAACATGTTCGATTCATAAGCGTTTCCTATTTGTTCTTTATCTCCTATAACTGTATATTTAATAAGTATATTTTATCATTTATATTAGTTTTACATCACTGCTTATTGCTTAGAATGCATCAAAATTGTAGTTTATCTTGTTTATTTTGTTTTTTGTTGTTTTTTGGTAAGCAGCATGGAGTGCGTGCCTCATTTTAATGCACGTTCATTATTTTGTTTATATTTTTACAATGTATTTATTAAATATTTATTTAAATATTTTTATAGCTTAAGGAAATGTTGTTGACTTATTTAGGAAGCATTTTACCCGTATTCGTTGTTTTTCAATTTTTTGCTATAAAATAGGACGAACCATCTTATCTTTCTCAGTCTTTCCGCTTTTCTCACGAAGGTGTAATTTTCTGGAAAGCAATTTTCCCGAAATGTGGCTTGATACTCTATTTTAGCTTTGTTGAAAATTACTTTCCTGTAAGAATTTCCAATCTTCTACCTACTGATTGTTTGATAATCGATGGTGGATAATTGAACAGTGTGTTGATATATACGGGGATATTTTTTTTATTTTATGAAAGGTTAAAGAAAACCTTTTTAGAAGGTGAACGTGGCATCCACTAAGCCACTTCCTTTACAACAGCTTTTTATTTCAATGCCAAACTGTATTGACTAGAATAGTTTTACTGTTTATTTCTTGAATAGTTTTACTGATTATTTTTCATCCTTGTAATTTTTCTGTGCCTTTTTATTTTGCTAGGACTACTAACTTCCTATATAGATTGATATCTGCTATATATAAATCATTGAAAAATACATATACCGGGGTAACAGTAAAATTGTCCAAATCGTGTCACTGCATACTTGTCCATCCCATGTAATATCTGAAAACGTTTAAACTAATTGATTTTTTCCATGTTTTCAGATAAGAAGTTTAGCGTTCTTGACAAAATGTGTTGTAAGAATCACTGAAAAACCCTTTGTGATATTCATCTAGAAATATAACAGGTTAAAATCGTTTTGCGTCAAACCCACTATGTTTTCGCAACTGAGCAATGGTGAAAGGAAAAGATCATTCAGACCTTCAGTAATGGTACCAACAATCATCCTCTCGCTTCCATCTTCAAAGTCCATTTTAAAATCACCAAGAAAACAGTAGAGACGAAATATGTATCAGTAGGTCACAAGAGGAAGAGGGATCACCATTTCAACTTAGTGCTAAAGATATCAATTAGAAAAGATACAACTGAATCCATAAGACGTTTGGCATGTTAGAGAAAAGTTTCACCTACAACAGTCCAAAGAGCAGTTAAAAAGGACTTCAAAATGAAATAGTACGTGAAACCTGAGAGCACCTTGTTACTCCAGGCCAGAAACTTAGATGATGGTTATAGACGGCGAAAATCATCTTGAATAAGTTGGAAAATGATTCTGATATATATACATACATATATATATATATATATATATATATATATATATATATATATATATATATATATATATATATATATATATACATACATACATATATATATACATACATACATATATATATATACATATATATATATATACATATATATACATATATATATATATATATATATATACATATATATATATATACATATATATACATATATATATATATATATACATATATATATATTTATATATATATATATATATATATATATATATATATATATATATATATATATATATAGATTAATGCATGTTTCATTAAATAATATAGACAGGTTTTGTCTATTAATTTTAAGTAAGTTCTTTTCATATTGTCTGATAAGCTTAATCACATTATCGTTGAAAGACAAGGGAAAACACCATATTTACAGACAATATGAAAGGAACTTACTCAAAATAAATAGACAAAACCTGTTTATATTATTTAATGAAACATGCATTAATATATATATATATATATATATATATATATATATAAATATATATATATATGTATGTATATATATATATATATATATATATATATATATATATATATATATATATATATATATATATATATATTTCCAGTAAGATATCTTGAATCATTTCTAAGATAAAACGTTTCAAAGGTAAATCTAAGAAATTAAGAATTTTGTTTTTACACCTGGTATATTAGCAAAATCTATAACAAAATAGTCAGGAATTTTCTCGTAACGCGTTTCGTCATTGAGGACTTCACCAAAGTAAGATGATGTTTACGCTGATGTGATTACACATGCGCATGAAGGAGTGTGACATTGAAATCTATTTTTTTTAATTATGTGTGTCATACGAAAAACGTTTCCCCACTATATTATAGCTTTTCTTAAAGTTGTTCTGATATATATATTTTCTCACATACATATATATATATATATATATATATATATATATATATATATATATATATATATATATATATATATATATATATATATATATATATATATAAACATAAAAACATATAAATAAAATATATATAAACATAAAAATGTCTTTAAATAATTGTTGGACTTTTCATAATGTGTGACGTCATTTGTTTACATTTAGGTACGCATCGAGCAGATATGCATTTACGTGAGAAAATCATGTAAAATTGTAGTTTAAAAACATCAAAACCGGGCAATCCTCTGTGGCGAAATCGGTAAAAGCACGTCAGGCTATATGACAGTTCCGTATAGGATACAGGTTCGATTTCTATCGGGGGATTCATATTTTCTATGACAATTTCTCGGACATTCAGGCCGGTAAATGTTGTTTATACTGTTTATTATAAACAGAGTAAGAATGTATGAACATAAAAATGTCTTTAATATATTTATATGATAAAAATATAGTTTTAAGATATTATATATTTGTATGTGTGCTTGATATCTCGGATAGAGCGTACGTAAATATAAAATTTAACATTGAAGTCAACAGCAAGCGGCAGCAGTCTGTTACATGCTTAAACAAAATTTTCAGGACATGTGCGATGTGTTTTAGTTTGACTATTTATATATGCTGGTCAGTGATACACTAATGATAGGTCTATTGCATCATTCTAACGGTTCTTGGGTTGGCCGTTACGGTTATGATTCAAATTATTCTTGGTTCTATTGAGTCGAAATACTTGTTGATCGGAATGCAGTATCATATCAAACATATAGAAAACCTAATGACAAATCACTCTTTATAAAGACGTCTTCCAACCAACCACCATCGATTAGCAATAAGATCCCACAATCAATTAACAACAGGTTTTCTTCCAGTGAAAAGGAAGGAAAACTAACAACGAAACAGCATGTATATCTACGAACGCAATCCTTCAGTATCTGTCTATATTTCTGAGATGTGGTATTACGTTCACTATTTACATTATTCGGACTATTGTCCTCATCTTTATCGCCATATTTATTACAACTTTTTGGCCGTTGTACGCTCCGGCTTTCTTCAGGTTGTTGGAATGTCAAACTGAACCCTTTATTTCGCTCACTGGGGTAGACTCTTCTAGTTCCACGTGCCATGTTTAATGGATGTCCGTTATCAGTTATCTCCTGTTAATTCCGCTCTCCAAGTTCTCAACTGCCTTAACCGGGTACTGAACTCTCAATCTTTGTGTCTTGTCACCGGATCTAACCAACGCCTTTATCCACTGTGCCTGAAGAAGGCCGGAGCGTACAACGGCTGAAACTTTGTAAAATATGTGTGCTGACAAGATGAGGACAATAGTCCGAATAATGTAAATAATGTACATAATGACCTACAGAAGTGACCTATCAAAAAGAAAGCGTGCAGAATACAATGCAAAATGTCAGAAAATGATTAAAAAGCATTTTCTTATCGAGGTTACCCCAAGGAAGGCAGTAAAGCCTCTAAGACGTTAGGGTTTACTGGGTGTGGAAGAGAAACAGGAACATTGTTATGGAGCGAGAACAGAGAAAGATTAATCGGGAGGTCAGTAGATAGCGATTGATATTGCATTTAAATTAAAATTTTTGCAGATTAATGTTGGCGGGAAAGCATTGAACCGGAAGGGAGTTCTGCAGTTCTGATCATTTTGGCCGCCATGGGTTTTGCAGTAAATCACTAAATCATCCATAACTTTTGTATTATCCTCTCAAATTACATTAAAATCTCAGACAATAACAAATAATATCGTTTTTATTGTCTGTGAAAATTATAGAATATAAAACACCTTTATAAAATATTATACCTACTTTTCTGACGAAAACAATGCCGTTCTGAACATTTTTGCCGCAACTGTATACGTATATATATATATATATATATATATATATATATATATATATATATATATATATATATATACATTATTGCACGTATGTATGTATGTAGATAGATAGATAGATAGATAGATAGATAGATAGATAGATAGATAGATAGATAGATAGATAGATGTATCGCCATATTCGGTCCTCTTGTATGATGTCAAAGACAAACTGGAGGCAGAAATTACCTAAATTTAATTGTCTTGAAAGTTTTATTACAGATGATGAAGGATGTGACAGATATCCGAATGGGCAATGGAATAACAATGATGTCTCCCAATATCCTAAGCAAAAGATGACGAAACAGGAAAACGAAACAACTATAAGACTATTCAGCTGTTATTTGGTCTCAGTCCTCCTACATGACAGTGAATGCTGGACACTTCCTTCTCAGGTGGAGAGGACACTTCAGAGAACTGGAATGTGAAAGGATACTGAAGAATACCTTCAATGGAATATATGAGCAAGTATAAATTTTAAGGAGAGGGAAACTTCTAGGAAACGTGCGAAGAATTTGACACTCGAGACAGACATAAGGTAAGAGAGTTATGGGGAATCATTATCTAAATGGATGACAATCAACGAATTTATCCACTTGGCCATGTTCCCTTGGCGATATAAGCGAATAAACTTGTCACGGTAACCATTTTTACCAGAGCTCATATTACAATTTTTGTTATTGTTTTTTTTTCTCTAGCCTTGTCTGAAGTAATACAGTGACTTGACCCAATGATTTGTGAGTTCAATACCCAGCCACAATTTGATTAAAAACTTGGAGTTAAGTTACTCGAGGGAAATAACTGAAACGGAGATATCCAGAAAAGAAAACTAGAACAATCTACCCAAGTTGACTAAATAAAGAGGTTCGTTCGAAACTCCAAAGTGTATCACATGAAGAAGGCCGAAACGTCGTGATTAGGACAATGAAATTGAGGACAACAGTCCAAAGTATGTAAATAGTGTAAATAGTGATAAATATTTCTAAAGGCGAGAAACTTATGTAGAGTCATGATTGTCTACGTCCGGAAGGGTCATGGCGTAGAAATAAGACGATTACAACCAGAACTTCTCTGTATCTTAACAGATATATAAACATGTTGAAATATAAATATTTGTTTTGTAGAATAGTCTATGGAATTATTGATTATATCATATAACTTCGGGTTTGAAATCTTCCTTTAGAAACCAAACAATGTTAAATCTAGGCTTAAATGGGCCATATCCAAAGAGTAAGTAAAATATATGTGAAATTTACATTCCCAGTGTGAAATTAATTAAGGGAAAAATTGGCTGCATCGCCGCAACGCTCAGCTTTTCACTGCAATTATTTATGAATTTCTCTTGTAAGTTTTGTTAGCAAATATACAAGAATAATTTTTAAAAAATCTATCCTCTCACCGGGACATTTTCTATGACTGCTGGATGTCCAGATTCATTCGATTAAGACGAATCACTATAACAAATGTTTCATACCTTCAATAATGATTACACTCAGGGCGTCTCATTGTGATTTAATGAATAGCAAGGTAGATTTGCAAATTATTCGTTGTTAGTTTCAGTTTTTCTGAGTGCCGTGTATTGCTCAGTTAAGCAAAGCTAAACTAAGCTTAGTAAATAACAATATTTATGGGCATTGGACAACAAATCACAGATTGTCTGTTTATGATCTTTGCAGAACGAATGGCAGATGGTCTATTTATGACTTTGGACAACGAATGATCTGTTTATGATCTTTGGGCAACAAATGACAGATGTTGTTTTAAGAGCTTTGGAGAACGAATGACAAATGCACTGTTTATGAGCTGTGGACAACGAATGACAGATGTCTGTTTATTAGCTTTGGACAACGAATGACAGATGTCTGTTTATTAGCTTTGGACAACGAATGACAGATGCTGTGTTTATGAGCTTTGAAGAACGAATGACAGATTGTCTGTTTATGAGCATTGCAGAAAGAATGACCGATTATTTGTATTGATTAGTTCCATTCTAGTTATTATTAACTCGTGTATTGTCATATGCTCTTGATGTAGAATAAAAAGCCATTGATGAAAAACAAACATTAAGAGATAGGCAAATATCCTTATAAACAAAGAAAGGAATGCTTAATTGCAATGCAAAATTTGCTGTCCTTAAACTTTTGAAAAATGCATTTATAATTGTTATTGTGTGTCTACTGAAAGGACGTAATAAATAAATAACTGACTAAATTTTTTTTCGAAAAGGAATTTTAACTTTCATGTTACTGTAAAATATTCGTTTAACCGTATTCCAGAAGTAACGCAACTGAGAAATGGAAGTAAGAAATGTCAATAAAACTAAGAATTTCTCATAATGAACAAGTATCAATGGACATGCTCCATACAGCCAGCAATGGCGACGCTCGTCATAAATTAATACAATATCATTCATTGCATGTAACACGCTAATCAATCGTGAAGAACCCACATTTATTGATTCAACATAAAGATGTTAACAGTTGAACAAATGGGGGCTAATTTTGGTTTGTTTTTATTTTATTTTATTTGCAAACAGGATCACTAATCTCGCAAAGGGAAGAATAGTCCACATAATATACGATAAATTTTAAGAACCTTACAAAAGAAGGATATAGCCACTACACTATGTCAGGTATCAATATTTCAAAAAAATAACCTTGGTATTAATCAGCTGATGTTTGTAAAAGTTTCAGGATATATTTAAATGAACACGTTAATAATGTTGATAATGTTATGGTCCAGGTTAGGACCAAGGAAGAACAACACGAACACAAGAGTAGAAATAACGAAGATATATTACACGGAATAATAATACAAGATGTGGAAGGTGTTAGTATGACTGTCAGTCTGGTTTGGAGTGAACTACTATCGGCTCGACTCGATTCGTCTCTCTCTCTCTCTTGAGAGGCGTAGTATACATAGTGTTAGGAAGAGTTCATTCTATAGTTATAGGTAAGGACCCATAACAGATAATATATTGTTTGTGGGATGTGTCGGTATTTACTGTTCAAAGCAACGTTTTCATATATGAATAAGCAAAACATAAATGCATTTTTATTCACAAATAAATGCAAGAGTTATAGACCACAGAATCCTTTTTTATTAACACCATATTCCATACATTTAATTAAATTATTTTATTTATTAATATGGACAACTGAATATTCTATAATAATTTATAAGTGTTTCATGTGGACTGTGTACTATTATCTAATACCAAGGTTTCAGGAATTCCGCGTGTATTTAATAATCGTTACAACACTACAACAGTAGAGCTTATGTGCGTCTGTCACGGGGGAAATACATCCGGTCATTTTAGAGTAACCATTAACAAACAGCAGGTATTTAAATCTATTAATGGAGTCGGGAAAAGCACCATGTGCACGTGATATGCAGAGGGCCAGCATCAATTGGCAGTTTTCATTCATAGATTTTGTCTGTACAAACTTATCATGTCTGTCTATTTCTGAGATAAGATATTGTAACTATAATATTTACATTGTTCGGACTGTTGCCCTCATCTTTATCGCATGGCAAGTGGAAAAAGGACAATCTACTGGCATGAAATAAATAGAGGGTCCGGCTTGAAATTCCAATCACCTGAAGAAGGCCGGAGCATAAAACGGTCGAAAGGTCGTGAATATGACAATAAAGATGAGAACAACAGCCCGAACAATGTGAATAGTTTAAATACTTATGATCTGTGTGCCTAAATTGAACCAGTATACCCCACCACGCGTGCAATTGATTTCACGCAATTAATGTCTGTGCGTACTCAAGGTACCTGTTTTGAAAAAAAACTGGTCTGAGACAATTTGGGACGACAGCGCACCAGGAAACATTATGCAGTCGTTATTGATAGATAATGACTGAATACGGCGTTTGAATTATTAAAGATCGTCGATGAGATCAGTTGGCCAGGAGATTTGGTGAAACCAATAGACTTGTTGGATGCATAAGTCCTTGCTATTCGCTAATTAGGTATCAGCTGCAGTGACCAGACTTGCTCGGATACAATCAGTGACTGCCACTGTCGATGTTAAGAGCAGCAGTGACATTATCATCCTCTGTCGAGTCATCGCAAAAGGGCGCCAACTTGGTCAATTTCAGAGTTCTTCGGTACTGTTTGGAGAAATTGTATCCCAATAAGATGCAATCTAAACGATTATTTAAATTACCGATTATTTAAATTAATACAGGTCGCGTAAGTCATTAATATATATATATATATATATATATATATATATATATATATATATATATTTAATAAAAACATTGATTTGCATCATAAAATTTAATATTATGGATACAAATTATTATTTCCCATTTCGATTTAACAATGAATCGATCTTGATCTATCAATCTGCATTTTCTGACTATTTTTCCCCACTGATAATAGCATTTTATATATATATATATATATATATATATATATATATATATATATATATATATATATATATATATATATATTCATTCCCGATATGGAATACATATATATATATATATATATATATATATATATATATATATTCCACACCGAGAATATATATGCAGATTCCTCGCCGGGGTTGATAAGATAGACGTCCTGCATCAACGTCTGCCGAAATAGTCTGTTCCCCATATGATATGGTAATTTGGGATTTATTTGCTTATTAATTACATTGTTCTTTTTTGTGGACCAGTTTTCATATTTTATATTACTAGGATCCACTTGGATTTTATACCAACGGATTTTTTACATGTACCATATATATATATATATATATATATATATATATATATATATATATATGTGTGTGTGTGTGTGTGTGTGTGTGTGTGTGTGTGTGTGTGTGTGTGTGTGTACACAGTTCAATTCATATTACATCTATATATTACATTTATATTACTATCTGCTTTTCGTATGAATGATTCATGTAATATAAATTGAATTGCACCGCATACTTGATATTAAAAGAACTGATCCAACGTGCAACTTTTGTATAATAACTGTGACATCCCTCGAGTTATTGAACAATTTAGTTCATTCCACATCGACTGAAAAAACTAATACTAAAAAAGAATTATCCTATTACCATATTTGTACAAAAACGCACACTCTTAAATTTTCCCCAAAAATTCAACCTCAGCGTTGTGACCGCACGCTCCAAAATTTATTATCGTTAACAATAACACATTTCTAAAAAAACATATTTCGATTTACATCTAATATTTCTTTGCCCCGTTATTACCTGGATGTAAAAAACAAATCTATTTCCATACATTATGCAACTGTAATTTATTAAAAACAGGGATCATAACATTCATCTACAGGTTCGTGGGTTAATGTATTTTAATAAATGTCTTTGCGAAGATGTATTCTCGTCATTTATATTATTAACATCACTATCTGCTTTTTGTATGAATGATTCATGTAATATATATATATATATATATATATATATATATATATATATATATATTCCGACCATGAGGCCCGGATTCGAATCGGTCTAGGGAGAAGATCCTACAGTGTGGTACCTTTGGAAAGCGACTGAAAATCATATCAAGAGTTGACCCAAGCGCTGTGATTGATATCGGATAGACAGAAGCATAATGGCGTAGTTCGATGTGCCAATCATGACAGGTTAGGAACACTCTCAAAGAAACTGAAACAAATGTTCGCTCAACATATGAACACACTATAAACCATGTATGGCCTTCTTTGGGTGCTCAACAAACACAAATATGCTTGATCATGTATCGATAACAGGGATTGGATATCTTTTCTAATGGATACTGTGCTCGGAAGATGAGAATAACTAACCAAACACACACACACACACATATATATATATATATATATATATATATATATATATATATATATATATATTACAATGAATCACTCATACAAAAAGTAGATTAGTAAAGTTAATGATATAAAATGGCGAAATCCCTTCGCTAACAAAATTTTTAAAGTGCGTTAACCTACAAATCACTCGGTGAATGTTATGATCCTTATTTTTAAAAATTATAAGCTGTATAAGGTCTTTCTTTAATATGCAAGTACTTTCGACTGTACATTCAAAAACATATTTCGATTCGCATTATATTTTTTCGTCTCGGATGCTACCTGAATTTTACCAAAAACAAAATAATTTCCATACCTGAAGATGACTGAATGTACAGTCGAAAGTAGCATAAGGATATCATCAACGTATCTTAGGTAGATGAATGGGTTTTTTTTAATCTGTAAATATCTTATTTTCGTAGTTCGACATGTAGAAATTGCTAAATATCGGACCCAGTACTGAACCTATGGAGACACCATCATATTGTATATATATATATATATATAGCTAATAGTAAATTTCGTATTATATTAGGATTCATTTTAAGTGGGGGGTAAAGATGAGTTACTGTATATATTTCTTATAATTATGTCAACAGTTTCACTAACAAGGACATTGGTAAATAATTTTTCATCATTAGCTTGTACTACTGAAGTCAGTTCCTTAGATCATAATAACAATATATATATACTGAGCAAATAGTGCATAATACTGCTTCTACTAATCTCAAACATATTAATTTCCTATATCGTAATCAAATGCATACTAATTATAACCAAGATGAAAATATGCTAAAAAAATAGTAAATACTAATATATCTACAACAGATCCTAGCAAAATATTAAGTTAATCATGTACTGCACTAAATCTAGTATATCCAACTCAATTATTCACAATGATTCTTCTTCTCCCCGTTAATGATATGCGACAAACCGACATACTTTACAAATTCAAGTGTCCTTTGGGAGATTGTATCTCAAACGAATTAAATAATATTTATGTTGGTCACACCACAAACTCGCTTTCACGATGCTTGACACTACATTTAGCAATTTCTATATGCCGAAACTCGAAAATAAGATATTTACATATTTTAAAAAACCTTCCATCTACCTAAGATACGTTGATGATATCCTTATGTTAGTTAAAAATACAGATGAAATACTTCAACTTCAAAAACGTTTCCAAAATAATTATGTCCTTAAATTCACGTGTGAACTCAATACTAATAATAAAATTCTCTTCCTTGACATATTGATAAACATAAATAATAACAAATTTACTATTTCGCCATACAAAAAACCTACCAGGATAAATTCATGTACACTTAACTACAAGAGCGAATGTCCATATTACTACAAAATAGCAATTATAAAAAATCTAATACCTCGTGCCGAAACTAATTCATCCACAAAACAGATATTTTACAGTGAACTAAAGAATATAAAACAAACACTTATTAATAATAGCTTTCCAAACTACATAGTTGATGAACAAATAAGATGCTTTCTTAGAAATCTCAATACTAAGCAAATAGTACATAATACTGCTTCTACTAATCTCAAACATATTAATCTCCTGCACTGTAATCAAATGCATACTAATTATAACCAAGATGAAAATATACTAAAAAATTAGTAAATACTAATATATCTACAACAGATCCTAGCAAAAGAAATACAGATGAAATATAAGATAAGTTAAACATATAGTACACTAAATCTAGTATATCCAACTCAATTATTCGTAATGATTCTCCTCCCTCGGTTAGTGATTTGCGAAAAACCAACATAGTTTACAAATTCAAGTGCCCTTTGGGAGATTGTATCTCCAACGAATTAAATATTATTTATGTTGATCACA
The DNA here is from genome assembly GCA_964036315.1 of Acanthosepion esculentum. NCBI lineage: Eukaryota > Metazoa > Mollusca > Cephalopoda > Sepiida > Sepiidae > Acanthosepion > Acanthosepion esculentum. The sequence continues at coordinate 147,295,948 of OZ038475.1, forward strand.
CCAGAAACACGCTTTCACGACGCTTGACACTACATTTGAAAGATAACTCTAACATTTTTGGCATTTAAAACAACATGCCTTGCCGCATACACAATTCCGGAAAATCCTCGTTGATAACACAACTATACTTAAACATGAAAACAATAAACAAAACACAAAAATTCTTGAAGCTATATACATAAAACAGTTGAAACATAACCTGAAAGAAATAAACAATGAAATCTACACAAATATTCTTGAATGCCTATAATTGGTAACAGAATCCATTGGTTTATACCAACTTCTTCCCATACTTAATACTTCTCGAATTCACTTTCGCGTGGTCATGTGTGACGTCATGAGCTGCGGTGCGATTTTCGCTTCCAGCGTCTTATATGCACGAGTTTGTTGATGCTTGGTAATCTTCCATGTAAACAGAAACAGACTATCAGCACTGTCTTTCATTATTGTTTTGTCCGTGTATTGCTTAATATATTGTAATGCAATTCTCATTTTGATAATGGATTATGTTAGACGAAAGTCTAGATAGAATTAAAAAATATGTATCAACATTGTAATTTTCTTTCTTTGTTTAATGATAATGTTATTAAGCTTATTAAACGATATGAAAAGAATTTACATAAAATAAATTGACAACACTTGTCTATATTATTTAATGAAACATGTATCATTGAAACAATGCTGCCTAAATACATACACAATATATATATATATATATATATATATATATATATATATATATATATATATATATATATATATATATTATTGCATGTAATAACAACCAGCAATAAAATAATCAATAATAAAATTTTTAAAAGATCACAGGCAACACTATAAATAACAAAAAACTGCATCCGGGTCCATAGGTTTTTCTACCCATTAACCTCTAAAATAATTCGAATCAATGCATCTCTGTCCTGTATATATAAACAGTCGAGCAAAAGCACAACGCATATGGCCTGTCTATTGCGTTCAGCAGAAAACAGACTGCTACCGTTGGGTGTTGGATTCAATGTCCACTTTTATATATATATATATATATATATATATATATATATATATATATATATATATATAAACAGAGAGAGACAGACGTATAGAATGAGTGAGTGAGTGAGTGAGTGAGTGAATGAGTGTGTGAGTGAGTGAGTGAGTGAGTGAGAGTGATATAAAAATTAACATTGCCTGCTGTTCCTAAGTTTCACGCGATCTCCTTTCGATCATACTTCACAAACTCTTTAGAAAAAATGTGGTAAACTGCCCCTTTAGATTTATTCCATTCAGCACTAATCGACTCTACACTGCGTATTTTATATATATATTTATTATTATTTTATTCATCTGTCTGTTTTGTATATTATACTCCATTTCTATGGTTCTAAATTTATTCGTCCTTCCTTTGACTATTTTGCCACAACTGGTCTCCGTTCACCTGCTAATATCGAGTTTCTTGACAAAATCCAAAGAAGGGTCTGTGTTGAGTCTTGACTCATTGTTGAATCTCGCCTATTGCATGGAATAATAATGCAACACAAAATGTACTTAAACAAGAATGTATTATAACAAGAAAGTGTACACAATAAGTACATATAGTATTTCTGTATCTTTCTGGGAAGACGTTCCTGGAGAATGTGTTGACTAGTCGCAGTCGATCAGAGTCTCTAGTTGGATCTCGTGATTCCTCCCCTCGTCTTCCGGTACCAACCATTATTTATATAGTTGGTCGTCACCTATGCAGATTAGGTGGATCCTACACAACACCCCCTTCCCAAGCCTTGGAATCCTTTTGGATTTCAAACTGGCTTCTATATGGGATGATGATTATGGTTATTTCTTTGTAGATCCCCTTTGCATAGTTCATATGTATATCTGTTTTTTTTTTTCAATATCTTTTTCGTTTTGGATTCACGTTCAATGGGTCCGTGAACTTTCGTTTCCTACCGGATCTTCTCGGTTCAGGAGCACTCTGCGGAGGTTCTACTTGAAAAGTATCATACATTACATCAATGGGATCTTCCTCCTCATCCGGTATACTTTCTTCATGCTCTAGCACGTAGCATTTTTTGAGTTGGTTCTGGTGAGTATTCTTCGGCCCTTTTATTATGTAAATCAGGTCACCGATTCTCTTGTCCACTATGCCTTGCTCCCAGAACTCAATGTTGTTTCTATAGCACTTGAAAAAGACCTTCTCTCCGGGGGTGTATCTTTTTCTAGCTGTATACATAGTGTTCTTTATTCTATTTCTTCCTGGCAAAAGCTTGTCAAACACTGACTTAACTTTCCTAGCGAACATTAGTTCAGCTGGTGCCATGTTTGATGGTGTTCTCTGGTTAGGCGTGATTCTGTATACTTGTAGGAATTGCTGAAGCGCCTTTTCCGTTGGAACTCCTGAGGATTTCTTCAGAGCGCGCTTTAACGTATCTACAAATCTTTCTGCGAGTCCATTGGATCTCGGATGATACGGCGGCGTCGTTATGTGGTTAATTTGATATAACTCACAAAATTCCTTAAAATCGTCAGAAGTGAATTGTGTACCATTGTCACTCACAATACACTCTGGCACACCGAACCGTGCAAATAGTTCATGCAAAAAAGTTGTTGTGGTATTGGACGTAGGCTTTTTACAGCGTAGTACTTCCGGCCATTTTGTAAAGCTATCTACCACTATTAAGTAGTAATAATCTTCTACTGGACCAGCGAAATCAATGTGTAATCTTTCCCACGGATGATCCATCTTTGGCCATGGTTTGTGTACTATAGGTGGTGCCTTAGCTGCTAACGCACACCCTTTACATCGATGAACCATGTTTTCGATATCCACATCCATTCCTTTCCAATATACAAAGCTTCGCATTAAGCTTTTTGTTCTATTAATCCCCGGGTGACCCATATGAAAGTCCCGTAGGATTCTTTTCTGCAACTTTTTTGGTACTACTACTCTCTCACCATATAGTAAAATTCCGTCACAAATTGAATAGATCTCCTGAACTTTTTGTTCATTTGCTACCATTTTACTTTTTATTCCTAAAATGAAATCATCGCTTTCAGATTCTTTTTTGATTTCCTTAGATGTAACCGGTAGCTCTCTTACAATGTTGTTTACCATGCTTTTCACCTCATAATCTGCTCTGATATTTGCAATAATTGTTTCTTTTTAAATATAGGCATAGTATTTTCTTTTAATTCAAATTTAGCTTCAAATTTGTTACATCTTCCAAGACCAGGTGTAAATGTTTCCGGAAACTTTTTCTTTAATTCCTCTTTAATGTCCTGTCTTGTTTGCGTATTACTTTCTACTTTTCTGCAGAATGAGTTTAACGGTTTATCCCACAATTCGAATGTTTCAATAAAATCTGTACCCAACAAGTTTTCTCCATTTCTCAGAATGAAAACTTTTATTTTTTTAACGATCCCATTCAATTTCATTGGAAGTACAACCTCACCTTCGAAGTTAATTTGCTTTCCAGTTACCGTTCGAGCGAGTTTCGTTGACTTCGTTATTGTAGGCCTTTTTAAAATTTTCCATGTTTTATCGTTCATTATTGTTAAATCTGACCCCGAATCGAGTTGAAATTTGATATTCTTTTTGAATATTTCAGTCGTCACATATTTCCTCAAATCTCTATCTGCTTTGATATTCGAATTTGTTTGTCTAATTCAGCTCTTGAATTTTTTCGTTTTACAACACGCTCCTTTGTGACCATTCTTTTGGCACACGAAACATTTCTTATTTCTATATGGGCAATTTACCTCCCAATGTCTTTTGTTACAACGTCTGCAATTATATGGTGGGACCTTTTTATTTTCGTTCTTTTTATTTTCTTGTCTATTATTAAAATACGCTGAATTTTTTCTCCAATTTTTCTCTAATGGGTACTTTGACTGCTTTTTTATTTTTTTAATATAAGCAATGCCAGCTTCTTCGATTTTTTGCGACTCTTTTTTTAAACTTACGGCCCGTTGACACTCCTCTGCTAACTTTTGCAGGGTAAGGCCTTGTTCAGATTCGAGTTTAGACAAAACTCTACGTCTTATTTCGGCACTCTTACTGGATACCAGTCCTTGAGCAAAAATTAAACACTTGAATTCTTCAACCGTAATCTCTGCCAATCTGAAATTGTCACAATGTCTATTTACTATAGTTGCATATGTTAAGTAATCCTGATCGTCGGATTTAGAGACATTCATGCATAACCATCGCTTATGCCAAAGCGACATATTTGCTCCAAACAGCTCTTTTAGCAATTTCACTGTTTCCGAGAATTCCAATTCAGTTGTTTTTCTCGGTAGAATAAAATCTACAAATTTGCTATGTTCTGCTGTACCTAGCTTTCTTAGTAATAGACTGACTTTTCTTGAATTCGACCAGTTTTCACAGTCTGTGTAGAAAATATCTTCATATCGTTTAAAGTACGCTTCAAACGTTTTTTCTTCGTCTGGCACATAGTTGAAAGTTTCCAGCGAATTAAATATGGTGTTATTAGAGTATGAAGAATTTCCCTCATTTGCCTGATAGTTGTTTAATTTCTCCAGTGTTAACTTTTGAATTTCCAAATGTCTTTCCTCTTGCCGCTCTTGATACTTCTGCATCGCAATCAGTTGTTCTTGCTGTATTTTTTCGTGATATTTTTTTTGTGCTATCTGTTGTTCTTGATATTTTTGCTGTGCTATCTGTTGGGATTTGAATAATTCAGATATGACTTTGGATAGTTCATCCATCTTTAGCTGATAGTGTTCATGCAACAAGGAATTTACTTTTAATTTGTGTATCCACGAATATCATATAAGCTGACCAAAACAATCGAAACAACGTACGACTTTTATATTTTATGTCTTGCTTTTACATTCACGCCCGTGCTAATCAACTTTGGTATTTTTTTTTCGTGAACAGAGAGCGTCGGACTTTTTTTTTTTTCGTTTTCGACTCCTGTTCGCGTATTCCAATGACAACGTCTGATTTTCTTATCAGAGGTAATTCGTCACTATATTGTTGAACAAATAATTTTTAAAAAATAATTTTTTAAAGTTTGTTACCTTTCAAAGTCGACACGGTGTATTTGTGCTCCTTTTAATCCATGCATGTTTTTGTAGTCGGCCAATTTTTCTTTTTAGCGGGTGTCTCGTTGTAGATAATTTTTTAATTTAAAATTACCGTTATTCGTTTACGACACCTTTCAATTTTTCTGAGTGAACGTTCCTTTATGCTTAGTCGTCTTTTAACGAGTTCTACATATCCAGAAGTTCAGAATCCTTCGTCGTTATGTTAACGTTGGACTTTGAATTAATAGTTTTTTTTTTCAGCCTGGGTTTTTCAATGACTTGTCCCAATTGTTGAAAACTCTCACTATCAATTCTTTCTTCTTTCCGTATGGTTCGTTCTACTTCTTTGCCATTGTTGAAACTTGGCGTATGGTTCGTTCTACTTCGTCGCCATTGTTGAAACTTGACGTATGGTTCGTTCTACCTCTTCGCCATTGTTGAAACTTGACGTATGGTTCGTTCTACTTCGTCGCCATTGTTGAGTCTTGACTCATTGTTGAATCTCGCCTATTGCATGGAATAATAATGCAACACAAAATGTACTTAAACCAGAATGTATTATAACAAGAAAGTGTACACAATAAGTACATATAGTATTTCTGTATATTTCTGGGAAGACGTTCCTGGAGAATGTGTTGACTAGTCGCAGTCGATCAGAGTCTCTAGTTGGATCTCGTGATTCCTCCCCTCGTCCTCCGGTACCAACCATTATTTATATAGTTGGTCGTCACCTATGCAGATTAGGTGGATCCTACACAACAGTCTGCCATTTTATCAGTCCCGACTTGGCATCTCTGCTTTAGTCACTTTCCTACTGGCGTAACGTAGCTTCCAATTCTCTTTTCTATAAATATTTCCATGGCAAATGTTCTAATGATCTTTCCTCCTTGTTACCTCGATTAAGCCTAGTACTACGCCTCGTAGTATTCGGCTACTAAATATCACCATTTAACTGTAGAAATAACTACATGTACCCGTAAGTCATATGATAAAATTTTCTTTGCGCGTATTTCACGCCTGAAAACTCTCTTTTGGCCTATAGATTTCCTACCATCCTCAAAGCTTTAATTGCAACATCAATCACCATCTTCTCTTTCTGAACTCGGTTCTTTTATTGTCCTTTGTCATTTTCTTTCACTCTGAATAAACTCTTGCTTGGGAGGAAATAGTTAAAGTAAAAAGAAGAAATAAAGTTTCCTATATGAACTAACATGGAAAATTAAAAAGAGTACCACTTTATAACAACGTCCCAATATAGCTTAACCTTGGCCTAGAGAAGACAGCTCTAGTATCCTTTCCAAAACAAGATAAAGTCTAAAACAAAAGCTCAGCGCTCAGATACAGTTACAAAAACAAATTCCTAATATGCTACCTACAATCAGATCATTAAAATAAATCGTTGGATAAAATCCCATTAGATAACAAACTTTTGTTCCAAATACCAAAACTTAAACCGAATGAAAATACACTAAACACATAAATAAAATATAAATATATAACAAAATCGTAAGTTATCCCCTCAAATATTCATCTAAGTCTGAGAGTGTTTTTTTTTGGGGGGGGGGGTTGTATTGTTACAATTCAAATCATTTCCGGCTGTAAATGACTCGTTTACCTTTTACAAAAAGTAACTTGATGCCACACCACCTACCCATATCACCATATCACGATTGCAACAGTAAAACCCATTTTCAGCCAGTCACAATTAAAGAAAGTTATTCTTACAATAATAACTCCCCTGAAACAAAAAAAACAAAAACATTGTTGTCTGGCCAGACACGACACGACAGCCGGCGTCAGTTATCACAGAGGTCACACCATGTCTATCTAATCATTTAACTGTCAAGAAAGATTTTTCTCACCCTCAATCAATTCAAAAATTTCAACTTGAAACTTTACGGCGAGGTATTTTTCTTCAGAATGCTGTCGTCAACATACAATTCTATGCTAAAAATCATCAACTAAATAAAAAAGGATTGTTTTAACATCCGTGCATGCGGCTTTACCAATTGACATTACCCTTTCTTGTTAGCATGTTAAAATGGACTGACAACAATCGTCTATCGAAAATCCGCTAAGAAAAATAATCTCCTCAATTTCTACTCTCACCATAACTACATAATAAAATCCGGTACAATTATAGATTTCTACTGAAGAACACTTGGAAAGTGAAGCCCTCAATATTTACATGATGAGGGGAATCATATGGTAAATACTTTTAAAACTCAATCAATTTCCTCAATACGGTAGCTCGAGACCTGCCAAAGAGAACATTAAGTTTAAGTTTCTTTCTTAAGTAGAATTTCATTGTTATGTCTCTCGAATGCGCAAGTCCGTGAGCGCCATTGACACAGTCTAAAATATAAAGAACACATACATGTTTACTCAAACATGTGTAGCCATACAAATAACCTTTATGTATGTATAAGCTCGTGCGTGTGTGTATATGGGTGATTAAGCCTTTTATTGTATTAGGACGTTGAATAAGTTCTCGCTCTTTTCCAACAGATGGAGTTCCCGGAACCGCGTGCGTGTAGTTTCAGATGGTACTATAAGCAAGCTTGATATTCAGTGTATGTCATTTTGCCAAAGTTTAAACAATTATGTTTTTCATAGCGTTAAACATGTCGGATTTCGTGACAAGAAAGCGTATTTGCGGAGAGTTTTAATGCACTAATTTATTCAAAAGAGTTGAAGCACACAAGAATCTTGTTGAGACTTACGGTGACCATGCTCGGTCGGAAACAAATTGCAGAGATTGGTTTAGATGATTTAAAAATAATGATTTTGATGTTGATGATAAAGAACGCTCTGGCGCCACGAAAATGTTTGAAGACGAAGAATTGGAAGCAGTACTTCATGAAAACACACGTCAGGCGTGAGCTAAACCTGAAAAATCATTAGGAGTTGATCACACAACACTTTCGAAACGTTTGAAAGAATTAGGAATGATTAAAAAGCAAGGACATTGGATGCCGTACGAGTTGAAGCCGACACAAGTCGAACGGTGTCTTGTTACCTGTGAACAGCTGCTTCAACAACAAAAAAAGGAAAGGTTTTGTGCATCGTATCGTGACCGGCGATGAAATGTTGAATATATTACGATACAACTAAGCGTAGAATATCGTGAGTTAAGCCAGGCCATGCGTCAACATCGGCGCAATATCGAATATATGGTTCGAAGATTCTCCTCTGCATTTGATGCGTTTGAGTCGAGCATTGAAGAAAAAACGGCCGCTATACGAGCAAAGACACGACAAAGTGATTTTGCAACATGACAAAACCAAGCCATATGTTGGAAAACGGGTGAAAACCGACTTTGAAACGCTTAAATGGAAAGTCCTATTCCACTCACCGTATTCACCAGATATTGTCCCGACCGATTATCACTTGTCCTGATCAATGGCACATGGTCTGGCTTAGCAGCACTTTCATTCTAATGAAAAACCCCAAAAATGGGTCGATTCGTGGTTCGCCTTAAAGGACGTTTCGTTTTGCCGACGTGAAATTCAAATGCTGCCAGAAAGATTGGCAAAGGTAGTGGCTTGAGATGGACAATATTTTCAGTGACATTTTTCTTACTAATTTTTGTAAATAAAACATAACTTTTCATTAAAAATCAGCGAGAACTTATTAAAGTCCTAATATTTTTCCAATTTTGAAATAAAACGCTGTATGCTGGGATCAAAATTGTGTATAAACTCTCTGAAGTTTATCCTCAAAAAATTCAAACGTAGAGAATTCCTTGTACTGGGGTTTCTCTTTTCAATGCTATGCAATACTTTAAATTTTCAGCTTTCTAAAGAATATGTACCGAACTGAACCGTGCGTACAACTTAGACAGCACATAATTCTTAAAAATGACTGAGACGGTCGAAAATAATAAAAACGAGCATGAACTTCGGACAGTTTATACACAATTTTAAAATTCGAAAATGCGATAAAAAGTAAATTGACAGATCTTGTTTTGTTGCATTTAATAAAACTCTCTCTCTACATATATATATATATATATATATATATATATATATATATATATATATATATATATATATATATATATATACAAACGTTTACAAACGCACAGATATGCCATGACATATGCAGACATTATACAAATTATGCAAGTATACACATCGCCCAACCCACATCGAACAAAGCAATGTTGTCATTGGCCAATTTAGAACATGTGCCAGTCCATCTATTTCTTTCGTTCAAACCGTCAAGAATACATCCGACCCCACACGCATATTGTCAAGTCAGTCACAAATAGACTTCTGTGATATGTCAAATCTGCGTGTTCAGGAATTCGTCTACTCTTTTGAGAGGAGCACAGCTTATTTCAAAAGGAAGCCACCAGGTGCAAACTCGCAAAAGAACATTATATATATATATATATATATATATATATATATATATATATATATACACATATATATATATATATATATATATATATATATATATATATATATATATATATATATATATATATATATATGAGCATATGCTCCAATAATTGATGTCTTGTCCATAGATTTAAACTTTTATTTATGGATTTTAGTATTCTTGGCTCTAGTATTTTCCAACATCAGTAGTTTGGTATGTGGTTAGGAACAAGCTAACTTTAAGACTTGGAACATTTTGTTATCCACTTATGCATAATCATGAGTTTAAGCGTAGTACTGCGTCTCGTCGTACTTGGCAACTAAGTCTCATTATTTTACCGATGAAATAACTTGATGTAACCGTATTTCTATGATAATAGCTTCTTTTCCCGCACTTCTCACCTATGGAACTCTCTTTTGTCGTCTTGCTTTCCTGTCAACTACGATTTTCAAAACATTAAATGCAACATTAGTCACCATGTTCTGTCTTTCTGGAGTTCTGTTTTTATTGTATTTTCTAAATTGTTGTCATTCTATGTAATTCTCAGTAACCCCTTACTTGTGCTAAGTTTGGTAGGGGAATGGTTAAAGCAGTAATCTTTTATTCATGGAGTTTTCGTGTTCTTTACTAGACTTATTTTCCCAAATCAGTAGTTTTGTATTTGGATATGAACATAATAAATTTTAAGAAGCGGGTTGGTCTCGGGACATTTTATCCTTTCATCATGTATAATCATTCATCTATCCATCGATAGAAGTTGTAATAAAAGACGTCTAGCATTATTATCAAATTTTTGCAACCAAAAAGAAATACTAATAGAATTTGTATTTTAGCCATTTTCTTTATAAGGAAACTTTCGACATACATTGACAGAAAAGCCAACACAGCAATCGATAAAATCTCTCGCTAAAAGCAATTTTTCGTAGGAATAAATTTCTAATATCATTTTTGTTTCTATTATCTCTAGAACTTCATCGTTGCTCACATGTTAGGTCCATCTTATTCTCAGCATCCTTCTGTATAACCATATTTCTGTTGCTTCAAGTCTCTTCTTCCTCTGTGAGGAGATTGTCTAGCATTCACTGCTATATAGGAAGATTGATATTACGTATCAGTTCCTTACACTTTTCTAAATTTCTCCGTTTCTTAATACTTTGCTTAGCTTGTGATAGGCATCTTTCACTATCCAAATGCACCTTCGTATTTCGGTGCCTCACTTTCCGCCCTCTATGAAAACACTCCCCAGATATTTACTACTTAAATATTTACAAATTAATTAGTGCTTTGTAATTGAAATCTCTGACATCTAGTGTTTTTTTTTTAATATTCAGAACGTAATTAGCCATTCATCTTTATTTTGTCCCAACGTTGCGACTGATGTAATTTCTACCCTTTTTTTTTAACTAAATGTTTACACAATAGAACGCCGAAGAGCCAGTCAATATAGAATATTACGTTTTATGGGGAATGGAACGTTCCGGCGTAGCACATTTGATTTGCCCGACTCGGCGTAGCCGATACAAAATAGAAATTTTTCGGTATAGGGACGATTCGGCGTCAAATTACTACTTCGTCTTTATACTCTCTCTGTCTCTCTCTCTCTCTGTCTCTCTCTCTCTCCATATATATATATATATATATATATATATATATATATATATATATATATATATATATATATATATATATATATATATATATATATCCTGAATTAAAGTTTTGGCGATGTGAACAGAATGATCGATGTAAAGTGAGATTGCATATGAAAGACGGAAAAGTGATTCGCCAGTTTAAACGGCGAAGCTGCCAATCGACGTTTGCAATATGAGTTACCAATACATCATCCTTCAATCTGGAAATTTATTGATGCCTTACGGAAAGTTCAGAAAGGACGTGATGCATTTCTCGAAAAGTGAATCTCTGGATTATACTCCCCACCCCCAAAAAATGAGAGAATCTGACGAACGAATCAAAAAATCATAATAAAACTTCAATCATTAGATCCTATTGAATTCCTGAAGGATGTTGCTCATAATTACGAAATGAAGAAGTAATTTCTAAGCCGTCCTGACGATAAACTACATCCGCGTCCAGGGTAAGACCATAAACTACGGCCTTTATCAGGAGGCTTTGAGGAGCGTGGAACCACCTCTTAATTGCTGGTGTTCCCAGGTCAACCCTGAAAAGGGGGTAGCACCTGTTATGGTTCAAGTTATGGGCAAATAGTTAGCCCCGAAACTGAGGTAAAAAGCATTATGAAATTGTAAAAATAAGTTTTGATACCAGAAATACTTTGAAAAAATTATTACGAAAAATAAATTTTTGAAGGAAAAAAAACTGTTACCAGCAATACATTTTTGAAAATAATATTACCAGAAATAGATTTTTGACAAAGCAAAAATATTACAAAAAATGCTTTCGGCATTAAATGACCCATTGAAGTTGATATGCCGTAAAACAAAACAAACCAAACCAAACCAGTAATTTCTAAGCTTAAATAGCTTTACTAAGTTTATCAATTTATTTTAAATACAATATTTTTAATTTAAATCTATAATTTACATTATTCCATTTGTATCCTTAATTCCCTAAATGAATAAAAAGTCATATTGAAAGTTGGTCAAAGACAAGTGACGTCGAGTCAGTCTAACGCCTAAACGGTTGTGCCGAAGTCTAATTATTTTTCTGACGCCGAATCAGTCACGCTGTATCAACCTCATCAAATGGGCTACGTCGAAACGTACCAAATCATGTTTTATGGATGTGAGGAGGATAAGTAAGCAATGTTGATGAGGAAATGTAGAATAGATAAGAGTTGACCCTATACTTGATATGGTTAAGAATTAGGGATCGATGAAGCATCGTTTCTTGAGTCTGTTACACAAAGTTTTAGATCTCGGAATAAGGCTGTCTAAATAGAACTTACTTCTCACCAAAGGAAAACTGAAAAAATAGAAAGGATTCGAACCTGTGCTTGTGACACTAAGGAATGCTGCTCATCTGAACATTAAGCATAAAAATTATCGAGTAGCGACATGCTGACGACGTTTCATCTGTGGGTAAGTAGTTATGTTGAATATAATTAATCGCCCACAAGGACACATAACGCCTTTTTTATCTCTGCCAAGAGTAGAGTTTGAAGATTGGGCAATCCCAGTCCAGAAATGGCAGCAATAATTTTTGGTCTGATCTGATTTTTGGAAAGGTATAGATAGATTTTATATAAGTGTTTGTTACATTCTGTAGCCTTCCTAGAACGATGAACGAAAACCTTTATTTAATCCGCGCTGTTTGCTTATCTCACAGGTCCCTTCATCTTCCTCTACTTGTTCTTCTTCTATGTCTTCTTCTTCTCGTAACTGTCAATTCTTCCTTATGCTGCCAATCTGTCTCTCCGTTGAGCACCGTATAAATATAAACTATGCTCTGCGGAAAGGCAGATAAGCACCATAAAGAAGAACTAGCGAATTCTTAAAATTGCTTAAGAAACCCGGACGTGACAGGTACTGGAATGCGACAAGCACACCCACGCTTGATTAAATAAACAGGTTCTTTCAATATTTCTCGAAGACGACCGAATACGAGAGACAATTCTTCAGCCACTCTACCTTGCTAGGTTAAGATTACCTAATAGAAAGTGTGTAATGAATTATCATCATACATTGCAAATAAAGATACGAGATTGAATCATTCATAATTATCGTTACATTATTTATTACAATGTTCCGTATACTGTACCTTCCTAGGTTATGACAAAATATAAAAGACAATATGTAATGAATTATCATCATACATTGCAAATAAAGATACGAGATTGAATCATTCATCATTATCGTTACATTATTTATTACAATGTTCAGTATACTGTACCTTCCTAGGTTATGACAAAATATAAAAGACAATATGTAATGAATTATCATCATACATTGCAAATAAAGATACGAGATTGAATCATTCATCATTATCGTTACAATATTTATTACAATGTTCCGTATACTGTACCTTCCTAGGTTATGACAAAATATAAAAGACAATATGTAATGAATTATCATCATACATTGCAAATAAAGATACGAGATTGAATCATTCATCATTATCGTTACATTATTTATTACAATGTTCAGTATACTGTACCTTCCTAGGTTATGACAAAATATAAAAGACAATATGTAATGAATTATCATCATACATTGCAAATAAAGATACGAGATTGAATCATTCATCATTATCGTAACAATATTTATTACCATGTTCCGTATACTGTACCTTCCTAGGTTATGACAACATGAAAGACAATATGTAATAAGTTATCGTCATTCATTGAACCATGCAAACATGAAATTGAATCATAGGTCAGTATATAAAAATAGGACAGGCTAGGCTTGACTGGTTACGGCAGATAATCCAATGGGAACTGCGTGACTAGAACTTAAGCCTACAAGCAAATAGTATATGCATAAAACAGAAGCATTAGGAGAAAATTATAAGCTTCAGAAAAATTTCCCAATCTAGGCCAGAAGATCAGATTCAGTTATATGTAACCAATATGAGGAAAGCTTCTCGCTGATCCTCAAGGTTACAGGAGACGATATAATGATCCTATAAAGCTGGGGATACGCTAGAAAAGAAATGAAAAAAGAACGATTTATAAAAAGTTCCATTTACAGCTATACTAATAATTGTTGGAGTACTTGGAAGAGTCTGAAAGGACTCAACAAAAGAGCAGACGAATTGTGCAAAAGAGTTTACTTTAGCCGTGTTATAATATCATGGCTGTCTGTTAGTTTCCGCGCACACTCTCCTTTTACAGGAGCTTCGTGTGTTTCTTCACTGGGCCAGCCTTTTGTTTATACTGCAACTATGCTGAGCAGACATTGATACATGTCATGGGAGAGTGCGTACTTGGAAGAGTCTGAAAGGGGTCAGCAAAAGAGCAGACGAATTGAAACATCTTGGAAGAATCAAGACATTCGAAATCAGTATTTACTTAAAAGACTATGACTAATTCTCTTCGCTTTGTTGCTATTACTATTACTCATAATAGTAATAATGGGCGGAAAACGTGTTACCAATAATTCTGAATGATGGCCCACCTCAACCAACACAACTAACAAAGGAAAATAAAAGTTCCGTTGGTTTAAAGAGATTTATAAGGATGTTAGGCAAGAATACGAATATGATCGATGTATAATAATGGCTTAATTCATCATTTCTATACAGTAGATATTCGGCATCATTCAGAGATCATTTGAAATTTATGAAGCAGTCTTTACAAAAAGTGGCCTGCTTAAATCCACTCACTGTTAATATTACTGTTATAAATAATCAAGAGTGGTCTCCCCTTGTTTGAGAAAGCTATATCTGTTTACTGGGACTATACAAGTACACTATACTCAGGACACTATTCTCATCTGAATAAAGTTCTTAAAGCCTATACCTGCGCACTTTTGTCATTACAATTACTTTCTAGTTTAATGGGAGTTTCCTCCCAAATATTTTGTTTTTGCAATGAGAAAAGTTAACCCTATGATTATCTCGCTAATTTCTCTGCTGTTTAGATGTCACAGATTTTTTGTTATTACTCTTGGAAGGGGTCAAGCAATGCGATATGCTATACGTCTTTGTAATTTTGTAACCACAGTCAATAGCCCCACATTGGTAATTTCAAAATTATTGTGCCCCCACCCCTGTAATATTTAATTCTTACATATTCAAAATTGTACTGCAATTCACGCGAAGGAAGCTTAAAAGGTCATTAACTTGTCTTTAAACAAGCCTCCAGAGACCATGACGTCCATGAAAGACAAACATTAAAAAACAAAAAGACAGTAAAATATAAATAGTTTCAAAACATATAATAGAGAACTGAAAGGCAGAAATATAAAATATTTGAATGAAAGCTTATTCTGTAATATATTTTGATCATTTTAAAATGAAATTTGAGCTCACGTTGGTGTAGTGCATACTACGCATGCCCCACCAAAATATTACCATGTCCCACGTCGGTAATCATTGCTCTATAGGTATTAGAGTCTTCTTTAAGATGTTCAGAGCTGGATCCGTAAGAATGAATTAATTCCAACTGCTGGCATATTTAGAAAGAAACATAAACCATAGATAGTCTTTTTAATCAAAATCACCCCAAGCAAAGGAGTAATACCACAAGGAGTTACAGATTGTGGAAGAATTAGGAACAGAAACATTAATGATGAGCAGAAAGAGTAATTAGGTGGACCGTAAATTGTAACTGCATTTAAATTTTTGCAATTGGCTGGAAAGCATGCAACTGGAAGGGAGTTCCACAAGCAAGAAATGCGAAGGAAGAATCTGTTAGCATAGAATTTGCGGTTACATCAAGCCATCCCAACTGTAAATTGATGAGAACTTGACGGCAGTCTCATACTGCGCTTAAATCCCAAAACTCTAGATACCATAGAAAAGAGCTCACTCGAACAAGTAACATGAATTTTTTTATAGGAAAGACATAGAGAGACAACCTTACGGCGGTGGGAAAGTGATTGGAGCTGAGGCGCCAGATCAGAACCAATAACATTGCAGATTCTTCTTTGGATTTTATCAAACTCAAAGGTAAATAGTAGGGGAACCGGGCCATATGTGGCGGCAACATTCTAAGTATGGACGAATGGTAGGTTTATAGATATGTAAGATAGGTTCCGGAGAGAAAAAGCGTCTCGCCCGACGTAGTGAACCGACTTTCTTAACAGCTAACCTAGCAATGGATTGAATATAGTCTTTCCACTTCATACCAGCTGAGAACTTAAACCCAAGCTGGCACAAGGAGTCACTTTCCTGGAGGATAGCCTAAGCCATGTTGGTGGAAGGAAGCAAGGGGTCTCTAAGATGATTAATGGAGAGAAGTTAACTTTTGGGGACGTTAAAATAAACAAATCATTTTCTTTACAGTTAACTACGGACTTACGTACAAGACACGTACTAATTCGATGCATTAAACAACAACACAAGGAATGGGGAATAATAATAATAATAATAATAATAATAATAATAATAATAATAATAATAATAATAAAGATGTGACTCATGCTTTTATTATCATAAAATCTTTATCGTATTTCTCCATACTTTTAGACTTCGATAAAAAAGATATCCATGATTTTCGTCATTTAAATTTGCTTTCCTTTCCGACAGTCATTGTCATAAATCATACTTGAGCGTTGATGATATTTATGATAATCGGCGAAATGTCAAAATAAAAATATATAAACTTTTGTTTGGGTTCCAGTCTCTTTTTCACTTCGTGAACGCGTATATTTGGTCAAGCTATAGTTACACTTATTTAGCTACTAAGAATGTAAATGCAAGTTAGTTTCCACAGAGTGTACAAAATATCTTATACAAACTACTGAGAATACGACACATTTAGAAATACGGATTTTTCAATTCTTCAAGGCATATATTTGATCAATCTAGGATTTCCGTTATTTAGCTCCTATGAACGTCAACACAAGTCTGTTGTTCATAGACAGTACACAACGCCTTATCCAAAATACTTAAAATGAGAAACTTTTAGGAATTTGCATTCTTCGAGATTTTAAAGGGACACATAATAAAAGAATCACAAATAAAGCTTATGTTTCCAAAAGGTAAAGTTCTCTAACATTAAAATAGAAGATTAATGATGTTATGGGATCCTACCTGTAACGATAATGAACTCTTCCTGACACTATAAAGACTCAAGAGAGACGATAGGACGAATTAGAACGAGTCGAGACAATAGTAGTTCACTCTAAACCAAACTGACAGTCATACTAACACCTTCAACTTCTTGTATTATTATTCTGTTGTAATATATCTTTGTTATTCCTACTCTTGTGTTCGTGTTGTTCTTCCTTGGTCCTAAACTTGGACCATAACAGTGGTTCGAGGATATTGGACACATATTGGACAAATGACGAACGAAAAACACATGAATATTTCTACAGGTAAATCCATTTATATATATATGTTGTGATAGATAATGACTATTCATAATATTAAAGTGTATTTCCAGAAAGTGGTAAATAAAGTGTGTCTTAAATAAAATTACTCGTGTGTGATTTATTTTTAAAATAGTCAATAACATTTCAGTCATAATTTTGATCAACTTAACCCAGTAATTATTTTAAGACATTTGTATGTTTATACATTTTATATATAGAAATATTTAAGTAAATGCTCTGTTTATAATAAACAGTATTAACAACATTTACCGGCCTGAATGTCCGAGAAACTGTCATAGAAAATATGCGACCCCGACAGTAATCGAACCTCTATCCAATACGGAACCGTCATATAGCCTGACGTGCTTTTACCGATTTCGTCACAGAAGAGCGTTTCGGTTAGCAAAGTCGATTTTACTGTTTTTAAACTACAATTTTCCATGATTTTCTCACGTACATTCATATCTGCTCGACGCGTATCCAAATGTCTAACGTAAAATCCGGTATTAATTATAAAAATTAAAATAAACATAAGGTTTTATATTTTATGTCAGTTTCCTTCTTGCCTCATGTGATGATAATTCACTACAGTTTTCTTTCATTAGATTTGTTAACTACTTTGATTTATTGAGAATAATAATTGAATGAGTTACGTCTTCTTTCCCACATGTTAAAAATTAGATTTGTTTTATTCCTAGATTGACTGCTACACAAAGTTAAAAGAAACGTTTACCTTACTATCTAACTCACAGGGTAGGTAGTTGGAAATTGATTAATGACATTTCCTAACCTAAGTGAATGCAATTACTAGAACTCTGTTAAGAATTGTGCCACTACTGTTTCTTCATGGGTAAAAGCCAGTATGGATGTTTTTATACTATCACTTAAATACCAGGTAAATCCATAATATTCTTCTTGGTTCCTGTCTCTCTGTTCAAATGCTATAACTGCCATAGCCCAGAGAAAGAACTTTTTTCCGGCTATATCAGCGTGATCACAAAAGACGTCCCATTGTTTTCGCTCGAAAAGGCCGAGGTATACAACGGCCGAAACGTTGTGATAAATATGGCAACAAAGATGAGGACGATGGCCCGAACAATGTAAATAGTGTTCATAATACCTCATCTCATAAATATAGACAGATACTGAAAAAAGAATAAATAAATATTCTACTTGATAATTGCTAAAAAAAACATATGTAGAACGTTTGGACAATTATTACATACTTCATGTCCAGAAAAGAAACTCTTTTGGGATATACAAGAAAAATTAAATAAAAAGCTTAATCGTAGTACCTTGTCGGTCGTTTTAGTAATATATATATATATATATATATATGTTCACTTATATATTTATATATATATATATGTATATATGTATATATATATATGTATATCTATATATATACATATATATATATATATATGTATATCTATATCTATATATATATATATATATATATATATATACATATGTAAGCAAATATGTGGATGTAGATCAAACGGTATGATGAAAATGTGGAAAAGACAAAGCAAAATCTGAATATGTGAGTTTACTGTCCTGAAGATGGTCTATTAGACCGAAACGTCTGACGTTGTCAGAAAAAAAAACAGAAACAACATAAATAAAAAAAACAGTATTATTCGGATTTTGCTTTGTCTTTTCCACATTTTCATCATATATATATGTATGTATATATATATATATATATATATATATATATATATATATATATATATATATATGAGGTCTATAAAAAGCAAAAATAGATGTGTACATGAATTAAGCTTTTGAGTAAAAATCTATAAGTAACTAAAATATTTTCGGTACACCCAAATAATTTCTTCCTTCATTCACAGACGCTATTCAATTTTGTCTCTAGCCATGGCGAAGTACTTCATGTGGCTGCTTGGAAATTATCCAACTTTATTTTAATCAGTTCTGATTTAACAAGCCAATATTGCTTCTTCTTAGGAAATTGACCTGTTAATGGTGATTCGCCAAACTTTCAATGCTGACAAAACATAAGCCGATGCATCAGGTGCTTAATAAAAACAACCAACATAACGACGTATTTGCAAGTACTAATAGACACTTGCTTCAACAACGATAACATTTGTTTTAGCCATCTTGACTGTCATTCTGGATAACAGACATATTTAAACCCCCCAACGGTCCTTTATGCAGCGTTGGAAAAGGTTAACTACTGTCTGAAATGACCAATGAAAACACTCCAACTTATCGGAAACATGCGCACGAAGATATGTAAAAAGTTAGCTGGCAACCAGCGAAGTACTTGACATACAATGGATTATGGCACAAATGCCAGAGGTAAGCACAGTGAGTCTAGCAGACGAATTTGTTATTTGTGTTGTCTTCAGAAACAGACAAAATGGAAACAACGTATAAAGGCTTGAAGCTGTCGTGTGGAAAATTCTGTTTTCGCTAAAATATTTACGACAGGCAGTCAGGGTAAATAAGTTGCGTTGTTATTTGGTTGCTGACTCTATTCTTTCATTTTTTTTACATTATATTTTACTTATTTTCTTTTATTAAGTATGGGCAATTGTTCCCAGTGATTTCATTTTTCATAACCGGAGACTTTGAAAAGTTTTTTTTCCCACTGGAACACAAACATCAACTTTTTATTCTACAATTAATAAAGAACTTTATTTTATTTTTTTAACTCATGCATCAACCAAGAAACTAGTAAAAGCCCTTTTATAACAAAAATAATATTTTGCGATAACTGTATATCTACGAGTTTATGCATGGCCGGCCACTCTTATCCGAGGATTGGCCGTTTATTAGGTCGGCTATCTAATCACAGTTGTAGTGATTTTCAAAATGTAACTTAGATGTGGCACAAGGCCGAAAGTATGAGACACTCAGTAAGGATCGAACTCACTACTCAATCGTAATTGTTCTAGCGAAACAAGCCCGCTAACCATTACAGCGCCTCGATGAGCCTATCTAATCCGTTGTAGACGCATGCTCAGATATATTTGAGTTTACATCATTTACATTATTCGGACTATTTTCCTCATCTTTGTCGCCATATTTATTACAACGTTTCGGCCGTTGTACGCTCCGGCCTTCTTCAGGTGGTTGGAATGTCAAGCTGACCCCCCTTTATTTCGCTCACTGGGGGTAAACTGTTCTAGTTCCACGTGCCATGTTTAATGGATGTCAGTTATCAGTTATCTCATGTTAATTTCCCTCTGAAAGTTCTCCACTGCCTTAACCGGGTATTGAACTCACACTCTTTCGGTCCTGTCACTGAATCTAACTAACGCCTTTATCCACTGTGCCAAATGCCTCACGGTAGCGTCCTAACTGTACAAGGTATCATCGTCTGTTGTTCCTGCTGTACAACTCATCTGCCTGCCGAAGGTTTAATGTTAACCAGGCATTGCTGGGTAGCTCCAATTCATCAACTAGCTGCCACTGGCATATCTCCTGATACAATGGGTTTAAGGCTGGATAAAATTTGCGCATGTTCGGCCCAATCCTGACAGAAGAAAGGAGTCTGTTTACTTCTCCATTGGCGGGATGCGATTAAAAGATCGGCTTCACTCCACTGTCCATTGTGAGATAAGTATGGACAGTGGTATCACAAAAGATTTACCACTGTTGAATGAATAATGTTTGGGATTCAGAACATGAGAAAATCACGTTGGACACTAGAATATGCAGGGGTTGAACGAAATAATTGCAACAGGTGCAAATTCCACTCCTATATTTCAAAGACCTATTATATTAAGAACTTTAACTAAAACTTCGTAATTTCAGGTTATATCTATTGTAAATACGTTCATTTATTTAATCTAATGGCTTTGTCTTATTTATTTTTAGAATTTAGTAAAATTTTAGCTAAATGTGTGATCTTTCTGAGTTCGAAAATGGGCAAATTGTTGGAGCTCGCATGGCAGGAGCCTCGATCACTAAGGTTGCTGAACTGTTTGGTTTTTCAAGAGCTACCATATCAAGAACTATGACGAAATCCGAGAAACAGGACAAAAACTCTAGCAATTCGGGCCGGACTTGCATACTTACTGACAGGGACCGACGTGCATTGAAACGCAATGTGGCAGAAAATCCTCGGACTACTGCATCCAAAGTGACTGCCTAGTTGAATAATCATCTGAATAGTCCAGTTTCTACTAAAACTGTTCTTCGTGAGCTTCATAAGGCTGGATATCATGGAAGA
Source organism: Acanthosepion esculentum (assembly GCA_964036315.1). Classification (NCBI taxonomy): domain Eukaryota; kingdom Metazoa; phylum Mollusca; class Cephalopoda; order Sepiida; family Sepiidae; genus Acanthosepion; species Acanthosepion esculentum. Next base: position 147,317,548 of record OZ038475.1, read on the forward strand.
GCCGCTGTAAGGAAACCTCTTCTCTCTACTCGCAACATTCAGAAGTGGTTGAAGTGGTGAGGAGATCACAATGCCTGGCCTGCAGACCAATGGAAGCAAGTCATATTCTCAGACGAGTCGATGTTTTTCTCTTTTCCCAACTTCAGGGCGAGTTTATGTGTGGAGGCAGCCCAAAGAAGCTTACAACCCTGACTGCCTTCTTCCAACAGTGAAGCATGGAGGTGGATCAGTGATAGTTTGGGCCGCCATATCATGGGAATATCTCGGTCAAACAGTTGCCCTGCATGGTAGAATCAACAGGAAAGATTACCTGAACATTTTGGGAGATCATATTCATCCAATGGCCGAGACTTTATTCCCTGATGGTGACTGCATCTTCCAAGACGATAATGCTTCAATACATACCGCTCGAGTGGTTAAGAATTGGTGTGAAGAGCATGAAAGTGATCTATGAGTGGCCTCCCCAATCTCCAGATATCAATATTATTAAACATTTGTGGTGCATTTTGGAGCGACAAATTAGGAGCCGCTATCCTCCACTGTCGTGTCTTAAAGATCTAGAGCAGGTATTAATGGAAGAATGGCTGAAAATCCCTCTGGATTAATACAGGAAGCTGTATGATTCCATTCCTAGACGTATTAAAGCTGTATGTGAGGCTAAAGGAGGACCAACTCCATATTAAATAAATTTTCTTTGAATTTAACAAGTGTTTTAGTTATTTTGTTCAACCCCTGTATATCTAGAATCCCGAGGTTTTCTCCGCCAATTTTCTGGGCAGTTCTTGAATTTCTTTTATAATTAAAACACGTTCCGCTTACTTTGTGGAAAGTTTCTCTTACTCTATTGCGTACGTTGCTCGATTCATTTCGCCTTATTTTACGACAATCCCCTGTTATACACCGACGCTTCTTTAACCTTTCACGCCAGATGCCACATTTTTATCCTCTCAAGTTTTGCTTTGAATTACTTTGATTACACGTGTTTTAGGAAGCTATCAGCAATTTGAATTTCTCTTTTAAGGTGCCTTCTCTGCACCCATCTACATTTCTCTTGTTCAATTCCTAAATTTGTTTTCCTCCAACCCTTTGTTTTCAGTTTATTTTTCTTTAATCCATCGTGTATTTTCCTCTTTTTAGAATATTAAAATGCGAAAATATTAGGGACAAATACTTTTCTTATTTTAATATTCGATAACATATCTGGGTAAACAACGTTATCCGTGTGGATAACGACTCCTTCTTTTCCATTTATATGAGGATTGACAATATTAATTTGTAGCTTCAGTCGTGACTGATTTTAAAATTTGCTGATCCAACTTATTTCCTCTTTTATCTCTTTAACGAAAACTCAGAATGTATCTCGTTTCGGTTTACAAAAACGTCTAGAATCTATCTTTGCAGACAAGTTCATTAATTATCAAGCTTCTGATGTTGTTGTTTGTTTGTTTGTTGCAGACTTGTGCAATCAGTTTCTAATATAACTTTGTCAACCAATCATTTTTCATCCCGCGTTTATGCAGCTCATTTCATGTTTGTTTCGTTTGAATACAGTGACATCGGATCTTTCCTGATTGGCCGAATTATGTTTTTATTTCATAAGAGGTTTTTCTATTGGCGGGATATGGTGTTAAACCCGAGATAATATATTTCGTAAACATTACATGAATCCTTTCATCAAACGTTTATATTGTTATAAGAAAGACAAATGGTAGCCCCAAAACTTAGCAAAATTAATTTGACACTATCAACACTAAAAGGACATGTTATTTGTTCCAGTTAGTTCAGGCATTATATTTGAATTATAGTCTCAGCGGAAAAAACTGATCTCCATCATATGAATGATGTAACAAATTTTGAGTACACTATTTACATTATTCGGACTACTGTCCGCATCTTTGTTGCCACATTTATCACAACGTTTCTTCAGGTGGTTGGTATGTCGAACTGAACCCTTTATTTCGCTCGTTGGGGTGGGCTGTTCTAGTTCCACGTGCCATGTCTAATGGAAGCCAGTTATCAGTTATCTCCAGTTAATTCCCCTCTCCAAGTTCTCCACTGCTTTAACCAGGTATTGAACTCGCACTCTTTGGGTCCTGTCACTGGATCTAACTAACGCCTTTAGTCACATGGCACAAAGGACATGGGTCATTTAATGACCTACATATTCTAGCTTTTCTTATTAATTTCTATTTCACAGTTGGGGTTTTATAGGTTTCTTTTACGTGGCAGAAATATTTCGTTAGGGACGTCTTATTTCGGTATTTAATTATCCTGACTGAACTTTGATGTTTATTGAATATCTTTTTGAACTCATGACTTGTGTAACCTATATAGATTTTTATGTTTTCAGGATTTTCATAAGATAAAATATTGCATTGGTATACTAATGATTCCGTGCGACATTTATTTTGTAGAGGACAGTTATTAGGATTTCTACAGTTACATAATTTTTGTTTATCTTCATCTCTTTTTATTTTTATATTGTCTAAATTACTTTGGTTTTGGTCTAAGTGTTTATTCAAGATATTAGCATTATGTTTCTTAATAATTTTATGTAAGTATTCAGTACAGCTGTAACTTGATTTTAGTGTATTTTTATTTTAAAAAATAGTACTTAGTTTACTATATTTAGGAAAATGCTCATATATATATATATATATATATATATATATATATATATATATATATATATATATATATATATAAATATAAAAGTGGACATGGAAGTCAGCACTTAGAGGCGACAGTCTGTTTCATGCTAGTGCAATCGTCAGGCGACTAGTGCTGTTATTTTTCTCGGCTGTTTATATAAGGGTCAGTGGTGCATTATGGGTAGTATATTTTGGCGGGTACTTTTACCGGAAGTCGCTTATTTGTTTATTTATTTATGTCAAATTATTTTGCTTGTTTTTTTGTTTGTTTTTTTATTTTTATTTTTTATCTTATATATTTATTTATTTATTCTTTTATTTTGATCGGTGTTTTTGGTTAACGTAGTAAAAAAAATTTGTTTATATAGCTTATTGTTGGTAGTCTATAATGGCCGCCATTATATATATATATATATATTGTTAGGGTACAGTTGACCCTAACGAAGATATTAAAGATTTTGATACATCTCCATTTTATGAAGGACATGGCATTCTGGGTACAGGGATTTCGGCCATGGCACTAAGGTGAGCTAGACAGATCTCCAAGAGCCACGCCTTATCATTACGCATCCAGCGGCTACACTCATCATTCGAATTGTATTTCAAGTTGTATTGTCTTTCCTCTCGTTTCATCCTTCTATTTTTCTTCACACAACAACATTTCACCGCCTGGGAACCTGTCAAAATTGGCGACGAGGTAAGCCTAAACAACGCGGACACACAACACACACACATACATGCACACACATACAGATGAATTCAACAATTCAGCAACCCTTACAAAAACTACTATTGATGGAATTATTCTCTGAGAGATTTTCTGCATCCACATCCCGCCTTCAGAAACAAAAATATCCACATCAATAGAGGCGGTATCGCGTTTAATACAGGGTTCCACTATGACCCGCGGCTGATAAACAGATTTTCTGCACCTGGCTTGCACGATTCGACAATTTTTCCGAGTGGAATTTAAAGAACAGATGGACGACTGGAAAGTTAGGCGCCTTTTACGGAGACTTGGACCCTCTGAACACAACTGCAACGCAAAATACATTTCACCAAAACACACGCGCGACAACAATTTCGACGAAACAGTTCAGACACTACACTATTCGGTGAGCAAAGTTCTCTTTTTAATATGCGGTTTAATTGCCTTAATATTGCAAAGTGTAACTCAGTCGATTGTGTTAAGTATGCAGGTATCGTGAACAAAAAAAGTCACTACTCAACAAACTGTTGTTGAAAGACAACAAATGGTCCTGGCCCAGAGACAATCTTTTAACAAAATGAAATCATTATTAAATTCGGACCTGATACTCACACATTTCGACCCAACACAAAAGATTGTGGTGGCAGCTGATGATTCAAGTCATTATGTGAGAGCAGTGATCTCACACGTATTCGCAGACAGAACTGAGAAAGCCATTACGCCTACAGCTAGGTACCTGATATCTGCTGAGCGTAACTACAGCCAAGTGGAAAAGAAAGCTCTTGCACTAATTTTTGAAGTAAAGAAATTCCCTATGATGCTATTTGGGCGTTCTTTCTTGCTTCTGACGGACCACAAGCCATTTTTCTATATTTGGCTCAAAAAAGGTAACCCTGTATATTCAGCTAGCAGATTACAACGATGGGCGGTCATATTATTGGGGTACGATTTTAACATCCAGTACCGCAAGACAACTGAATTTGATCAAGCTGATGTCTTTTTCACGCCTCCTCAGTACACAAACAGCATCATCGCTGCCATCAACGTTGAAGACGATCTCAAACGTATGCTCACTGATTGCATCAAAACAATGCGTATGACAAGCGCTGATATAAAACGGCAAACACAAGACACAATCATAAAAAAGTTGTTAAGTTTCTCCGGAATTCATGGGCCCCTACAGGAGTCCTTCAACAGTTTTAGCGTCGCAGAAAATTTCTGTCGGTAATTGATGATTATCTGATGTTCGTAGATCGTGTCGTAGTTCGAACTAAGCTCAAACAGATAGTTCTGAAACAACTACATTCAGAACACCCAGACATTAACCGGATGAAAGCCACAGATCGAAGTGTGGTTTACTTGCCCGACATAGACACAGACATAGAAAAAAATGCCGTTAAGAGTTGCAGCCAATGCAGGGAAACACAGAGAAATCCACCTCGTATTGTTGACTCACACTGGATATACCCAGAGCGATCATGGTCTCGGGTGACCATTGAATTTGCTAGCACCATCAATGATCTTAGTTTTCTGGTTTTGTTTGTTTTGCTTTACGGCATATCAACCCCAATGGGTTATTTAATGCCGACAAAATTTTCATAGCTGGTAATATTTGATTTTGTCAAAAATCTATTTCTGGTAATATTTATTTTTTAAAAATGTGTTGCTGGTAATATTTGTTTTCTAAAATCTATTGCTGATAATATTTTTCCTCAAACATCTACAGATGGTAATAGTTTCTTTTCTTTCAAAATTTATTGCTGTAAATATTTTTTACAAAGTATTTCTGGTATTAAAACCTGTTTTTACACTTCCATAGTGTTTTTACCCCAGTTTCGGTGTTAACTATTTGCCCGTAGCTGGGGCCCTAACAGGTGCTACCACTCTGGGTGGGGGCGGATCTGGGAACACAACCAATTAAGCGGTGGTTCCACGCATGTCAAAACCACCTGATCAGAGTCCTTGCTGCTGGACGTAGTTTATCGACTTACCCAGGACGCGGATGTAGTTTATCGTCATACACAGAGCGTTTAGTTTTACGAGAGTTGTTCCGTCACTTCTGCATCTTATACTGCATTACACACATCAGGGCACCACCTTATTACCCACAATCCAACAGTCAAGCTGAACGTTTTTTGGACACGTTCAAAGGTGCTCTACTTAAAGCAAAGAGGAACGGTCTAACCCCATCAGAGGCACTCCCATGATGAGTGGTTTTCAGGAGGGTTTGTCTACCAAACATCAATCAGCTAAGAGATTATCATTTGTTGTTGTTGATTTAAAAACTAACATTTCAAAAATATATATTCTCACCATTTATACAAGGCGGTAAGAAGAAGAAGAAGAAGAAGAAGAAGAAGAAGAAGAAGAAGAAGAAGAAGAAGAGGAAGAAGAAGAAGAAGAAGCTAGCTAGCTAACTAGCTAGCTAGCTAGATAGATAGATAGATAGATAGATAGATAGATAGATAGATAGATAGATAGATAGACAGGCAGACTGAGATAGATTGATAGATAGATAGACAAACAGACAGATAGAAACGAGATGTCCGTAGTAGAGATATCAAAGGATCTTAGCCGTTATCATCGAACGATAGATGCCAGTTGAAAATATAGCGGAGTTGTGAAGTAGAAGAAAAATAAAAGACTTTAAGAATTAATCTCCTTCAAGGAAACTAAAATCTAAAACGAGTTCTAGCGAAACAATGACTCTTCATTAGTGCTCTGCTGAAATATAAGGAATCAAGGAAGACAAAAGATGATGACTTTGTAAACTGAGTTCTGGGAAGGAATCTCCGAGGCATACTCATCTAATATTTAAAGTGTCAAAATTCACTAAAAAAATACATTAAATTTTTCTAATCTTTTTTCAGGGACGAATCTCGAATGACACACGATGGGTCTGATTGGTTGAAAGGATAGATTTTATCTGATGCAGCTATACTTATGACTAAAAGAAGGCAGCAACGAGTTGGCGGTGTGATGATATTAGCTGGAATTGCAGACGGAACCATTATTGGACTATTCAAATTCGATGTAGAAATTAAATTGAACATGTTAACTATTGCGATTTCATGGACAAGGCTTTCGTCTAATGCTACAAGTCAAAGCCTCACAGTTTCAACGGCATGTGTGTATTTAGGTACGACCATGCTTCTTCAAATGTATTTAAGATTAGCCATGATTATTTGAGTATGATAGGTCTATAGGAGAGAAGATAATGGAATGGCCACCATCAAGTCTGGGTCTGAATCCGATAGAAAATCCATGGTCAATCCATGAAGGTGGCAAACAATACGACAGCAAAGCAGATAGTAATTAAAACCAGCTTGTTGTAAATTGAACCTGTTGAAATATATAAATTAACGATATTAACGGAAAATAGATTACTCGATGTTATTGCAAATATGGGTCACCATAGTAAGGTGTAAATTGTTATTATTTGCTCTATGATATGTGTGGAGCAATTGTTGATGAGTTTATTACTGTTTTGATGTTATTTTACTATGACAGCAGTTGTCGTAATAAATCCAGTAACATTAATAAAAACAAGTAGAATCAACCGACAAATTTAACCCGAGCTTTGATTTGACGTCTAAATAAATCATTTAAAATCTTATTAAAATATTTCAAAGCAAAATTGACTTTAGGTTTATATCATTTGCTTAATAATTCAGACGGAAAGTATACCCATATCAGTCGGGTTTCGATCCCGTCTTGAAGCAATGGGATCTCTACCACACTGATGAGCTGTGATACAGCCAAACAGTCTGTCTGTGTATGACAATATCTATCTATCTATCTATCTATATATATATATATATGTATGTATGTAAATACATACACACATATATAACTACATATATATATACATACATATATATATACATATATATATATATACATACATATATATATATACATACATATATATATATATACATACATACACACACACACACACATATATATATATATATATATATATATATATATATATATATATATATATATATATATATATATATATATATATTATAAAATGGACAAATCCGACAATTATTTAAAGACATTTTCTTTTAAAAGAACGTTAAACATAAAAAATGTCTTTCAATATGTATATTTTCGTTAAAAACGACTGACAAGTTGCTTTGGTAAAGATTTATATATAATTTTTCATGTGTTCCTATAAATTTGTTTCAGGACAGAAATATGAAAAAAAACTTAACCACAGCACCTTGTCAGTCGTTTTGAACGAAATTTCCTTAGGAGAGGGATTTATACACAAATACCCTATATATATATATATATATATATATATATATATATATAGTTTACAAAAAACTATGTACTCCGTATGGGTAGACCCAAGTAGGATAAAATCCAGAGAGCTCAATGTAAATCAGAGCTAATAATTTAAATAAAAACAGACCACTTTAAGGTTCCATGTAACAAATTATTTCACCACAGCCCTTTTATAGGATCGCGGATCATTAGACTTTACTTCCAAATGAAAAGAAATATACACATTTTTGTATATATATATATATATATATATATATATATATATATTTAATAATATATATATAAATTATTTTCGCAAGGAGTGTATCTGTAAAGGAACAAAACGAACCAAAAGATAAGAGGAAAAACTATTCTTAGCCGACGTGTCTCGTCTTCTGATGGACTTTATCAAGGGAAATGTCAAGGCACCTTATCAAGATACATTTGCCTTCATAAAGTCCCACAGGGGACGAAATTCATCGGCTAAGAACAGTTTTTTTCCTCTTGTCTTTTTATTCGGATAGATAGATACATACATACATACATACCTACATTCATTTGTATTAACATTGCGTTTATATATGTGGATATTTAGATTGATGTAAAAGTTGTCATTGCAATAAGTTACGTAATGTTGGGAAAATCTTAGAAATGAGATGATGTTCCACACCTGCGTATCTTTTATACGAGCATTCTGTCTAAAAACTGTCTGCGTAAAAAGATAGATAATGATTTTTATTTTGTAGAAAACCATGGTTGAATCAGAAGAGCATATTTGATACTTATTACTTTTTCATCTTCCGAGAAAAGTGATGTGGAAAACAGGTTATAAATCATGAAGGCTTGGAATTGCGATGCAGAAGATGTGATCAGGCATCGGGAAAGCAATGCGAAATTTATGAAAAGGGGTTTGCAGTCCAAGAATAACAAACTCGCCGCAAAGCACCAGAATTTAATGACTGATGAATTAGAGGAATGTCTGAAATGTGATGCACGACTAAGGAGGGGGGTATGCAGAGAAATGCGACATAAATCAGAGAAAAGGTTTCAATGGCGCACTCATACAGAATGCAAGGAAGTCGACCATGTTTAAATTGAGACGCAGAAATCAATCATGAAACTGGAAGAAGAATGTTGGAATGAAGCAGTGGAACTTAATGGACTTTTCTTCAAGACAAGAAAGCCGACCATTTTTCAAATACAATTCAGAAATCAGTCTTGGAGTTGGTACAAGGTTTTCCATCTTACGTTAATTTAGTAAGATAGTTACCTTCAAACATTCTACTGTTTAAATTATTGCAGTTTTTGTCTGGTCAGCGGTTCCTATCATTTTAAGATATTCAAACATGTCATCAGATCATATGCGGAATCGGCATTGTCTAACAGAACCGAAAATTTAACTAAAACTTCTTGTATTACAATAGTAAGCCAGAGAAACTAGAGTCCCAGTCGCGTTCGTAACATTCACTTTAGAATTTTATGAATCCATGTATTCACTTTGATGTTTAAATAGTTGGACTTGTATATGGGAAAAAATTCAGTCGCAAAAAATATTCTGACAATTCAAAATAATTGTCGTCTTTAAATAACCCACAAAAGGTTGATAACCCGTAAAAGATGAATAACCTAATCAAGGGAGAGACAGTCTTAACGAGTGAAAAATAATGTCATGAATATATGAAGAAATACAACCAGAAATTCTGGAAATATTAGCATTTACCTAACACAGAAGATTCGGAATTAGATTTGCTTTGGCTTGCTTTAGTGTGGTTAGTTTTACGGCATATCAACCTCAATAGCTTATATAATGCCGACAACATTTTTATTGGTGGTAATATTATTTTTTACAAAAATGTATTTCTGGTACTATTTTTTTCTTCAAAAATGTAAAGTTGGTAATATCTTTTTTTTTTCTCCAAAAATGTAGTACTGGTAATATTTTTTTTTCACAAAGTATTTCTGGTGTTAAAACCTATTTTTACACTTTCATAGTGTTTTAACACCAGTTTGGGGGTTAACTATTTGCCCATAGCCGGCACCCTAACATGTGCTACCATCCCGTGTCAGGGTTGACCTGCGAACAGCAGCAAATAAGAGATGGTTCCACGCATGTCAAAAGCTCCTGATCAGATGCATTGCTGCCAGGTGTAGTTTATCGTCTTACTCAGGATGGTCTGAATTAGAGAAGTATATCGTATATATATGTACAGTGTGCGATGCATAAATCTTCGCCATTTTATATTTTTAATTTCGCACAGCGCGTTGCTTTTTTATTTTGTCGACGGCACAGAATAGTAGGGTCAGTTTGGCACCGTGTGTGAGAAAATGAGCACAATTCCCTACGAGAGAAAATTGGAAACGGCTTGCCGTACTGCTTGGCATTCGCACCGGAAGCTCTAATATGAACATTTCACGGTGTTTGGTGTCAATCTGAGGACAGTGCAGAGGATTCGGAAAGAATATTCTGCATCTGATGTATCAAATGTTGATTACGAAGGTACGGCAGCTCGGAAAACTCGCCATGATCGTTCTGATAGGAAAATAATTCGCGAATTTGTTTGTGAGCTTTCAGACTCAACACGGAAACCTACATCAAGTGACTTGAGAAGGAAGTTCAGCCCTGTGTCAAGAGGCTGGCTGTTGGGAGACTCTATATCTGGCAACAGAACTCTACGCCCTGCCACACTAGCAGGAGAACCCAGTCTTCGCTGTCAGACAATTTCTTCGACCAAATAAGCCCTTACGTCTGGCTACCTAACTCCCCAGAGTACAACCACTTTGATTATTATGTGTGGGGCACAGTTGAGCGAGAGACCAACAAAACTGCTTGTAACACCAAAGATGAACCGAAGGCTTCCATTCTGGAGGCCTTTACCAACTTAAACAAGGAGACTGTCCAGAAGATATGCAGGAGATTCTTCAAAAATCAGGAGGAAGTGGTTGCAGACAATAGCGATTTTATTGAATAAATTTACTCGTTAATATTTTGGTAAACGTATCTGTTAAATTGCGCTGTCAGTGTTATTTTCATTTTTGCGTAATTTAGACGACAATTTATCCATCGCAGACTGTATATATTACGGGAACCTTTACAGAAATTTCTGTTGAAGCTTAAATGAAAGCGAAACATATCAAATTTATAAACTTTTCCTATTTGTCCCTTGTCCTATTATATATATATATATATATATATATATATATATATATATATATATATATATATATAAGAGGGGGCCCAAATGTAACCGGAATTGTCCCATATAATTTTATTCATTTATTGTCGAACGTTTATATTCTTATCACCTTCAAAGTATACTCCATTTGAAGCAATGCACCGGTCCAGGCGTGTTTTCCACTGTTCAAAGCAGTCCTGGAACTCTTGTGAAATTATGTTTTTTAATGACTCCGTCGTTTTCTTCTTAACCTCTTCCGCATCTGCAAAACGTTTTCCTTTGATGACTTTCTTCACTTGGGGGAACAAAAAGTCTCAGGGCGACGAGATCGGGTAAATAGGGAAAGTGGGGTCATGCCACTCTTGGTCAGAAACTGTCTCACACTCAAGACTGTGTACGCTGGCGCATTGTCGTGATGCAACCACCACCCTCCATTTTGCCACAGGTCAGGGCGTTTTCGTCTCACCTTGTCTCGCAAACGCTTCAAGACTTCAAAGTAAATAGCCTGGTTAACAGTTTGACTAGTAGGAACAAATTCTTTGTGGAGAATTCCTTTCACATGAAAGAAACAAATCAGCATCATCTTGACAGTGGACTTCACATGAAGCGGTTTTTTTGGTTCGTGGCGTCGTTGGATGCTTCCACTGACTTGATTGCTGCTTCGTTTCCGGGTCGTAACCATAGAAACAGCTTTCGTCACTAGTGATGACCTTTGAAAAATTGTCTGGATCAACTTCCAACTGTCCTTTCAGTTTACGACGAGCATCCATTCGTGACTGTTTTTGATCGTCCGTGAGCAAGCGAGGCACCATTTTCGCTGCAACTCTTTTCATTCTCAATTCCTCAGTCAAAATTCGTTGACATGAACTCCAAGACACACCAGTCAAATCAACAAGTTCGTCAACTGTTCGGTGATGGTCTTCCAAAATCATTTCATGAATTTCCAGGTTGAAGATCGCCCTGAACGAGGCTGGTCTTCCAGCGACAATTGACCATTCCTAAAACGTGCAAACCACTCATAAACTTGTGTTTTACTCATGGCAGCATCCTTGTAAGCTGTTTTAAGCACGACAACTGCTTCGGCTGCTGCTTTCCCCAGCACACAGCAGAATTTGACAGTAGCGCATTGCTCCTTCCTTTCAGCCATAGTAAAAATAGCCGAAAAGGCGTGAATCACTTCAAAACAAATGTGAACCACGGAAGTGTACGTCTTCCCGAGATGACACCACTAATGTCTGAGGGTTGCCTCAAGTGACATCTAAAGGTGGAAGCCTGAACTGCTACGAGTTTGTCACGCAGAAAACGATTACGGTTACTTTTGTGTCTCCCTCTCGTAGATATATATATATATATATATATATATATATATAAATATATTATATAGGGAATATGTTATAGTTGTTCCAGCGAGATAAAATTATATGTTTTAAAAAGAAGATAAACCGCAAACGTTTTTGGTTAAAATGTGTACATTTTTATTTTAAAATATATATTATACACTATTTTCTATAATTCTGCTACACACAGTAGTATTGGTGTGTAGCAGATTTATGGAAAATAGAGTATAATATATATATAAATCCACACTTCAACTAACAACGTTTGCTGTGTATCTTCATTTACATATATATATATATATATATATATATATATATATATATATATATATATATATATATATGTATAGATATATAGATATATATATATATATATATATATATATATATACACACGCACACACACATATATATATATATATATATGTACCACCATACATATATATACGTATATATATGTACACACACGCACGCACACACACACACACACATATATATATATATATATATATATATATATATATATATATATATATATATATATATATATATATATATATGACGAGAGAAAATGTTTATAGATATCAATACTCCATGTGATTGTCAGTTTCATCCAAAATGTATTGGTATATGAAAGTATTTACAATACAAAACATAAACATATATACATATATATATATATATATATATATATATATATATATATATATATAGATAGATAGATATATAGATATATATATAGATATATATATATATATACACACGCACACACACATATATATATATATGTACCACCATACATATATATATAGATATATATATACACACACGCACGCACACACACACACACACACACATATATATATATATATATATATATATATATATATATATATATATATATATATATATATATATATGACGAGAGAAAATGTTTATAGATATCAATACTCCATGTGATTGTCAGTTTCATCCAGAATGTATTGGTATATGAAATTATTTACAATACAAAACATAAACATATATACATATATATATATATATATATATATATATATATATATATATATATATATATATATATATATATATATATATATATATTTATATATGAGCGCCTCCTCAGCATCTGATGGAATGACCAAATACAAACATCAGTATTTAGTATTTAGCTTGGATTGACTTCAACAACCACTCGAATATATATATATATATATATATATATATATATATATATATATATATATATATATACATATATAGATAGATAGATAGATAGATAGATAGATAGATAGATAGATAGATAGATAGATATCACTGTATTACATATATATATATATATATATATATATATATATATATATATATGGGGGGGGTGTATACATATGTTTGTGTGTGTCTGCGTGTGTGTGCGTGCGAATTCATGAAATAAAAATGGATAATTTGGGACTGTCTGGTCCAATGATAAAAATTTATGACATTTGCAATCAGTCAAAAATGTCAGGAAATAGTTTGTATTTATGAAAGGTTACAGCTTCTTGGAGCTCTCCTGGAATATCAGCTGGTAGAATAGGTGGCAGCAGATTAAAAATATGGCGGCGAAGAGGAGAAAGCAAGGAAGGTCGGGTTAAGGTGGAGTTTGAGAGATAGGATTGAAAAGAATGAATACAGCTTTTCGGCACCAAATAAAGAATGGTGCTTTTAAGCGGTCAACGGAAGATGAAAACTGTCTGTCATTTTCACCGTGAGACTTAGTCTGATCTAGAGATTAATGACTAATATTCTTTTTTCAATTATTTTGTGTTTTGATAAAAGACAAAGAATTCATAGCAAAGATCTCGACATGATATTCAAGCAACTTGTCGTTGAGAGATATTTCGCAAGATTGTTTTGCACACCATTACAACCGTATTTTTCTCATTTCTTTTTTCAACCTTTTCCAAGTTACGTTCATTCGACTACATCTAAATATTAAAATAGATGACGTGCTTCTATTATCTTCAGTCAATTAACTGTATATTGTGTACGAGCTATTGCTAATATTTGACATTCTACTCAGAATCAGCAAAAGACAGATGAAATTACTTAGACAATGTAAGGCTTGGAAGACATAATCATCACGGGGCATATTGAATCAAGAAATCAAATTTTCAGAATTTTCCAATCGTAATTTTTCTGTCATATAAGAGTATACAGAGTTATAATCATTCACGTGCAAATACACTTAAGAAAGGATATTATTTACATTATTCCTCATCTTTGTCGACATATTATTACAACGTTTCGGCCGTTGCACGCTCCGGCCTTCTTCAGGTGTTTGGAATGTCGAACTGAACCCTTTATTTCGCTCACTGAGGTTTCACGTGCCATGTTTAATGGATGTCAGTTATCAGTTAACTCCTGTTAATTCCCCTCTCCAATTTCTCCACTGCCTTGACCAGGTATTGAACTCACACTTTTTGGGTCCTGTCACTGGATCTAACTAACGCCTTTATCCACTGTGTCATGTGTTCTTAAAGGGTTCAGTTCGAGATTCCAACCACCTGAAGAAGGCCGAAACGTTGTGATAAATATGGCGACAAAGATGAGGACAATAGTCCGAATAATGTAAATAGTGTACACAATATCTCATCTCAGAAATATAGACAGATACTGAAAGGCCAAAACGCTGTAATAAATATGGCGAGAAAGATGAGGACAATAGTCCGAATAATGTAAATAGTGTACACAATATCTCATCTCAGAAATATAGACAGATACTGAAGAAAGGATATGAATCCAGCTCTTCTCTTTCCCAGCTATGGGTTAGTTAGAAAAAATTATATCACTAAACCATTATTTTTTTTATTAAATTCTTACAATCTAAAAATAGTTCTGGCTTTAAATAACCTGCAAATGGTTGATAATCCGTAGAAAATGAATCAATTAATCAAAATCAATTAACATTTTTGTTCATGCACTTTATTAAGTATCCCATATTTCGATAATAGAAGTTCCACCAAAAAAGGCAAAATGTTGTAACAACCTGGACGTAAATTTACTGTAGAAGATCTAGCGAGTAAAGCACTTTCTATACATTGTCGTCATAGTAAATTGCTTTCTCTTTTGATTAAAGTAACGGTGGAGTAATGAATAGCTGCTCGGATTGCGGAATTGGAGAGCCGAGATCGAATTCGAGTCGAATCCATTACGTTCACTTACATACTATTACCCATGGGAAAAGTAGGAATCTTTTTCTTCCCCACCCACCTATGGGTAAATAGCAGGACAGACTAGGTTCTGTAGACTTGGATGGCAACTGGTCTACCACAGAAAGAAATGGCAATCTACTGCTGGAAAGAATCTTCCTCGTCAGTCATGTATCAAAAGATACATGATCGCCCAAGTGTGTATCACGCATAGCACGTAACTGGCTGAATATATTTTAAATAAAAATTATGTCCGGACATAATGTATTTAGTGTGTTTATTAAAAGATACATTTGTGTTCAAAAAATATTTTATTTAAATTCCTTGAGGTTTCTCCTACATATTCTTTGTGTCAGTTATTACAGGTGATAGAGTAAATTCTTGCGTCATGGTTTAGCTTATTACATTGCTTTGTATTATTTAAGTTTTAATTGATTAATAATTAATTATTCTTTTAGAAATAGTTGTAACAAATTTTAGGAAGTTAGATGAATTCATTTAAATTGTAATTGTTCTAGAACTATATATTTTGATTCGTCAGATTTGTCAGGAAGGCCCGTTTTTCTATTTTCAATATTGTAGGAGCTTTTTGTTTTGGGTTGAATAGTAAATAATTAGGTTATTGGAGAAGCTTAAAAATATTGTCAATGTATTTTTCCTCTTTTTCCTCTAAAATTTTCTTTGTATAGAAAATATTGGGCATTAATTATTTTTCATATTTAGGCAAAGAGATTATTGATGTAGTTGATCAGTTTATTATTTATACATCACAATGAGTTTCATCTCTTCATATATGCATTGAGAAATACCGCGAATCGACTGTCGTCTGATTTTCTAACAATATGTTTGAAAGAAACATTTTTAATTATTTATTTCTAAACAGATGTTTGCAAGAGAGAAACGAGGTAAGTGAACTGTGAAGAATACTATAAAATATAGCCTACAATATTTTGATGCTTTCACTCTCTTTTTTTTATCTTCCCCTCCGTTTATGATTCATAATCTTTTCTTTTCTGTTCAAACTTTCCAAGCCGTTCTCTTGTATCTCTCTTTCTTTTCTCTATCTTCACTTATATTCTATTTTATATTTTGATCCCAGGTTTACTGCTTCTTTTTTGCTTAAATTCTTTGTTTCTATCGTTACCGATACTGAAAAAGACTAATTTCCATCTTCCCTGCTCCAGATATAACCTCTTTTCTTATCTTCCCTTTCTGTTCTTTTTATTTCTGCTCAAATATTAAGAACTTTATTTCACTATTCCATACTCCCTTTCCTACTTCACGTATTCCCTTCCCTTCTTATCTTTTTTATCCACTTCCGGACATTCAACAATTGACTCTATTCACTGTTTATTCAGTGTCTACCAATCCATCTGTGACGATAACTAAAGCCGATGCTATTTAGATTTCAATCAAATGGAAAAAATCAGTTCCCATAACAAAAGTATTTTCCCAACCGTTTCAGCTTATGTCTCGCTGACGGGATCTTCTTTCTTTCCCAATCTCTTGGCTAATAATTCTAGCCAATAATCCCGCTTTACCGAGACGTATCTATTTATGTTTTATTGAGATGCTATGGGAAGAAAAGACTATCCCTGTATATTCGGTGAAGTCCTTCTTGGAGTTATGCGATATTTAGAACAAAGAGAATCAAACTATAATAATATTTATTGAAATTAATCTTGTAGCTCTGTCAGGTGAGGTTTTCCTAAAGTACTGTTTTTTACTTTAACCACGTCAGCAATAAGTCAATTTAATTCGGAAAAAGAGTCTCCACTTCTGTATTTGGATTGTTAATAGTCTAGTATATATTATTTCACTTTATTCAACTCAGTGGAACAATTTCTGTTAGTTGCATTCTTCAAAATTTCAATATTAGTTTCTGGACATAAAATGCGATATTACATATGGCCGACTGTCGAACACAAACCTCTGCTTTTGAAAACAGTTTTTACTAATGCAACGAAAATCAGTTTCTCATATTTTTCTTAACGAATATATTAATCTTAGTTTGTCTTTAGTGATTCTATTAGCTTTATTATTCGGAACCATTCCCCACGCCACACGGCAGATTTCGACATATTATATTTCTTTTTCTATTTTAAGAGTTTCATTTTGTGTTTTTTAGACTATGTTATTATCGAGGTACCATTTCGAGATAAATTGCCGAAGTCTAAACAACGTCTATCTGCCCATTATTTGTATCCGTATAGTTTCGGCTGACTATTTTCACATAACAAACTTGAATTACCCTGTGGGGTGGTTTTCAGACGCCTCTCAACGGTTCCTGATTATTAAGTGAAAATTCTGATCATGTTTTGTGGGGAGTTTTTTTTTTCTCTGTCGCTTAATAAAAAAGTATGTCAGAAAAGGAGAATAACTCTATACTTTCATGGTAAGCCAACACTGTTTATTATATGTGACGTCATTCAGAATTTTCTAGATTTAGCATTTGGGAAAATTTATTAACAGTTTCTAATACGAAGAAGATTCGGTTTATTTTATGGAAGGATACTCGGAATATCATGGACAAATGATGTGAAGAATTAAATTTTAATGAATATCGATACAAAATTAGCATCTGTGCTTAGAATGAGTAAGACACAGAATATTTGACACTCATAATGAGGAAATTTCGCATGGAGAATTTAACTGCTTAACAAGTTTATGTAAATCTATGTAAATCGACTGAGTGGGAAGGATAGTAAAAGTAAGCAAACATAGGTAAAAGTTACAAAAGATAGAATATTCTGGAGAATCATGATCGTCCACGTCCAGAAAGGATACGTCAAACTTATTTAAACTTGACAGCAAGTTGAATTCAACAACCCATATATCAGCTATAAACACCTTGGCTCTCCCTGTGGTGCGATACAGTTTCAACATCCTTAACTGGACCATAGCTGACATTAAGCGAATGGACGTCAAAATGAGAAAATTTCTCAGCTGCCACCACATCCATCATCCCAAGGCTTATGTCGATCGTCTGTATGTGTCCAGATGCGAACGAAGCAAAGGATTAGTTCAACTATAACTGACTTACAAAACTACAACAATTGGCCTTCAAAGATACCTGGAAACTACAGAAGACTGTATGATGATATGTGTCAAAGAATCTTAAAGTAGTAAGCGACTTTATTCCGTAATAAAAGAAGCCAACCAGTTCAAAATTCAGTTTCAAATGGATGTAGAAATACAAGTAAAGAACAATACACCAACTGAAGCTGAAAAATATTTAAAAAAGAAAGTTAGAATATTTGGCACTCATAATGAGGAAATTTTGCATGGAGAATTTACCTGCCTAACAAGCTTATGTAAATTTGTGCAATCCAGTGAGTGGGAAGGATAGTCAAAGTAAGTAGTCATCGGTAAAAGCTACAAAAGATACAATGTTCTGGAGAATCATGTTCGTCCACCTCCAGAAAGGATACGTCAAATGTATTTAAACTTGACAGCGACACGATATTCAGAGAACTACAAGTTCTACCAGATATTATTGGTGGGCATAATCTTAATACAGGATATGCGAATAACAAAGTGTTGGCAGAAGAGAGAGAAAGGAAATTGCATGAATGCCCAGAAATGGCAGTAAAGACAATTAAAAATAAAGAACCACACCTCACTAGTAAGAAGACATAAGGTATGTTTGTAAGAAATAAGAACATCTCAAGTAACGAACTACGGACCGGACATAACAAAATCAAGTATGAAAATTTAAATATCTAGGAAATATTTCAATAATGAAACGAACATATTGTACTGAAACACGAAGGCGTTTTCAAATAGCGAAAGCTGTCTTCATAAAACTAAGCA
>OZ038475.1:147341699-147386699 GCA_964036315.1 Acanthosepion esculentum
ATTTAAAAGAGAGCTTAATACACAAAGTAGAGCAATAGTTATTTATTATAAGTTATTACATTCGAACATCCAAGTTAACACTACAAAAATACATATTTGTTTCGATGCCCAATTCAGGCATCTCATCGGGTGGTGATCAAAGATAGTTATAAATGATTTTTTAATGCTACTTATAAAGCATCACCTTTTTTATTTTTTAAAAATTAGAAAGACATAATAAAATGTTCCATAAAAGGAAAAGAAAGAAATCCACAAGCTAAAGCAGAAAAAAGATGACAAGATATCAATAAAAGGAAAAAGAAGAAAGAGAAATAAAAAGATGTAGGAAAAGAAAGAGAGAAGAAATCTTCCTTTCTCCAAAGAAAAGGAAAAGAAAAGAAGAAGAGAAGTAATATATCAAAAATTACAATTACAAAGAATAAGAAAAGAAAAGGAAAGAAGAAGAGAAAACAGGAGAAGTTGTTGAGAATAATTTAACCAATTGAAAATCGGTAAAAGATATAATAGAAAAAGAATTCAAAATTTAACCGGAAATGATGGCAACTAGATAGAAAAATTTCTAAATACAATTTAGAAGTTTGTGAGCCGTTTGGCGTTTTGAAAGAAGCCACATATTTTAAGAGCATTAAAAATAGTATGTAAATAAATGACACTTTAAGAAGTGAAAACGATAGACATACAAAACAACTAATTCACTTAACAAACAATTACTTTATAAATAAATAAAATATTAATTTTAGAATATTTATATGATTTTTATAAATTTAAAAGCAATTACAAGCAATATATGAGTGTAAACCTATCAATCATCTTAATTCAAAATAACATCACAGTTAAGTACTCTTTTGTTTCTAAGGCAAGATTTCTGTTTCTTAATATGTTTCTTAGCTAACCCAATGCACCTTCTCATTTCAGTGCGGCCCTTTCCGTCCTCTGCTAAAACAATATCCAGATATTTAAATTTAATTTTTTTGATTTTGATATCTCCAATTATTAATTTCGTGTTTTCTCGAAATTGATATTTAGCTCTATCTTCTCACTTTCCTTTACTACATTCTGTAGGAATTCTTGGGGGTTTTTTGTGTCTGCTATTAAGACTGTATCATCTGCTTATCTTATAATGTTAGGATTGTCTCCACCGTTAATGAATCTTGCTATGACTTCTAATTCTCTCAGAATCGCCTCACTGCATAGGTTGAATTAGTCCGGCGAGAAGACACATCTTTGCTTTACACACCTTTATATAATAAAAGAAATTTGTAGATAAAAAAAATATACATAGGAGTAACTGAAGAACCGTGAAAACAGAGAAACTCGACTCTGAAAATATTATTGAAGAATATTATATACTCGAAGAGGCACAACTCTTTCTAAACATGTACAGGAAGTTCAAAACAAAAGGCAAAATACTCCAAAAATATCACCACACATGTATTGAAACACATTCGTAATTTGCTAATTTATTTAGTATTTTCTTATGCACACTTTAACACAAATAAGTATAATCATAATTATAGTAATAATAATAAGTAATAATAAATAATGAAGAAATCATTAATAAATACTGTTAAATATTTGACAAACAACACTATAAATTGTTAGAAATACTCTATTCAGATCTACAATCATTCTTACTCAAGAGCATCTAGAACAAATTGAAACCATTTAGAACTGCTCAGTTAGGGCTTGCCTGTTTCCACTGAGTGCAAGTACACAATGCCCGACCCAGGGATTGAAATTACAATCACAATGTCACCAAATTGACAAATAAACGTTTAATCCACGAGGCCATTGTCACGTAGGATATTTTACTGTAGAGAACTTAGACTCTTAAATTAGAGCTTAGGAACTAGTTGATATTTCTAAATATGCGCGTAGATTTAATAAAGTGTTTAGATCAGAATTCCTTGCAGGTTACCCAGATGAATATATACCTGAGGAAGGGCGAAGGGAACAACGGTTGAAACGTTGTCATAGCAACAACAAAGATTAGGACAGCAGACCGAATATAAATAGTGTAAATAATATACTTCAAGGAAATTCAAACAGAACCCTTTATTTATTCGATGAGATTAGATTTATTTTTTCACTCCGTTGTCCATATCTAGGGATATATCGAGTTGTTCTTTGGTAGTGCTCAATTTTTACTCTGCCAGTGAGTGAAATCATAATTGCTATGCCACCGAATCCAGGAAACAATGCTTGATTCCACTAGGTTATTTGCCCGAAAGACATAACGGAAGAAACGTGGTGATTGTAACAATAAAGATGAGGATATTTTCATTAATGTTGTCTTTATAAATTTGTCATCATTACAATAATACACTTTTCAGTATTTTCCAAAACTGTCTCTGTAAACCTTGCACACGTTCTGTAATTATAATTTAATATTAATAATAATAATAATAATAATAATAATAAATAGAAAAGATTGTTCTGACAAGTACAGCCCACACTTTACAAATGGCTTTATCTATGAAATTTTTTTTTTTTTGTCAGTGGAAAGTGTCATGATGCCATTTCTAACCTTAGGTCCCTGGGTGGGACCCGGAAAGAAATGTGTAAACGCCAGAAATCAAAGGAAAGAATAATAATAATAGACTCATTGAAGGAATTCCTGGTAGCCCATACCTTAAAGAAATACAAAAATTGTACTCAAAAGTACAGCCCACACCTTACGAAGGGCTTTATCAATGTAAAATATGTGCGATTTCTTTTTCAGAAATGCTCAGTTGAAAATGATATGATGCTATTTCTGATATTAGCGAAATGAGAATACACCAGAAACCAAAGGTAATAAAGTAATAATAATAAAGGCCAAAAAATAGGATATGCTTTCTTCTAGACATGGCCGCCCCTGTAGATTGTAATGTATCATTTAATATCTTCAAAGAAACTATCAAAATACAAGGATCTCGAAGTGTAAAACTAAAAAGTGTGGCACATGAAGAGATCAATAATTCTAGTTGTAGTTGGAGCTACCCCCCCTATCCGAGTTGATTGGAAAAGGTTCAGATAGACTCAAAAGGTATTCCTGGTAGCACACGCCTTAAAGAAACACAAAAAATGTACTGACAAGTAAAGCTTACATATTCTTTATGTAAAATGTGTGTAATGTTGTTGTTTTTTGGGGTGGGGCATTTTTATTTTTACAAAAATGATCAGTGGAATATGTCATGACGCCATTTCTGTCTTTAGGTCACTGGCTGGGACCCGAAAGCAAATGTTTATAGGACAGAAATTCAAGGAAATAATAATAATAATAATAATAATAATAATAATAATAATAATAATAATAATAATAATAATCAAAGCTAACCGTCCAGACATTGTTATTAGAGATTGCACACAAAACGGTGCTTCCTTATTGATATGGCAATCCCTGCCGACTGCAATGTATCTTTGAAGATCTACAAAATTCTATCAAAATATGAGGACCTTGAAATCGAAATCTCAAACATGTGTAGTTGGAGCCCTCGGATTGGTTGGAAAAATTCCAGTAGACTAATTAAAGGGATCCCTGGAAGCCAATGCCTTAAAGAGATACAAAAAATTGTTCCCACGAGTACAGCCCACACCTTACGAAGGGCTTTTTCGATGTATTTTTTCCCCAATGGAAAATGTCATGATGCCATTTCTAACCTTCGGTCCCTTTGCGGGACCTGGAAAGAAATGAGTATACATCAGAAATCAAAGGAAATAAAATAATAATAATAATAATAATGATAATAATAATAATATTAATAATAATAATAATAATAATAATAATAATAATAAAAGTACCTGAAAATCAAATTAACAAAAATGTAGAAACTTAAAGCAACCATTATCCCTGTTGTGGTAGGTGCGTTGTGTATAATAAAGAAAGTTACCGAAAATCAAGTGAGTAAAATTCCTGGACACATCAGCATCTCATAGCTACAAAAGTAGTGCCCTATTTAGTCATAGACCCCCGGAGGACATTTGGTAATTAAGCACTATATTATTTTGACAGAGAGCAGATTTACTACTCTCTGTCAAGATAATACCACACGCAATAATAATAATAATAATAATAATAATAATAATAATAATAATAATAATAATAATAATAATAAGACCTTAAACCCTTTAATAGTGTCTCACACTCTTGGATCCTTAAGACTTTGGAAATGTACAAAGTCTTCCCTGTGGCAGTAAATTTCATTGAGCACAGCATGAGAATGTGGAACACCACATTTATACCTAAATCACACCAGAGGCACTGCCATCTCCAACCGTCTTAATATCCGACGTGGAATCTTTCAAGGAGACTCCCCCTCACAACTGTTTTGTTCTTTCTTAATCTCCCTTACGCATGAACTAAACAACAGTAGCTATGCTTACAAACTAAACGAAAAAAATATTCAATCACCTTCTCTACATGGATGATCTCAAACTGTTTGCCAAAGATGACAATGACTTGAAAGGCCTCCACAATATTGTAAAATGTTTCAGTGGCGACATCAGTATGGTTTTCGGATTAAATAAATGTTCAAAAGTAACATTCAAGAAAGGGAGAATTACAGAAACACACTCAATAGATTTAGATTTTGTCACAAATATTACGGAACTGGAACGAGATGAAATATATCCAAATGAAGGAGAAGGTAAGAAAGGAGTACTGCAGGCGTGTACGTCTGGTACTGATTACCGAGTTGAATTCAAAAACCCAAATATCAGCTATAAACACCTTGGCTGTCCCTGTGGTGCGATACAGTTTCAACAGCTTTAACTGGACCATAGCTGACATTAAGCGAATGGACGTCAAAATGAGAAAGTTTCTCACCTGTTACCACATCCATCATCCCAAGGCTGATGTCGATCATCTGTATGTGTCCAGATGCGAACGAAGCAAAGGATTAGTTCAACTATAACTGACTTACAAAACTACAACAATTGGCCTTCAAAGATACCTGGAAACTACAGAGGACTGTATGATGATATGTGTCAAAGAATCTTAAAGTAGTAAGCGACTTTATTCCGTAATAAAAGAAGCCAACAAGTTCAAAATTCAGTTTCAAATGGATGTAGAAATACAAGTAAAGCACAATACACCAACTGAAGCTGCAAAATACTTTTTAAAAGAAAGTAAAAGCAAATTCAACCGACCAAATACAGAAACGATGGCAAGATAAACCTCTTCAGGGTCAATACTCTTCCGTACCTAACAAGCAGATGCAGACAAACCCCGTACACATCAGTGGCTACGTTGTTTACGGCTAAAATCTGAAAGTGAAGGTTTTATCCTTGCTACACAAGATCAATGCTTGTTAACTAGAATTTATCAAGCACACATAAAAAATGGTGTTAGCCCAAAATGTAAACTCTGTTATAAACATCTAGAAAAAATTGACCATCTTGTATCTGATTGCTTAGTATTGGCGCCCACTGAATATAAAACACGACATGACAACGTGGATGAATATCTGCACTGGCAAATTTACAACTTCTACGGAAAGGAAACTGAAAGAAATTGGTATGAACACCATCTAGACCCGGTTACGGAGATAGGATCTGTTACAATTTTATGGGACTACATAATACATACAGACAGAACAATCAAAGCTAATCACCCAGACATCATTATTTAGAGACCGCAAGTAAAAAGGTTACCTCCTTATTGACATGACAGACCCTACACACTGAAATGTTTCTTTAAAAATCTTCAAAAAGCTATCGAAATACAAGTACCTTGAAATGGAAACCTCAAAAATGTGGCACATGGCAATATCAATAATCCTTATTGTAGTTGGAGCCCTCGGATTGATTGGAAAAGATTCCAGAGACTCATTGAAGTGATTCCTGGAAGCCGATGCCTTAAAGAAATACAAAAAAATCAAAATATTGTTCTCACGAATACAGCCCACACCTTACAAAGGGCTTTATCTATGTAAAATAGGTGTGTTTCTTGGGGGGGTTACTTTTTCTTTTCTTTTTTCTTTTTTTTAATTGCTCAGTGGAAAATGTCGTGAGACCATTTCTGACCTTAGCTCTCTGGGTGGGACCCGGAAACAAATGAGTGCACACCAGAAATCATAGTAAATAATAATAATAATAATAATAATAATAATAATAATAATAATAATAATAATAATAATAATAATAATAACAAAGAGATTATGATAGACGCTGTGGTCTCTTGGGATAAGAACATCGTGATGGCAGAGCAGGTGAAATAGCGTCAACTGGCCGCGGGTAAAACAAAGAAATATACCAAGCGACAGCGCAAGTTTCCCCTTTTGGGGTTGGTGCACACAGTACTATTTCCAAGACATTTTCTCTATTGCGCTTCGTTCTGTGGATACCTGACATCATTGGGTGTGGTTCAGGAGGGGGCAGCAATATTTGGAACAGTTCAAGTGCTGAAGCTGAGAAATGATCACCATTCCTCGGATGAAACATCTAAGAGTCGGAGAGGTTATCAAATAATAATAACGCATCGATATAGTCGTAGGGCGACCACAGTCAATATCATTGAGTCATTGTCAACTCCATAATCTTGTCAATCGCTGCATAGTATGTGCTACGCCAGGGTTACATACCGTCTTGGATTCAGACTTCTCCTAAACTGGTTAACAATCGCCAAGTTTGTTTTGATATTTAACCCTTATGTGGGGGGAAGTAGTTGGATTCGTACCTTCCCCAAGGATATATGTTCAAAAGAGGAGCTAGTCAATTTATCATTCCTAGACGATAAACATAACACCGCCTACACACCACATAAATTTATATTCATTGCTAATTTTGTTAAACTTGAAAAATCAAGTAAAATTTATTAAAATGTTGCCATATTGTAAGAATGGCGTATAATTTACTATAATTTACGCATATCATTTGAAATATAATGTATCACATTAATAATTTTCAGTATGTGGGCGATCATGGCTCTCCGCAACTTCCTATTCTTTATAGCTCTTAGTAAAGTGATTTCTTCGCAACGTCTCTCAATCCCTGTTCTGCCATCAATTAGCAGAAGGTCATTAGGTACGTTGCTAACAGTTCCCATTTTCTCTCTTGCCTTTAGTATGCCGCGAGAGCATGAAATTCACCAAGCCCTCATTCCTCATTATGTATCCTAGAAATTTCAGCTATTTCTGATTCTAAGTATATGTGTCCTTTTTGCTTCCCTTCTGACTAAAACTTCCACGTAATTCACATGCTTAGTTCATAGTTTTCCTATCATCCTTCTGTACAAATATACGAGAGTCATTCAATAAATAAGGTGAATGTTTCGGTATAAGGATTTCTAATACAGATAGAAGCTTACTTTCTTTTATTTTTCAACGTAGACTCCCAGCATTGTCACACACTTTTCCCATCTGAAAGCCAGAAAGAACATGTAACCAGGTTGAAGAATTTTATTTCCAGTCACAAAAACATGATAAATTCAAATTCCCAAAACCAAAATGGACTGTGGAATCGAACAGGTTTAAGCTTTGGTTCAGATTAATACTAGAATGTGTTTTCAAGCCAGTGAACAAAAATATTTTTATTTTTAATTCAAGCCGATGTTTCTATTCTTCCGAGTAAAAAGTAGTTTTAAAACGAAGATAAAAGAATTTTAGCCTCATATAGATTCTTCTTTAAATACTGAGTTTTAATACGCTTTTCCATAATAGTTTGTCATAAGATCAGTATTCTTCAAAAGGATGTCATACACAATGGCCTCTTTGTCAAGCAAATTCTGATTCATGTTTTTAACTTGCTTATCTGCCATTTTTTCCCCCTCTAACCACTGGACTTCCATGTTTCTTTTTATTCTGACGTCTCATTATTTTTCTGTTTCTATTTTTATTCTTTCTTGCCTTCTTTTCTAAATTGGTTCTTTTAGTCTCTTATAATCCTTTAAAGAATAAAACGACTGATTTCACACTTAATAAATACTCGGCTTATTTCTAAGTCACCCTTTTTGCTCACACACATTATATCTCTGTCATCTCATGCTACCGATCTTTTATACTAGAGCGATTTCCTACCATATTTAATCTATCTATCTATCTATCTATCTATCTATCTATCTATCTATCTATCTATCTATCTATCCGTCTGTTCAAAACCATCTCTCGTGTTCAGATCGTTACGATTTTGCATTTTGTACGCAGCATTTTCACTTTAGAAATAATGTTTTAGATCAGTGATTTATAAGCAAGCCTTGTTCACTTCTGTCGAACCAGTGGCCAGTTTGTTGGTTGATTTTGTTTGACGGCAAATCAATCTCTATTGGAATGCCGATATCTACATATTTAGAACGCAGTTGTTTGTCTTCAACTAAAGTTTAATGTATATTTGGTCATCTATACCTATAAAGCACATGATGTCTGTGTGTTTGTATGTGTGTGCCTGTGTATATGCTATTTATACACGTCCACATTTCGCAACTGATTTTGATGAAATTGTACACGCATTTTTATAATATGCTATCTCATAGCAATATTTCAGGGAAATATTGGAATCCATTATGCAAATTTAATAATGACTGATATTACACCTTTTTGGCATCCTCTCCCCACCGAAAAAATGTTCACAGGTGCATAACAGTTCGACCTTTGAATTTCAAGAACTGGACTCTAACTTTTGCGCAATAAAACAGAAAAATGAATTAGAAATCGGGCTTCTGTAATTAAATAATGCAAACTAGAAATGTGACCTCTGTAATATGTAAAATATTTTTTAAAAATATGATAGGTTTTCTCATAATATATTCTCCAAGTAAACACGAAATTTTCATAATTTGTGCATCGCCTCGTCTGGAAACACGGTAGTTAAAAGAATTTTAGACAAGATAAACTTTCTAAATCAAACTTTGATTGACTTCCCGGTTGATAGAAAATATTTTCAGCACACATCGTGTGTGTATATCTATATATATATATATATATGTGTGTGTGTGTGTGTGTGTGTGTGTGCGTGTGCAAATATAAGGTGTTAAAAATTTACCTTATTTATATTCGAGGAATATTCAGTATCGAAATAGTTTGTTGTCATAAACTGCGTGGACAGAAATAATAATTAGAGCCTTTATATCACATTCTTTGTACGTATGTATCTATCTGTATATCTATCTATCTATTCTTTTGGAACTTTTATATCTCCATATTTATTTGTTTCTGTATCTTCATATCTGTCTATCTATATTTCTGTTTGAATCTCTTTATATTTATATATTTATCTATCTGTTTCGATTTTTCATATCTATTACCGCCTGATCATAGATAGATAGATAGATAGATAGATAGATAGATAGATAGATATATAGATAGATAGATAGATAGATAAAGCAGACTGGGATAGATAGATAGATAGATAGATAGATAGATAGATAGATAGATAGATAGATAGATAGATAAGCAGACTGGGATAGATAGATAAGCAGACTGGGATAGATAGATAAGCAGACTGGGATAGATAGATAGATAGATAGATAGTGTGGACATTGAAATCAACAGTGTATGGTGACTATCAGTTTCACGCCTAAATTTAATTTTTTTGGTCACCATGCATGGTTGATTCCGATAATGACACTCTCTTTATCTGTCAATGTTCTCTCCAATATTGAGAAAGAGAGACAGACAGATAGACAGACGGCAAAAAAAAACAGCGACAGAGAAAGAAAAAGTGGAAAGGTACAATGACTTCCATACTTGCTTCTAATTTATAAACGTGCATGAATTAGTAACAAGCATTTTTTATATCTACATATCCCTTGCTATATATTCGATTTTCTGCTGCTCTTATCAGACGATCCTCGACTGAGATTATAGCTTTCAAAATTTAAATAAGATTATTTCAAATATAATTACTGACTGTCATTAACTTATAGAACCAAAATATATTCAAAGGAAAATGTTAATTGCCTTTTAATTTATTTAAACCTTTCTAATTGTGGAACTCCGTCACCTTCCGTTTCGAGAATGAAGTGAAATGCAAATCGCTCTCTTTAATGCCAGATTCTATTTCTGATAAGTTGAACAAATCCGTTCCAGAAATCATTTGTGCTTCTCCGGGATATTTTTTATACATCTTTTTCCTTTCTCTCTGTCCCTCTCTCTCTCTCTCTCTCTCTCTCTCTCTCTCTCTCTCTCTCTCTCTCTCTCTCTCTCTCTCTCTCTCTCTATCTATCTATCTATCTATCTATTTCTCTCTCTTACTCTCTCCTTCCTCTCTCTCTTACTCTTTCCTCCCTCTCCTTCTCTCACACACTCACTTTCTCTCAGTATATATGTGTGTATATGTTTGTGCGTGTCTGGTGTCCATTCTCTTCATATCTTTGTGTCGCCTTAATATCCAGCTCCATTTCATATTGTATATGCATTTAGATCAGTCATTTTACACACTCAAACACACACACACACACACGCATATATATATATATGTGTGTGTGTGTGTGATTGTGTTTGTGCGTGCGTGTGTATGTGTGTGTGTGTGTTTATTAGCCTTTAGCCTTTCTTTTATATACATATGAAATTTCGTGCATGCATTTAAATAATATTAAAATATAAAATAGATTATCGTCCTGTATTAATCATAATTATGTATGCGCCCCCATATATATATATATATATATATATATATATATATATATATATATATATATATATATATATTCATAAACAATAAAATCCAAAATCGCTTCATATTATTATTTCTAGGATCTTCTTGGATTATATACCAACGGATGTTTTTATCTTTACTATATATATATTCTCGAAATTTATATCATTAACTTCACTATCTGCTTTTTGTATGAATGATTCATATAATATAAATTGAACTGCACCACATACTTGATATATATATATATATATATATATATATATATATATATGTGTGTGTGTGTGTGAATGTAATGAGAACGAAAATAATATAAATGTTAACGTTCACAGCATTCATTCAAAAGAAGCGTCAATACAAAGTTTAGAGCAATAATTATTTATTATAATTTTTACATACGAGCAAAACAACATATGTACACACACACACATATACACATATATATATATATACATATATATATATATATATATATATATATATATATATATAGGTATTAATGCGGATGAATCAAATAACTAGATATTAACAACCGTTCGTTAGCGTGTATACACATGTAAGCGAATAAATATTTACGCAATATATGTATGTATATATATATATATATATATATATATATATATATATATATATACCTATGTTCGAATTTCAACTTAAAATTTCGTTGTTCTAACTCATCATGCCCAAATTATTACTTAAAAAGTAAGATATGTATATATGATAAAAAACAGTTTTAAGGTCCACAATGTTTATAGTATATTTAGCCCCCCCCCAACGAGGGCTACATGTGGCATAAGGCCGATTTTAACGTGGGTTTTCCGAGCCCGTAGGCTCGACCAAAAATATTCCCTTTTGAACCCGTATAAACGGGTTCAGGGTCAGTCTACCTCCCCGAACGAGACTCTGCCCTTCGGCAGAGCCTCGACCAGGTTCCTCTCTGCCTTCGGGCAGAGAGTTCGACTCTTCAGCTGGAACAGGTCGCAGCTAGATAATGTTTATAGTTAAAAGCGCTCAAATCAGAGGAAATATGTAAATATCAAAATGCGGTCAAGACTAAGCGGCGACAGTCTATTTCATGCTTAAACGAAATCTTCAGTTCTGAATTGTGGTTCCGCGTAGGATACAGGTTCGATTCCTGTCGGAGGACACAAAATGACGTTGAAACATCAGTTCCCGTACCATCACCGAAATTCAGCAACGTCGAACATAATCACTACAGGATGGGTGACCGCTTGGGAATACCAATTGTATCTGCGCGTGGTGTAATGGATAATGGCTCGGAATTGTTAATCGGAGAGCCGAGTTCCAAATCCCATTGGGTTCGTTATATTCACTTACACCCAAATACACTTGAAAAAGATAGGAATCCACCACTTCTCTTCCTCAGCTATGGGTTAATTAGTAAATCTTATATCCTTAGACTATTATTATCTCCAAAACATTCTTACAATATGAAAATAATTTCTTATTTTAAATAACATTCAAAAGTCTGATACCCCGTAAAAAACAATTAATTAATCTATATCTTAGCAGCAAACTTCTTTTTTCTCTGTGTTTTTTTTCGTTCGGCATTTGTTGATAGGGTTATTGTGATATTGATATGCATTGTGCTTCTTTGATGGTTGACGTGTGTCGTGTCTTCACATGTTAGTGGTTGTTATCTAGGAATTTCTTTTTAAATATCTTGTCTTCACGCGACAGTTTCTTGTATTATGTTCCTTTATTAGTAGTAGTAGTAGTAGTAGTAGTAGTAGTAGTTGTTATGAAACAATTGTGTATATTCGTTCTTAAATTCAATGAAATCGTATTGACGGTCGGTCGATTGATTTATGATTTAACATATTATTTTGTAAAGTATTTTGCCTTATCAATAAGTACTTGTCGGACATTTGCTTTGGTTAGTTATATGCGACTTGATTGAATCGGATAAACAGCATGTTAATTGTCGCAATGATTTAGTGAGCGTGTAACCAATGTATATAATCGAATTATTATATATATATATATATATATATATATATATATATATATATATAGATAGATAATATAAGTGGTAAATATACACATACATATGCAATCATATGTCTAAAATATATAAATATATATATATACATACACATACATATATATATGTATAAAAAATGATTCCAAGAGGACAGAATCAAGGTAGAACTCAATGTCCAGGACAGAGTAAGGATATAATAAAAAGACTTAAACACTAATATTCTATGGTGATAATTTATAACATTGGAATCGTAAGTACGATCCAATTCATCAGACCTAAAAATTCAAAAAGAAAACAGAAACTCCGGGAATAAAAAATAATATTTAGTGAGAGTGTATGTATGAGGGTGTGGGGCGAATGCTAGAGTAAATGAAAGCTATAGGGTGGGTTAACAGACGAGCGAAGGACAGGAAGGTCTAAAGATGAAGGGGGGATTAAAATTTAACAGAAAGAAGTTTTAAAGAGGGGAGTCAAAGTCGGTTTAAGTGAGAGAAATATGAATATTTTCAAATGTCTAATACATTAAAGATACACCGGAAAAGAGTATACATTTTGTGGTGACATACACACACAATAGACGATATAATGTTAAAGATCAGAAGATGAGAGAGCTAGAGGAAAAGAAAAAGGGGTGGGGGAGATGGGGTGAAGGAACTAAAACCGAAAAGCATTTATAAAAGGGCCCCTGTGTAATCAATAAAATTTGACAACGGTAATATCGACTACAGGTTACAAATCTAATAAAAACATATAAAATAACGATTATCTAATCCAGCAAGGACCTGTGTTTCTATGTTCAAAAACACATACGTATACACACATACACAACAACATATTTATTTTTTCACGTACATACATACATATATATATATATATATATATATATATGGGTGTGTGTGTACACGCCCATATATATATATATATATATATATATATATATATATATATATATATATATATATATATATATATATATATATATATATATATATATATATATATATATATATACACACACACACACACACACACACACATATATATATACATACATGTCTAATATTAGTTTTGAAACTTGTAGTCGATATATAAATAAATAAATAAAAGGCACGGTGGAGTAATGGATATCGGCTTGGATCTCGGAATCGGAGAGCCGAGTTCGAATTCCAGTCGAACCCATTACATTCACACGTGCTAATACCCTTGTGAAGGGGTATTAGCACGTGTATTAGCTCCTTCCACCTATGGCTAAATAGCAGGACAGACTGGGTTCTATAGCCTTGGATGGTAACTGGTCAAGGAGAACAACTCTGAATTCAAAACCTGAGGGGGATCGTTTGGGGACCTTGTGGCACTTAGTGCACCAGGTCTCTGTATTCGGCCCTTCAAAAAGTGTGGATGGTCCTGCACGAAACCTTCACCACTATAATCAAATCTCATGTGCTGTTGTCGGTTTCCTCGGAATTGATCTGCTTGACCCTCATACGTAGAATTCGGCGGGAGAGTCGAGTATATATATATATATATATATATATATATATATATATATATATATATATATATATTGTACAGGAAACAGCACTTAGAATATTTTTCCTTAATTTTCTGATTAATTATTTTTCCTTAATTTTCTGATTAATTATATTTTTCCTTAATTTTCTGATTAATTATTCCGAAATCGATTTGATGCCTGTTATCATCAATTAAGGAACTTTTTATTTTCCTCTATTATCATTTTTGCTGTGTGTCCTGATCACCTCCCTACTGTGTGTCCCGATCACCTTCAGCTTTATGTCCCGAACACCTTCTAGCTGTGTGTCCCGAACATCTTCCAGGTGTGTGTTCCGATATCCTTCATGCTGTGTGTCCTGATCACCTCCCTACTGTGTTTCCCGATCACCTTCCTCCTGTGTGTACCGATCTCCTTCCTTCTGTGTGTCCGGTCACCTTCCAGCTGTGTATCCCGGACACCTTCCATATGTATGTCCCGATCACCTTCCAACTGTGAGTCCCGATCACCTTCCATCTGTGTATCCCGGACACCTTCCATATGTGTGTCCCGATCACCTTCCAACTGTGTGTCCCGATCACCTTCCAACTGTGTATCCCGGACACCTTCCATATGTGTGTCCCGAACACCTTCCAGCTGTCTGCTCGAACATCTTCTATCATTGAGTCCCGAACACCTTCAGCTGTTTGTCGCGGACACCTTCCATCTGTTTGTCCCGATCACCTTCCAGCTGTGCTTTGTGTCCTGATCACCTCCCTGCTGTGTATCTCAATCCCCTTTATTTTTATATTTTAAATTTATATAAGATAATTATTACCTTGACGTATTCTCTGGTCGATTTTGTTTTCTTCTTTTTTATCACTTGCATTACTACTTCCATTGATTTTTATTCATCATTATTCATTACTTTTTTGTTTCTTTTTTGTACTGATTTGTATGCATTACAGAATATGAACTTGTTTCCTAGCCATTTTGTTCATTTTTGTATCGCACCCATGAGTCATAGCTAGCATTAGTCATCTATTATACTCTAAACATATTGATGACGTGCCTTTCATCATATCTCAATATATTTCTATATTATTCTTGTTATGAGTAGTTTCATTTCATTTTCATGATCCAACTTTAATGTTCCACCTGTTAAATGTCCCAGTATTTCTGGATTTCTTCCAGTTCTTCATATTCCATTTTTATAATCATTTTTGGAACATAATACTTTAAACGCCACATTTGTTTTATTCCTGTTTATTTTAGTCTTTCTTGATTATGACATTAATAAAATGTCGTCACCAAATCTTAGTTAAATTAGTCTACATTTATCATTACTCCCGTTCCTTACTACTTCATTCTCTCATTTTTATTGCTTTTGAAAGTAATGTAGATAATATCTGCTCTCTTTATGTCACCCCTTTTCCAAACTTTATCTCATCTATTTTGTGTAGTCCATTTTTTGCAGTACTTTTATAGCATATATTTTCAATAATGTGTATAGTTATTACCCTCCTCTTATTGAGTTAAAGACTGCTCAGTGGTTTAATCAGACAAATGCATTCTCATAAACAGCAATAAATAAATATAGTGTTTTTCTTTATATTCTATTGGTTTTCCGATCAGTTGCTTTGTCTGTCGATAATTCATTGTTTAGTACTCACTACTAATGCCTGCTCCTTTTCTACTAAGTACTTTTTTAAACAATTTGTATTATTAGAATATCAGAGTGCGATAGTCCACATTGCCTTTAGTTTACTATTTCTAGACTGATGTTTTGAAGTAATTTTCTAAATAAATAGCCGTGTTAATCTTTTCTAGAATTCTTCTCCTGAATTTTAAAAACGTCTGTTACTATCCCATCTTTACCTGGATCTTTTCTACCTTTCCATTTTGAAGCGCAAACAATATATCATCTGTTTACTACTTTATATAAATCATTTGTGACTGTTGGTAGTATTTTTTATTTTCGAAACAAACAGGTTCGCATATCACTCCTCGGTTATTTTTTTAGAACTTGGATGTAGATTTAGAAACATCTTTTATGGCTTTAAATGCAAGTAACGTAGATTTATCATGTGGAATGCAGATTTAGCATAGTACAAGCTCTCCTTTTTCCTCATATATTTAACTCTTTCTAATTTCAGCTTTTTTTTTTTGCAAGTCTGTTTTTTTAATTTTTTAATTTTCATTTTTTCCTATTTACAACTATGTTTCTTCTTTTCTCTTACTGGTGTGAAGTTATCTCCCTTTGTTATTTTTATTTTCGTTTGTTTCTACAGCTTCCTTAATTATAGTTAACAATTTGCAATTCATATTTTAGATGTTATTTCGTTATTCCACAAAGTTACTGTTACTGATTTCTACAGTGTTGTTATCTCTGATATTATTATGGTATGTTTTCTTTTTGAGATTCATTTTATTTTTATAAGTCAAATTCGACTCACCAAGTTACAATTCTATGATGGCTTTTTATATTAACTATCGCCATGTTGCCTATATCTTTCACAGCTATCGTCAGCAGTTATGAAGTCAGTTTCCTTTTTTGTTTTCCTATTTCTGATTTTTCAAAATGTATCTACGGCCACTTCGATTTTGATGAAATGTATTCATAATTGTTATTTTGTGTCATTGTGAGAAGTTAACTAATATTTTTCCTAATTTGTTCTCGTTTCTATTCTACACAAATCTCTCCCTCCAGGTTACTGCTTTTATGTTGTCCCTCGCTCCCAGTCTCTATTCTGGGATCTCCATGATGCCCTCAGTTTCCATCTAGGTATTAGGTAGATCACACTACCATTTACTCATGTCTCAATAGCAAATCTATCAGAGCTGCCAAAATAAACCCGACGCCGTAAAAAACTGATTTAATTAACCACCAGAGACAACCTTTTCTGCCTGCCATCAGTATGACTGACGCTAGGGTCCTGGAGAGCAACACACTGCGCCTTCTTGTCCTCACTTTTTCAACGGACTTGAAGTGGAGAGACTAAATCGAATCAATAGCTGCATCTACTGAAAGGAAGGTTGGTTTATTGTGCCGTTCCAGAAGGTGTTTCTCGTCAGAGTCTTATCTTGCGCATTTACAACACTACCATTCGTCCGTGCATTTAATGTTGTTTGCCATATCCGGTCTTCTGCTATTTATCTCGAGGTTCTTGACAAAATCCAAAGAAGGGTCTGTCATGTAATCCATCCTGACCTGGCATCTTGACTTTAGTCACTTTCTATTCGACGTGGCGGGGCTTCTCTCATTTCTTTCTACAATTATTTTTATGGCAACTGCTCTGACGAGCTTTTGCCTCTGGTAATCTGACTACGTGAATTTAAGCGTACTTCTAGATTGGCATCAAAGTCTCAACCGTTTACTGTTGAAATAGTTAAGTGAAACCGCCAATTTTGCTCCAACATTTTCTTTTCTCTCACCTTCCTCCTGTGGAAGTCCCTTCTGTTTATTGGCTTCTCGGGTAACTACAATCTTCAAAAGTTTAAATGGAACGTTAACCACCATCTTCTGTCATCTTGAATCCCTTTCATCTTTTGTCCTTTCCCCAGACCTCCCAATACCCAATCTTTTCTTTCACTTTCACTCTCTTTAACTCCTTGTGTACTAGTGACATTTTCACCTTGAGGTGAGGGAAATGATTAAAAATAAAAAAAAGTCACCCGTCAAAATTGTCATTTGATTTCTTTCCGTCGGTAACGATACTGAGGCCGTCTGATAACCAGTTAATTTCCAAACATTTCACAGTTGTTGTATGTCCTTGTGTTACGTTTAAAATGTATCTATTATATATTTCTTATTAATATCGAAGCTATTCTCTCTGACCAAGACGTTCTACGTTTCCAGCAACGACAAACAATTGACTACACCACTAAACCTTTTTTATTCTCTTTTCCTTTATGATAAAAAGAGGTTGTTACTATCAATTCAAAGATATTTTACTTTTTCTGCGAGTCTCGATAATACCCATCATGGACCGGGTAATTTTCACCTCCATCATTTCTTTTTCAGTCTTCTGCTACAGTATGAAACTTCTATGTGAATATGTTCTTTCTTTTGTTTAAGATCCTATTTTTGTCTGCGATTCATTAATGCTGTAGCAAGTTAATATAACCACATAAAAGACAACCATATTTTAAGTTAGTTAATACATGTCCTCTTTTTTACATAGATCTAATCTCTAATCAATTGTTAAAATATAATTTTGGAAAGTGAATTTTTTACTGAAATATGTTGGGAAATATCATTGAAATTCAAAAACATACAAGACGGTCAAAATATATGGACAAAAAGAAAACACTAAACCCAGGAGAATATAGATTCAAATTCATTCTACTAACTACATGATTCGATGGTAAAATGAAACTTGAAAAGAAAAAACGGGGAAAGTTCTCCCAAAAAAGAATTCGATTAAATGCTTAATAATAAAGAGAAAACATTCTAAAAATTATCTAAGTAGCAAAATTAAAAAGAAATTGCGAGAAAATGAATAAAAGAATGAGATAATTTTTATTAACAAATGAAACAATGAGAAAAGTTTTTGACAATCCACATAAACATTTTCAAAATGTTGATCAAGCCCAAAGTACCGGGTTGTCATCTGCAAGATTTTATATACATTTCCTTTTTCTGAAAATATTACAGGTGATAACTACTTAAATATGTGGGCTCGTTGTTTTTTTACATGACATTTTCTAGAAAGCCTCTGCCAACAACGCTCTTCCAGCGGGTTGACGCAAATGCCTATAACTAACGTCTGTCAGAGAATTTTAGTTTAGAAAATTACTAAATCAATAGTTTGGGAGATAACAACTACATATTTTAGCAGCAAGGTCCATTCATATTACATTTGTTGAGGTGAGGCATTTTAATAATACGGTTTACAGCAGAAAACACAAACCACTAAAGTTTTCAAAAATTTAAGAGAAGAGCCAATTTGGATAGCAACTGAAATGTGGCGAAATGCTATTCGATGTTTTCAAGACATATTGTAAATTTGAACTTATAGGAGTAGCTAATTTATTGAAAAGTATTAATGTTTCCTTTTTTACTAAAACGATCTTATCTTTTTATCACATTTTAGCTTTCTTTTATTTCGTTTATCAAAATTGGTAATTTATTTGCTCTGAATATATGATAGACGTTTTTTCGACATATGAGAATCAAGCAACT
Source organism: Acanthosepion esculentum (assembly GCA_964036315.1). Classification (NCBI taxonomy): domain Eukaryota; kingdom Metazoa; phylum Mollusca; class Cephalopoda; order Sepiida; family Sepiidae; genus Acanthosepion; species Acanthosepion esculentum. The sequence goes on from OZ038475.1 coordinate 147,360,951, forward strand.
CAGTTCCTAGGAGCCGGGAGTCGAACACCTGCACATTTAATTAGATTATAGTGGCGAAGGCTTTGTGCAGAGCCAACCACACTTTTTGAAGAGCCGAATGCAGAGATCTGGTGCACTATGTGCTACAAGATCCCCAAACGAGTCTCCGCAGTTTTTTTTTAATTCAGAGTTGTCCTTCTAGAGTAGTTGCCATCCAAGGCTATAGAAACCTGTCCGTCCTGCTATTTACCCATAGCTGGAGTGAGAAGAAGAGGATTCGTACCTTTCCCCAGAGTTATAGTACATAAGTGAATGTAATGGATTCGACTTTATATATATATATATATATATATATATATATATATATATATATATATTAGGTCATCCCATAAGTTCTGTCCGAATTTTAACTTTTTGTTAAAAGGAACGAAATTTAAAGAGTATTTTATAAAGGTCTAATAGAGCTGAACATTATTTTTATGTTTAGATGCATTTAAACTGATCAAATTTTATTTCAGAGAAAAATAAAATAATATTTTGTTTGATTAAAACCCTGCTAACATGGAAGTACCCAAGAATCATTTGAGGCACATAATACTTTATGAGTTCAAGAAAGGAAACTCAGCAGCCGAAGCGGCTAGAAACATTCACTCAGTTTATGGAGAGGAATGTGTGAATGAAAGAACTTGCAGAAGATGGTTTGGAAAATTCAGAGGTGGAGATTTCACCCTTGAAGATGAAGATCGAACCGGACGTCCAGTTGAGTTTGATGAAAAGCTTCTTGAAGCAGCCCTTGACGAAAATCCTGCTTTATCAGTCGAGGAATTGGCAGTGGTTCTCAGTTCAAACCATACAACCGTTCATCGTCATCTTCGACAACTTGGAAAAGTTTCTAAACTTGGAAAAGTTTCTAAACTTGGAAAATGGGTGCCTCATGAATTGTCTGAAAACAATCTCAAATCCCGAGTTGACATCTGCTCTTCACTCCATTCTCGCCAAATTGTTTCACCTTTTTTGGATAGACTTGTGACTGGCGACTAAAAATGGATCTTTTATCGAAATGTTAAGCGTCGTAGACAGTGGCTTAGTAAAGGGGAAGCACCACAGCCACAGCCCAGAAGGGAACTTCGTGGGCAAAAAGTTCTTCTTTCTATCTGGTGGGATTGCCAAGGAATAATCCACTTTGAATTCTTACCACCTAATGCAACAATTAATGTTCAAATATACTGTCAGCAATTAGAGCGTTTGAACCAAGCTTTGAGGGGGAAAAGACCTGCTCTAGTGAATCGAAAACGGGTGATGTTTCATCAGGACAATGCGCGACCAAACACAGCAAGAATCACGTCACAAAAGATCGAAGAACTTGGTTGGGAGAAAATTCCTCACCCACCTTATTGTCCCGACCTTGCTCCTTCAGACTACCATTTGTTTCGTAGCTTACAGAATCATTTGGAAGAAACAGCTCTTGTAACACAGGAAGAGGTTAAAACTGACATTTGTGAGTTCTTCGAATCAAAGCCAAAAATCTTTTACAGTAATGGAATTAGTAAGCTTGCTAATAGATGAAAGGAAGTCATAGATAATCAGGGAAAATACATTGTTGATTGAATCTGTAATTAAATGTAACATTTGGTCACTTATTTTCTTTATTCAAAATTCGGACAGAACTTATGGGATGACCTGATATATATATATATATATATATATATATATATATATATATATATATATATATATATATATATATATATATACAAACGAGGGTAATTCAAATATTATCACCCATATACATTTCTACCTGGTAGTTCACTGTCGCTGTACTGTGTTAAAAGTCCCCGCTGAATTTGAGCCCCTGAAATAACTTCCAACCAGATCAATCAGATTTCTTTGTTTCTATCACGTGAACACAATTTTACCAATTGGCAGAAAGCATTGTTGCATACTTAAAAATATGACATGGGGGAAAGTGCGGATAATTTTTGACATACCCTCGTGTATGTGTGTGTGTGTTTGTATGTGTATGTGTGTGTGTGTGTGTGTGTGTGTGTGTGTGTGTGTGTATAGGCAAGAAAATCTTTAGACGCTGCATAGCACCACGATTGCAGTTTCAACCGCCAAGGTCTCTTCAGGTGGTTAATGCAGCAAATTAAATGAGCTTTCACACACCAACACTTAAATAAGATAAAGTTACACCGGAAGTAATCGGCTGTATTTGGGGAGGAGGAAAATATATATATCGCCCAACAACATCCGTGTTCCTAGATTCTTACATTTAACTTCCTTTTTTGCCTAAATTTTGTCATGATCTCTGTTCTTTCATTTAATAACTTTGGTACATCCTTATAAGTCGCAATAGCCAACTTCTCTTCCAGGCAAAGTTTACAGCAGATTACAATTCTTCACTTTTCTCAGGATAGTCTATTCAATTGCTGGGCTTCTATTAAGAATCTCTGTAAAACTCCAATCATGCTTAGCCAAACTTGTACAAAACCTACGTTTTATTATTCTGAAAGAGGAACCATGGTTATACCATCTTTTGTTTTTTAATTAGCCCTGCGTACAGCCAATATATGCCATCGCATTACTATCGCTTCTCTCTGCTTCCGCACAATGTTCTATTCTCATTACAACACATTCCGTTCAAAGGGCATTTAATCTTAAACCTACAATTACACAAGATCCTATGTTCACAGCTCCGGTTCTCTTCAATGTTTGAATTTCTATCGATCAATCCTTTAATTATCCTGACTAAATTCTTGGTACAGCAATAACTTTACTGTACTTTTATTGAATAACTTTACGCATCGCATTGTTTATACAGTTCTTGAACTTATTTCCCTCACACACACACACACGTGTGTGTGTGAATGCGTGTGTGTTTGTTTGTTTGTTTCTTTATAAATTTTCTTCCATCTATATTTGTCTACTACTGTTTATCTTCGCTCGTTCTTATTGTGTTCTGTGCCAGGCGTTCGAATTAATGTGAATAACGGATTATGATTTTTACGGTATTGACCTTTGACTATAATATATATTCCGTTCATTTCCATGGTACATATATATATATATATATATATATATATATATATATATATATATATATATATATATATATATATATATATGGTGGGGGTATGTGTGTGTAACTGATAAAGATAATCCCTGAGAAAAGACAAAACATTTCTCTTTAAAACATACAAAAACACATTCCACGCCTATATATATATATATATATATATATATATATATATATATATATATATATATATATATATATATATATATATATATAAACATATATATATATATATATATATATATATATATTCGGCTCACCAGATAAAATTATATTCTCAAACTTATGGAAATTGGTGTTAAAGTTTAACAATCCCGAATCTAATTTTGGTTCTCCCGGGGCGCATTTTGTTGGCAACCATTCGAAATCACGCAATTTCATTTGAATCTTCCTGCCAAGTTAATCTTAAATTTCTGTTTAAATAAGGATCATAAAACTAGAAAAGCAATTAACAGTTTTCCATTCACATTCCTTTATATAAAACCAGAAATGCTGCTCTGCGGAACAAAAATGATTTCGCCATTAAAGCAAATTTGAATCTGTGCCATAAATGTTCGTTTGTTTCGTTTTTTTGTTTTGTTTGATATAACGTCCCGAACAAATTCGTTATTAATGGATGTTTCTGCAATTTAACAAAATTTGAAATGTAAGCCTAACGAGTAATAATTAAATGGCAATGTAATAATAATGATAATAATAATACTTCAATCGTGACATCTACACCCTTGTGCAAATTAATTGAAACAAAACTAATAATTCCGTTATTTTTTACTATTTTTCGTATTTTTCCAATGAAACATAACTCAGTGTACTTTTTAGTACTTCGTATGTCCATTCCAGGAAGTCGTCCCTTGCAGATTGACCACAGATTCTCGACTGGATTTAAATCAGGAAAGTTTCCGGGCCAGTCGATAGTACTTTGATTTGCTCACTGATAAGGCTTGCCAATGTGTTCGTGTAGCGTTACTATTTTCGCAGACAATAGCCGTAGTGTCTGGGCGGAATGAAAGGCCAAAGAAATTTCATCATTCACCCCGAAAATAGATTCATATTACTGTACACCACTGCAAATGACCTAATCAGAAGAGAAATAGTAGTCGATTACAACCTGTCACTCCTGTGGGTGTGAAACTGACCGTATGGTGAAAGAAATGAAACTAAAGCGGCTGTTTTAATGAATTTGCGCAGGGGTGTATATAACTGATATTGTTACAAATTATATACATATGTGATAATTGATACAAACGCAATGAAAACCTCTAATTGTTAGATAAATATGTTTATAATATTCATTATATGAACGATATAATTGTTTAATACGAGACTAAAACAAAAATGTATGTGTGTGATTTTTTTTAGCAGACCGTAATCTTTCAAAAGTTTGGAGCGTTTCAGAAAAATATTTGCTGAGTTCCACAGCTTTGTCACATTCCGAAGGCAGCACCGTTCTATTAAAAGAGGCATGACTAGGTTAATCCCTGACCCATGGGAAGTCTTAAAAATAAAGGCCAGCGGAGATGGACTATTAAAAGTTGAACTTCAAACTTCCAGTAGTTAAACAGCAAATTGTTTAAACTATCGAACTGGAATTTTTGTTGTTTAGAATAATCCATTCTAAAGGTTTTTTCAGGTAAGAAAATGGGTTATATTGCGACTGGTATCAACATCATGAAACCTGATGGGAGTTCCTTCTTTCCAAATGTCCCCTGAACTCCATTATTTTATAAATATATTTAGCCACTGAGGTTTTTAATTTAAAAAATACAGAGACGAGACATTATTACTCCAAAAGCTTTTGGAACACTTTCAATTTTCTCTTTTTGTTTATTTGTCTAGATTTCTACTATGTCGCCCCCGTTTTTCAATTTCTCTCTTCAGATGTACAGACTGTAAGAAGATTAGAAAGAATAATTCAGATATAAACTTGATTTATTAAATAATGATTTAAATCATAACATCTACGAGGGTCATTCAATAAATAAGGTGAAGTTTTCGGTATAAGGACTTCTAATACAGATAGAAGCTTACTTTTTTTTATTTTTCAACGTAGTCTCCCAGCTCTGTCACACCCTTTTCCCATCTGTGCACAAGCTTCCGTATTCCCTCAACGTAAAAATCTTTGGACTGATGTCTCAGCCAGTCGCTCACAACACTTTTGACTTCATCGTCACTTTTAAACTTCGTGACTCTCGTGAACGCTTTCAAGGGACCAAACAAGTGAAAGTCTGAAGGGGCAAGGTCTGGGCTGTAAGGGGGATGAGGGAGCAGTTCCCAGCCCAGCTAGTTGATGGTCTGCACCGTTTGGGCTGCTTTGTGACGCCTTGCGTTGTCATGATGCAAGATGACTCCTTCTGACTGATGACTCCTTCTGACTCTGCGTTTGTCCCAACAGATAAGCTCAAAGTCCTTGCAATGTCATCCACTGTCACCCTTCTGTCAGACTGAATGAGGTCATTGACTGATTCGATCACCTCAGGAGACCTCACTTCTGTAGGCATCCCAGACCTGTCTTCATCCTCAACACTGCTCCGTCCTTCTTTAAACAATTTAGCCCACCTGTAGACATTTTTTGGCTGAAACATGTGGCACCATACACTGTTGACATTCTCCTATGCATTTCAACTGGTTTGCACCCTTCAGCAACCAAAAACTTGATAACTGATCGCTGTTCAATCCTGGAGCATGCTTCTTGGTCGGCCATCTTTGTTACTCGCCAAAACTCTCAAAGTTTTTTTTTTTTAATCTGCAAAAGAAATTAAATCCATGTGAAAAACAACTAAAAAATAAAAATAAAAAAGCGTAAGCTTCTATCTGTATTAGAAGTCCTTATACCGAAAAATTCAACTTATTTATTGAATGACCCTCGTACATAATTTATACTATGCAAAAACGATAATAGCTTGGTTTAGTTATTTGTCTTTAGCAGCATATCAACATCTCTATGGGTCATTTAATGCCGAAATCTAAATATTTTGTACATCATTTTATACTTTCAGGATAAACGTATGTTTTTTAGATATATAGTTTGTAGATAATAAAATATATTGTTGGTAATTTTTTCATGTATTGCTGGTAATCTCACTACAAAAAATGTATTGTTGGTGATTTTTTTATGAAAATGTAAATGGTAATTTTCCTGCAAAAATGTATTGTTAATAATGTTTTAGGGAAATCTATTGCTCCTACTTTTACCATAAAAATGTCTTTTTATACTTTTTTAGTGTAGTATTGTTTGCTATAAAAATAAATTTTCGATAATTTTATTTAAAACCTATTATTGGTAATTCTTCTATAAAATGCATTGCTGATTATTTTGCTATAAAATGTCTGACTGATTTTTTATTTAAAAATGTATTGCTTGCAATTTTTATGTAAATGTATTGTTGATCATTTTTATAGAAATATATTGTTGATAATTTTCCTATAAAAATGTCTTTTCATACTTCCCTAGGACTTTTATTTTTTGGAGGTGGGTCACTATTTGCTCAGAGATGAGACCCTAATAACGACTACTACCGCGGGTCAGGGTAGATCTGTGAACAACAGCTTTTAAAAGGTGGTTCCACACTCGTCAAAATCTTCCGATCAGGTGCCTTGTTCCAATCGAATGTAGTTTCTCGTCATATCCAGGACTGCAAAAATGATGAGAATAAGTGTGCCAATCACCGATTCACGTATTATAATATTCCATTAGAACAACATTAAAATTATTAATAAAGGGATAAAATCTTTGTTCGGAAAATCCTATTTATTTCTATGATTACAATAGAAATTAACTGTAAAATTTCGAAGATCCATCCTCTTTGGTAAATAGCCTCTCTACCATTTTATTAATCCCTGGATCATTGTGCTGTATTTCATATTTAGGACGATCCATTCTAAGGGCTTCTTCAGATAAAACAATGGTATACGAATGCATCTCCAAAACCCTAGATGACAACAGCTCAGTCGTGGGTGACTGGCTGGTTTCATTCAATATCTTGAAAACCAAACAAGTGATTTTCTGTCATCACATAGCGAGCCCTGATATTTCACCATATCGTAATGAACGGGTAGGCTATGGAGAAGGGCCCCTGGCTTGTGCGCCTATTGGGATTTAAACTCAACCTAGAGCGCGTGGAACTCGTACATAACTCACATCACTAAAGATGAAGTGAAAAATGGACGGTTCTCTGTACCGCTCCACTAAGTACCCGAATCCTCCTACTGTCCGATTTAGAACTGAGACCGAAAATGGAATGCTGCTGTCAGAGAAAAACTGCCCACTCTTCTTTTTCCAGGGTCCGCGTCCTTGTGGGTGATAAATTATTTTCCACCCTGAAAACCCTTTCCCACAGATGGAGACGTCGCAAGTCTTTCTCTGCTCTGTCGCTATTTCCATATTCCTTATTCCGCCATTTCTAACCTTCACTGCTAATGCCCGCCATACAACGCACATCGAAGCGAACTACACCCTTTCCCTTCGTAATCCATTCGAGTAGCTTCTTCCCACGAACCGCTTCTTTGTGGAACTCATTCCCAAAAGGATGCTTCACCGATCATTACAACGTTAACCTCTTCAAGTTTAGTGTCACCTGTTATCTTTCCTGCATTGCAATGATGCTCTGTCAAGAAATAACGGATGTTTCCTTAAAAGGAAACATTTAATATTACCATTTTAATTTAACTTTAATATCAATTTCGTATTTAGTAAGCATGCAGTCCAAATATGCCACCGATAGAAACTGTAACCATCTATATTTGACGCCATTGTATACACTGAAGCGCCATTGTTCCTTGGAAAAAGATAGCATCCCAGCTCATAAGCGAACCTTCTCCAACGAGTCGTGTATAAAAGCTCTCCGGTGGCATATCCTTATCTTGTAGGTAACGCTGGAAACCATCTGAATCATCCAGGTTATTTTTTTTCTCATCAGAGAAGAAAAGCTTTTTCAATTTTCTGATCCATATTTTAGTGATTTTCAGCAAAGTTTAAACAAGGTTACTTGCATTATTTAAATTATTCGGAGTGTTATCCTCATCTTCATTGCCATATTCGCAACTTTTCAGCCGTTGTTCGCTCCGGCCTTCTTCAGGTGATTGGAATTTGAAACCGAACCCTGTATTTTGTACACCGGTGTATATTGTTCTACTTCCACGTGTCATGCATCTTCCGGATATCTCATTTACTTACCTTTAACTCAATTCTCCAAGATTTGGTTCACCATTGCTGTGGCCTGGTATTGAACTCACAACTCTTTGGGTCTAGTCACTGGATCTAACCAACGTCTTTATCCACTGTGCCATATGTCCTGAACAAGTCCGGAGCGTACAACGGCCGAAACGTTGTGAATAGGTCAATGAAGATGAGGATAACAGTCCGAATAATGTAAATAATGCAGGTAATCATAATAACTCATCTCAGAGATATAGACATATATCTAACCGAGGTGTATTGTAGTGTGGAATGAGGCGTGGACTTTACAGTTTTTAAAGCTGTTCTTGAGCTGCATCCTACGCTAGTAATTGCCTTAGACTGGTCCTCAGATCGGCGGGTGTCATGCCGGATAACTTGTCGAATCATCCTGTTTAACGCCGACGAATTGTTCTTCGGCCGACCACTAAAATTCGCGTGCATATCATTGATTAAAAACCAGTTTTTAGAAACAAACTTAAAATAACCGAGATGTTCGTGACGCATTTTTCGTTTAATGTTCCTTTTTTTTAAATACTCCTGTTTAAGGTTTTTTGGGGGTTTTTTTCATGGTGGTTCCTGCCTATATAACTGAAAATCCTGTTTTCGAACGGCCATTATTTTTTCTCATTCATTGAATTCTGTTTTGGTCTATAAATTCTCGCAAAGTGCACCCATCTTTCGTTTTTCTAACTACTTGATTGATATATTAATAAAATCAACCAGTGATAGTTTGAATTTATTAAAACACACAACAAACCAAATTAACTCGAGCTACCTGACTACAGAATAAAAGATTCATTGTTTTTCTTTGCCAATGGTTAAGCACCACGTTCCATTTCTAAGAACTTAGGAACTTCCGCATCAATTATCTCTTGTCACTGGTATGCCACAGTGGTTAACTGAAAAAGTGTGAGCACCTGTATTCACTAATTCCTAGGTAGTAACTAAAAAAGAAAGGTTACATCATAGTGCACATAAGATTTGCAATGATGTCCAACTCATAAGATGATCTTGGTTTGGTTTGTTTTACGGCATATCAACCTCAATGGGTTTTTAATGCCGACAAAATTCTTATTACTGGTAATATGTTCTTCATCAAAAATCTATTTCTGGGAATATTTTTCCTTGAAGAAATCTATGGCTGGTCCTATTTTTTTTTCAAAGAATGTATAACTCTTTGTATTGCTGGTATATTTTTTTAAGTATTGCTGATAATAATTTTTCCTTCAAAAATTATTGCTGGTATTACAAAATATTTCTGGTATTAAAACTTATTTTTACACAAGTTTGGGTGTTAACTATTTGCCCATAGCTGGAACCCTAACAGCTGCTACCACCCCGAGTCAGGGTGGACCTGGGAACACCAGTAATTAAGAGGTGGTTCCACGCTCCTCAAAACCTCCTGATCAGAGGCCTTGCTGTTGGACGTAGTTTAGTCTTACCCTGGACGCGGATGTAGTTTATCATCATACACAGGACGAAAAATGATCTTGTTAAAGTAACTAGTAAGTGTGAGGTTGGTTGGTGCCTTATAAAGAGTCTCACTGATACGATGCCTGGTATCAATCCTCATCGGGCCAAACGTTAATGTATGCTTTTGGTTGTCGCTTCTTAATTATCTTGACCTTTTAAAAAATGGATTCGTGCAACAACGTAGTTTTGTTCCGGCCGTTGTTACGAATAGAAACATATCCGCTACAGTCTAAATTCTCGACCAAAACAAACATATTTTCGGGAACTCAAAAAGCTGACACCAGATATAAGATACACTTGGTATCAATAAAATGTTTCAGAATGAAATATTTGCGAAACACAATATCCTTGTCCAGCATAACGTTTATGAACTGCTTAATGAGAAAAAGTTTAATTTCTAAACGATGTTCTTACTGTGTTATTCAGGTTACCATTCACAATCTCAAGAATAAGGGAAATATTCAAATAATCAACAGATAAGGCGGTTTCTAATTAACTGCCTTTGGTCAATAATATAATAATAACATAACAAACTAAGATTTGCTATTTTCAATTCCAAAACTCATCACATGAATCTCCAAAACACGCAATGGATTCCATTTATTAATTATTCTGTATCAGTTTCCATGTTACTTGACATGTACTGGTTCGATCTTTAGACTAACCAACAGTGCCTCTAATTTCGTAATCTGGTGTTACTCCAGGCATTTGAATATGTAATTTTTACTATTAGTCAATTTTACCCAAATTTCTTTTTTTATCCCGTGACCCATAGGGTCATCATGTATACTGCAGCCACAGTAGAAGTGTTTTTCTTGGGTAATATAACCTGATGGAGCCCAACACTCTCTAAGCCCATTTTGAATTCAGATTTTTTCCTTCTTCTAAACTGGTTGCCACCCAAGGTTATAGAAAGCAGTCTAGACTGCTATTTACCCAAATCTGGGGGAGGGAGAAGAGGATTCATACCTTTCCCTAACACGTAATCCAAGCCGCTATCCATTAATCCACCGTGCTTTGCTCAAAATACACCCAATACAGGCCTAATAGACACTGAAGGAAGAGGGTTACTAAATGGGTTATTTTATGTGCGTAAGGATTGTATATTATGAGAATATATAGGATAGATAGCGGTTTACTCTAGACTTGAAGAGGTTAAGATTATACTGGTCGTGGAAGCATCCCCACGGAAGTCAGTTTCACAAAGAAGCTACTCTTGAAAAAATGCTGGTCGAATGGGATTACCTTCCTACCATTGAAATATGAAGAGAGTGAGGATGGTAATATAGTGAGTAATATAGTGTAATCGTCAGAAATAGTGAAAGAAGGGAATTTAAGCCGTCAGAACACTTCCACGAAAACATGTAACAAAACCCTTGCACCGTTTACTCATCAACAAGACCGCTTTTGAACTCTGACAAGGCAGAAAAGGGGACGAAATTTGATACATATTCAATGACTAGATTTTTAGTTAGTGTCAAATCTGTATCTAATTACTGTCTATATTTATTTATGCTATGTTGTAAACGATCGGGGACTGCAAAGGAAATATTTGTCGCTGATTACTTCCATAATGCGGCTGCTTCTCAATGACAAGGTCTTCATATGGGTCTTGGCGGATTTGCCAGACTGTGAACGGTGTGGCCTTGGTTTAGTAGAAACGGCTTCGCACGCCTTCTACCATTGCCCCCGGGTCTGCCCCTTATGGGACCATGTCAGCGAGTTGACGGCTCGTCTCGCACCCGAAAAGCTCATGCCCATTGATCGCGCATACGGGTGTGACAATGTGTCGCCCCCGTATTCTGGGGTGAAACGAATGGTGTTTCTGACGCTGCTGGCCACGGCCCAAATGGTGATTTGGACGACGCGACGGGAGGAAGTCTTGCGAGGCAACCGTCTTTCTCATCACAATCTGATCCGATTCTTTGAGCATCAGCTCAAGATGAAGATCAGAACTGATAGTAAACGCTTGCATTCGACAAGTCTTTAGCGAAAGATGGGTGACTGAGGCGAGCTTGGTTCGTTTGAACGGAGCTAGCCTTGATTTTCTCTTTTAGGTCTACCTATGTCACATCGGGGCGGCTTCCTGTGGAGCCCTCCCCTGGTTAGGCTAGACAAGCTTTGTGTACCTAGTTAATGTGAGTATGTGTTGTTCCCGGCCTGTCCCCAGCCACATCTTTGGTTATGATCCAGGTTGAGATTCCCAACCTCCCCAGTTTTTTTTTTACCCTTTTTATCTCGACTGGGTCAGCTTTATATTTTCCCATGGCCGTATAATTTTTTATCCTGTTCACACTCCCTTAGCGAGAGAGCCTCTTGATTTTCTCCAATCTGCAGAATACAGCGGCCTCTCTGTTTTGAGGGTTGGACGGGCCCTACTAACATCAGTTATATTTAGTTTACTTTGTGTTGATTTTTAGTTATTATTGGGTTCATTTCCCCCCTCTCATTCTTCAGGATTAGATTCTTATGTATAATATATTTAAATTTCTATGGCATGGGGCGCGTTTTGTAGGCTCCCCTTGAGAGGGCGCGGTATTGTGGTGTATGGAGAATCGAGTGGTGACGGACGAGTTTTTATAGAGAATGTGGAAATTTAATGAGTGAATGGGTCGTGAATCAGATTAGCTAGTTATAGGATAGTTAGTGTCGACCAGCCGCAACCCCTCCCCATTTTAGGCCATGTGCCACAATTGTATTTATATACAATAAATATCTACGTGCCCTTTTTTCTTGGTAAGTAATTTTCTTTTTCGCCTCATTTTCTGTCGTAGGATACACGCGACGAGTTGTCACTTGGTTTGACGAGCTATGTCGCCGTTTTCTTCGTTATATATGTCTAAATTTTTTAGGTAATGTGGTGTCATTAGTGGATAAATTATTTGGATTTTCTTCTTTGTGCAAACACTGTTTCGATCAGTAAGTCGTCTAGCCTTCATCAGGTTTATACTGCATTAATTATTCACTTAAGATTTACTTGATAAACGTATTAAAAAACTGTTCATTCTGTTAACTAGTTGCTACAAATACTTTACGAGCGGCTCTAAAAGATTTTTACTTACCACTGTTTTACAAAATCTGACCAAAATGCAAAGCCTCATATTTTTTGTGGAGAGAATCGGATCGTGGCATATTCAGCATTTTCACATACAATCTATTACTCAACATTATCAAAAACTTTAAATGTTTATCTCTTATTTTTCAACTCTCTTCGAAACATACCTGAAAAATGATCAATGGTTCCTGACCAGAATTTCTTTTATCTTAATTCGTTTACTTTATCCTGCAACACTCCGATATTTATTCTTTGACCAATTTAAGCAATGTTGATCGGAAATTAAAAATGGAGAGATTCGAACTCGCATCCCTTATTATGGGATGATCTGCCTTATTGTAAGGGCTGTCTTATAGATTACGCTACAAAGGATAACATGCGTGTTTATGTAAATCTAACGATATAGCTATTCCTTTTTACTCGGGAAAATTGCATGTCTCGGGATTCTTAACAAAGTTCAATGACCCGGGGTGGCATCACCTGTTAGGGTCCCAGCTATGGGAAAATAGTTAACCCTGAAACTGAGGTAAAAGCATTAAGAAAATGTTAAAATAGGTTTTAATAGTAGAAATACTTTGTAAAAAAAAAGCTATTACCAGAAATAAATTTTTGAAGAAAAAATTTTTTTACCAGCAATACGTTTTTGAAAATAATATTACCAGCTATACAATTTTGAGGAAAAAATATTACCAGAAGTATATTTTTGTCAAATCAAAAATATTACCAAGAAAAAAAAGTTGTTGGCATTAAATGACCCATTGAGGTTGATATGCCGTAAAACAAAACAAACATGAATTTAAGCGTGCTACTCGATTGGCAATTCCGTCTCACTGTTTCCCCGTCACCTACAATAATTAGTCTTACTAAATTCGGTTCTTTTATTGACCTTTCTCCTCACATGTTTTCTCATTCTCTTCCACTCCCAGTAACCCTTTGCGTCTTAGTGACATTATCGCTTTACTTGGGGGGAAATGATTTTTTTTTAAATATAACCATTTAACTAAATGGTGCTTTTCAAAGTGCAGCTTAGATGTGGCATAAGGCCGAAAGTATGGGGAGCCCAGTGAGAATCAAACTCACCACTTCACTGGATGAATAACGCGAGCAAACGGGACGCAGATTAAAATTGTTACAGTTTTGGGGTACTTTAATATACTAGTGAGCCAACCAAAATGAGCTGACTCATTTTTTAGTTCACCAATAAACGTAGGCAATCAGAAGGCTCAAAATATTCAATTCGACGTGTATAAAGGCGGCTATGTTTTTTTTTTGGGGGGGGGGTCCGAATATTCACTGCCAACCACTGATATCGAAGACTGGAGAATTACTGAACAGCTGCTGCTAGTGGTATTGGCGTTGTTTCATTGAACAGATTACGTACTGCGCTGGATTCTACATTCATAGACTACGGTGAACATGGCCAACAAAAATGACTACGGATATTTAGTCTTTATTTCATGTCCGTGTTGCTTATTAAAGTTCGTAGAATGTTGGTCGAAGAGTTAAGATAAAACTCCGAAAAAATAAGATGAAGGGAATAATAATCAATTCACAAAGTTTGTTCTCATAAATTCAAATAACAAAATCTATAGTCTTTTCTGATTTGCCCAGAGTAATTCTTTCTTCACAAGAAATAATAATACTGAATTACCTTATTCGGTTAGCTGATATTCCTTATAAAAACACAGAGGCGAAGAAACGGATCGATTGCAAGAGACTGTTTTAGAGCTAGAGGAAGAAATCAAATATTTTTATCTACAGAGAAAACATACTTAAACATTTATGCTTAAAACTGATCCACCGATATTTTATACAAATACAAACAAAATATTCTCAAAATAAAACCTGGCTAACTATTTTGGGGAAGGGTTCTAGAATCGATTGCTTCAAAATGTTTTCTTTACTGTTGATTTAATAGAATAGTCCATAAAACACAGGACTTAATAAAAGAAATTATCAACATGTCTAAAAACAGGTAAGATGCCGGTGTATTTTTATGAATACACTATCGTCAAAATGCATATCGATTTTTCTGTAAAAATGTTTTTATTAAAGAGCAAGAACAATGCTTAGTTTTTTTTAGTTTTTTTTTTTATTTATTTATTTATTGTTTGTAGAAGGTATCTCCACGTCATGAGTCCTATAACCTATTAGGATTGTAGGGATACCACATGTGCTGCAGTCATAGCAGTAACGTTGTGTCTAGGGTGAGATAGTCTGAAGGCAGGTTTTCCTTCTCGTCTATAACCGTTATATTAACCACGCTCAGTATATGAAATCACTTACGTTCCCACATCCGCCGACTTTTATCCGACTTCCAACCTCATTGTCATATCTTTTAAAATAATTATTAACACTTTCAATGCTTCATTCTTATAGCATTGTGTCTTGCTTGTTCTGGCCGTTTTCTAAGAAAAAAACGGAAATTGCTATTAGCTGTAGGTGCTGGAGATGGCTAGGAAATAAGGTAGGTCGATTTGGGAAGCGTGCTATTGCACTCAATTTGTTAACTGAAATTTAAGTAATGACACGAAATATTTTTTCTCTAAATCATTACCTTTTTTGAGGAAACAAGTTTAAAGATTAATTTATGGTTCAAAATTGTAGTGTTGGAATTTCATTCCGGTGATCAAAGAAAGCCTTGTTGCGCAGGCTTATAAATTTTATAATTTGCTGAAACTTTAGAAATTTTATATGAACAAGAAGCAAGGCCCAGTAATATTATAGTGTTATATACACTTATCCTTGTTTTCATTACTTATGATCTAAGGACAGGCAGGTAGTCATGAGGTGATCAGGCGATAATCTTGCATAACCTATTTTGAGTCATTTTGTCGGGAAGCAGTAGAAGGTGCCAACTGTCCAGTTCAGGCATAGCGACCCTTGGACCCATCTCTTCAGGACGTGGATCTCAATTGGCCCTCCACAACTTCCTACTGTTTGTAACTCTTAGCAACGTTTGTCTTTTTACCATTCCGTCCATGTTCTTCCACTCATTTACAGAAACCCATAAGGTAGGTTACATTTTGTTCCTTTCCACCTATTTTGTCTTCAATATGTCCTGTGAGCATCAAATTCATGGCTCTCCACATCTTCCTCATCTTTTTAGCTCTTAGTAATATTTTTCTTTTCACCTTGACTGCCAGTCTCTGTTCTGCCATTCATTTGCACAAGCTCATTAGATAGGTTACTTACTGTTTCCTTCTATCACTTTTACATTCAATATGCCCTGTGAGAATTAAATTCATGGCTCTCCACAACTTCCTCTCCTTTCTAGCTCTTAGTAATGTTTTTCTTTTCACCTTCGCCCCATGTCTCTGTTCTGCCATCCATTTGCACAAGCTCATTAGATAGGTTACTTACTGTTTCCTTCTGTCACTTCTGCATTCATTATTTACTGTGAGTATCAAATTCATGGCTCTCCACAACTTCATCTCCTTTATAGCTCTTAGTAATGTTTTTCTTTTCACCATCACTACCAATCTCTGTTCTGTCATTCATTTGCACAAGCACTTTAGGTAGGTTTATTCGCTGTTTTATGCTGTCCCTCTTGCCTCTCCTGTGTGTGTCAAATTCCCAAACTTTCTTTCTTCATTATGTTTCTTAAAAGTTTCAACTATATTTTTCTAATTCTGTGTGTAATTGTCCTTTTCGCTTCCCTGTTCCTTAAAATTTCTCCATTGTTTGCAAACTCCGTTCATGGTATTTTTAGCCCCTATCTGTATAACATCATGTCCGTGAATTCATCTCCACTTCACTGCCCTATAGGGGCAATGATGTTACCTAGCAGTTCAGCACTCTTTTCTTTGTTTCTAATGAAATTTACTTGTTTCTTAATACCTTGCTTAGATTTTGGAATGCAATTTTGTTATCCTAATGTACATTGGGATTTCAGTGTCGTATTTTCCGATATCTGTTAAAAACACTTCCGAGTAACATCAGTAAATATAGCCGAAAGTTTTTCTTCTAATTTCATAATGTAACCAGAAAATCTTTGATGTTTATAAAAGTTCCTTGCGCTTTTAAATTTTCAAAAGTCCTGGGTTATTTGTGATTCAAAACATACGCTGATACAATAAAAATAACAGGCTGCGAAAAGGCAATTTATAGATTACATATTTGTATCTATAAGCACTGACACAAGCCCAAATCAATAAATTTTCTGACCTTATCATTTAATGATCTCTGTGTAAGGTTGGTTATTCTTCATCAATAGCCAGAAATAGTCTATTGTATCAAGCGTCACCTATCGTGCAATGATACGTGAATCAACGCCCTTGTATATTTAGAAATGTACTAAGTAACTATACTTTATTATTTATACGCAGAAGATAATCGAGAAAGAAACCTTGCCAGAAATCGTATATCTTTCATCACGAAGAGGAAATGATTTCCGTTGTTTTATTATACATCCGCGTTCTTTTATTGTTTGTTTATTTGACTGAGTAGACAAGAGTTATTTACTGTTGGCTCTAGAGAAGACCACAAATTTGTGGTTAATGTTGGCAACTTACGTATTTTACGAAATTGGCCACGTAAATTATTCGTGTTAGCCGGCATCTCCAACCGTAGTCTACTTAATATTTAAGCAGAGATTCATGTCGAATTGACTAACCATTAAAAACATTGGACAGACAGTACTTTCAGTTTAAATATCTATATGATGAATATAGATATAATAATTACAAACTGCTATTGATTTCATGTAGTATTTTGAAAAGAATATTCGTTGGTTTGTTTACAACGTTAGCATTCCGACCGTGAGAGTTGTGTTCGAATCCAACCCTGGTTGACTTTTCAGGCATCTAGCTTCTTTATTCTCGTCGGCACCCGCTCGCATCCGATCATCGGGATCGTCATCCTCTCCTTATTCCTTTTTCCCTTCTGGTGGCGATGGAAGAGATGGCTGAAGAGTCAAAGAGGAATGGATGGTGGAGGCGAGTGTGTGAGTCGGGCCCTCCTAACAACTCGTCGCAGATCATCTTCATGTTAACTGTTGGACTCGAAAATCTCACCTGCATACCTCACACCGGACGGTACAACGCCAGGAAAGACGATTTGCAACAACGGTTTTATATATACTAAAACCTCCTACAGAGGGTAGCAAAGTAAATCCAGAAGAAGGGACTAAGCATAAACTACAAGAAAACAGCATGCATGGTCATCAGTAAAAGGATAAGCCCGGAATTCGACTTACAGGTCGGGGACACTAAAATCGAGCAAGTGCAGAACATCTCGGTAATGTTTTGACAGAGGACGGTAGTAGGGATGCTGAGATCTGAAGACGTGTTGGGATGGCCAAAGACGCAATCCAAAAGCTGGACAGAGTATTGCGAGACAGGAGGATTTCTTTGGTGACAAATTAAAGAGTATTGAGCTGCTAGGTGACATCTCTCCTCCTATACGGCAGCGAATGTCTCCACAAAGATGAAGAAGAGACTAATTTGTAAAAAGGATTAGAAAGAAGTAAATCTATATTTTTTAAGGTTTTATTGAAATTTTATTTAAGTTTCCACATGTCCTCCATCATTAGCAATACAAAGGTTAATACAATTTTGCAGTTCACAAAAAACATTTGCCAACTGATTTACAGCAATGCCTGAAATCACATTAGTTATTTTAGCGATACTTAAAACTAGGTACATTAAACTTTATAACATTTTTTACAGATTATTTCTATCGCAAATACAAATAAAGTTATAATTTTTTTAAAGTGCACACGAACTTTATGGACACCCTGCATATATCATCTTATGTGCCTTTCAGGACGTAGGCTCTCCACTTCTCCCTATCCCTTGTAGCTCTCAATAAGTTTCGTCCTTCTGCCATCTCACGAGACCACGTTCTATTATCCACTTACTCAATTCCGCCAACTATGTTATGCATTGCTTTCCCTTGTCTTTCTTTCCCTCTATTCGACCTGTCAGTATCAAATTCTCCGAGCCCTCCCTTCTGATTACTTATCCCAGAAATTTCATCTGCCTCTTCCTTCTTGTTTGTGTCCTCTCTAAGACCTAATTGTTGCTCACACACTCAGTCCATGATATCCTTAGCATCCTTCTGTAGAACTATATCTCTGTTGCCTCGTTTTTAAAGTGCACACAAACATTATGGACACACGTACGTATATATATATATATATATATATATATATATATATATGTGTGTGTGTGTGTGTGTAATCATTTTGCTCCCAATCATTGCAGTAAAGCCAGTAAGACACACTGCGTTACTGTGTGTGAAATTATATGAGAAGAAGAAAACAATTTAAGGGGAGAGAACAATAAAAGAACAGGAATTAAGATAAAAGGAAGGCAACGATTAACATTTTTGAAGATCAAAGTTTATTAGGAAGCAAGAAGTCGGAAGATAGTTTCACAAGCGAGAAGTGCGAGAGAAGAAACTCTTAGCATAGAACTTACGGTTATATGTCAGCCGGTCAAATATGTAAAATGATGTGTCATTGTCAACAATCTAATTATATGCTTAGATTCATAATGTCTACGTAACATACAGGAAAGTTCATCAGAGAAATTACCATGAAAATGTTTATAGAAAAGATACATGGAAACTATGTTACAGTGATGGAAAGTGATGCCATTTCAAGACCAATAACATTGCAGATTCTTCTTTCTATTTTATCAAGAACTTCTAAATACATCGAAGAAGCATCAGACGAGATACGGCAGCAACATTCAAATATAATTCAAATTCTGTATATTGCTTTTAATTCGAGCAAAGTAATAGATTGCTTCAATATTGTAATAAGAGATTGCTTCAATTTCCAAATAAGTGATACATTTCTTGCTTTTCAGACTAGGTAATTTATTGCTTCCGTTTTTGGCTAAGATACTACTACAGTTACGGGTTAAGTAATATACTACTTCAATATCGGACTAAATCATATATTTCTGCAATTTTGGGCTAAGTGATATATTGCTTAAAATTTGATAAAGTAAAATAGAATTCAGTATGAGTCAAATGTTGCATCATTTTTAAGATTGCTTCCATAGCAAACGAAATTATTAATAGCATAGGTTTTAAATTTCATACGGTTTCAATCTGGCCTACTATAGTGCTTCAGTTTTGATCAAAAAATATATTTAATAAATCTAACTTCATAGAAAGTTATATACAGCTTCAATTTTAGGTTCCACTACATGTATGATTGCATGTTTTTTTTTGACATAATATCAACTCATTTAAGGCTAATGCGGAAATTTAATTATTTTGGTGGGGGAGTTTTGAAGTAATAAATATATGTTATTCTGCTTTCACAATTGAATACATGGTAAATGATACTCAGATTTTGTGTATATGCATGTTTGCAGGACATATTTACTAGACGGGGTTATAGGTGTGTTTTATGTTGTTTTGTTGATGTTATATTTTGAAATACAGTTCGATTTAAGACATTATCGGATATTATATGGATTAATGTCATGAAAGAGTTCTTTCACTTTGGTTGATTTTTCTTGGTGGCCTATCAACCTCTATGAGTTTATTTAATTGCGAAATTAAATATTTTGAACACATTTTATGCCTTCAGCTAAATATATTTGAAACATAATTATAAGGCTTCACCTACAGATAAAATGTGTTTTTGGTCATTCTATAAAATTGTTTTTTTATGCTTTCATAGTGTTTTTGTTTTCACTATTAGTCCATAGCTGGGATCTGGCCTACTAATATGCTACTTTCATTTCGACCAAAGTAATATAATGTTGCAATGCTTCCTTAAGTGATACATCCATTCAATTTTGGGAAATGTACCATATTTTTATTTTTTTTTATTTTTAATAATTTCACCCGAAACAAGGAAATGAAGCCAATAGAATGCATGCAGTTACTGAATGTTAGAGAATATGAGAAAAAAAAACGACTATTAAGGAGAGAGGACAATAAAAGCATAGGAATTAAGAAGACAGAAGATCATGATTTATATCGCATTTAAATTTTTGAAGATCAAAGTTGACTATAATGTAAAGGAAGAAACTGAAAGAGATTTCCAAGAGCGGGAAAAGTGACAGAAGAAACTGTTAACATAGAAATAACGGCTACATCTAGCAATCGCTACTGTAAAATGAGGAGACCACCAATCTAGAGCTGCGTTTAAATTCATAAAGTCAAGGTACAATGGAGGAAAGTTTCATCAGAGCATTTACCATGAAAGTATTTATAGAAAAATTACAGGGAAGCTACGATACAGTAGTGGAAAATGGACTAAAGCTCTAATTTCTTGCTTCTTATTATACAGGGTGTCCATAAAGTTCGTGTGCACTTTAAAAAACTTTATTTGTATTTGCCATAGAAACAATTTGTGAAAAGGATTAGAAAGAAGTAAATCTATATTTCTTAAGGTTTTACTGAAATTTTAAGTTTCCACATGTCCTCTATCATTAGCAATACGAAGGGAAATACGATTTTGCAGTTCATGGAAAACATGCCAAATGATTTACAGTAATGCCTGAAATCACATTAGTTATTTTAGCTATACTCAAAACTAGGTACGTTAAACTTTATAACATTTTTTACAGATTATTTCTATCTCCAAATACACACGAACTTTATGGACACCCTGTATAATATATTACTTCGGTTTAGGACTATGTAATACACGGCTGAGTTTTGGCTTCAGACATTGGTTCATTTTCCGACAAAGATATTGGTTCGCTTTTGGTCTAAGTAATATTTTTATCACTTTTAGCTGTGTAACGTATTAGTTACAATTCCGTTCTAACAAATAGATCGTTTATCCATTGCACCAACTCTTATCCAGATATCTATGTACTGAAATTCATAAAGTATTGGAAAACTAAATTAACCGTATATATAATTTTCCTATATTCTCCATTGGAATTCGTACATACGATCCATTGCTAAAGATGCTAGGAAAATGGTCGCATCCCTGTAGCATCTAAGTAAGTACGTGACTTCTCCTATCATCTAACTTACAAGAGCCAGATCAGGCCGAAAATTGAGTACAGCTGTCGTTTAAGAACAGGAGTTCCCAGACTTCACTTTCCAGTCTTGATAAAACGTATCCGTATCATCGAGGATCACGAATTATTTTCCACCTTACAATAGTTTTTCACAGAAGAAACGCCACAAACTTCTTGAATCTCTATCAATTTATCCATGGAAAGTGTTCAAACCAACTACATTCGATAGTTGTGCCAGTTCTAACCCTCCCGGCTTAGACCCGCCCTACCACGCACATTGAAGCGAACCACCCTCATTCCCTACGTATTCCATTGGCGAGATGTAAGTTCTACTCGATCAGTTTCTTCCCACGTGGAACCGCGACTCTTACGAGAATGCTTCTCCGGTCACTACAACTTTAACCTGTACAAGTATAGGATCAACCGATTTGGTTCGCAATGAGGACAATTTGTAGAAAACCAGGAGTTTATCAGTGGTAAGAATCTTACCACGAAAGCACTGACAATATTTATGTATTCCATGAATGTTGGCGAATGTACAGGTGAGAATTTTAGAAGCTTGTTCTGCTCCTAATAGTACTAATTCGAAATTAACTGGGCTGTTGTCCCCAAGTTGGAAATCATCTTGTGCAATCGATTCTCCGATTTCGCAACTATTAGATTACTCGATTAACTCCATTGAAAAAAAATAAATGAATGCATTAAAGAAAGAATAAACGTATTAAAGGAAAAAATATTGGATGAATGAATTAAAGAAAAGAACAAAAGTTAAACGAATTAAGGATTGAATGAATGAAAGAAAAAAGAAAAATGAATGAATTAAGGTATAAAATAATAAATGAATGTATGAATGAATAAATAAATGGACTAAAGAAATACAAAAAGAAAAGTGAATGAATTACAGATAGAAAAAGTGAAAAAATGAATTAAAAGAACGAAAGATTGAATTAACCAATCAACCAATGAATTAAAGTAAGAAGGAAAGAAGAATTGAATTAAAGAAAAAAGGAATCAATGAAAAACAAAATAAAGAATGAATGAATTAAAGATAGAAAAATTGAATGGAAGAAATAAAAATAATAATAAATGAATGAATTAGAAAAATAAAAAGAAGAAATGAATGTATTAAGAAGCAAAGAATGAATAAATTAATTAAAAGATTGAATCAATGAAAGACAAAATAAAGAATGAATGAATTAAAGAGAGTAAGAATAAATGAAGGGCAGAAAGATTTAATGAATGAATGAATGAATGAAAAAAGAAAAAGTATAAATGAATGAAAGAAAGAAATAAAAAAATAGAAAATAAATGATTTAAGGAATGAATGAACGAGTGAAAGAAAGAAATAATGAAAGAAAGAATGAATTAATTAAATAAATAAAGAAGTATAATGGAATGAATGAAAGAAATAAAAAAGAAAAATGAATTAATTACAGATAGAAAGAATAAAAGAAAGAAAGAATGAAAGAAAGAATGAATTAATTAAAGAATTAAAAAAGTATAAATGAATGAATGAAAGAAATAAAAAAAGAAAATGAATGAATTACAGATAAAAAAAAGAAAGAAAGAAAGAAAGAATGAGTATTCAATTATAAATGTGAGGACAAATATCTTAAAATTAGCACTATAAATAGAAAATCAAATAAATGAAGAAATAAAAAAAGCAGGGAAAAGGCGAATCTTTTTTTAAAAGCTAGAAACAAAAGAAAGAGAATCTAATGGAAGAATCCTTATGATGTGATCAGTTCGTAAAAACATGCAAAGCGACTAGGGTCTCAGTATGGTGGTGGTGAACGAGTCCTCATAGTTCAGTGATTAACGATTTTTATTTTCAGTCAGAACAACTGTAGAAAGAACCTGAAAAGACTCAAGTGATAAACTTTGATTCGGTTCGATCTCACCAAAGATAAAATCGACTTTTAAAAGGTCAGAACAAGTGGGAGCCTAACCTTTTTCGCCTTTACCTTCACGTCATTCCTCATTTTCAACACCTGACATGACGCCATTTCCGGAACAAAGCAAAGACCTTCTGGAAAGTGACAGAGGCAGAAAGACATGAGGAATGTAATTTAGAAAGAGCAGAAGAGCAATATACAGTCAAATCTCAAGGGGAGTAGAATGATAATTACCTAGTGAGATAAAGAGACAGATAGAGAAACAGGGCGGGGAAGGAAGGAACAGATACAGAAGAGGAAATGATAGCGCAAAGGAAGGAAGGAAGGAAGGAAGGAAGGAAGGAAGGAAGGAAAGGTAATAACTGTAGATAACAGGGACACTCATGTTTATTTAGAATATATAAGAACGCATTATATTCGACAGCGTATAATACGAATAATTTATAAACAGTTTTTAACATTATTTACATGCGTAATATTTTCCTCATATATGTTGTTATGACAACGTTTTGATCGTTGTGTCCTCCGGCCTTCATCAGCTGTATATCTCTCCAGAACACATACAGGGAATTTCGAACTAAACCATTTATTTAGTATACGGTAAGAGTAAGGTGAGATAAACATCGAAAAGTCATAGTGAGGTTTGAGACAATCAGGCATGGATAATCATATATAGAGAGAAACGGGTATCTATCAGGCCCGGTAGAATGAGTTTAAATTATTGGACAAAAAAGAAAACTGGAGCGTTAAACTTCTGACAGAATCACCTTAGAATAACCCCCTTATCAAGACTACCCTAGAAAGAGACACGACAGCAAATCTTCAACAGCAGCAGCGACAGCACGTCTAACAAAAATAAAAGTTTCTGTCAGTGCAGTTAAGCCACACAAAGAGCAGCAGTAGCAGTTATCTACAGTCAGGTTAGCTTTAAGATTCTAAGTTCTCCACGCTGAATTGTCCCACACGACAATACCATAGTAGACTAAAGCGTTCTTTCGTGAATTAGGTAATATAGCAATTGTTTGTTTAATCCCTGTGTGTGTCCTTGGACTCAGCGGGGAAACCAATAAGGCAAAAGTACTAGACAAGATATCCATAGGCATGTAAAACTATCAGTATTCTAATTTCTAATACGTGGCGTGTAATGAATAGCAGGTCGGAATGAGAAATGGGAGAGGCGAGTTCAATTCCAGTCGAGTCCGTTATATTCCTTTACGCGAAAATTCGCTTGAATAAGGTATGAATCTATATGTTCACTCCCAGGTATAGATGAATAACAGAAAAAAACGGGAACCTATAGCCTTGAATGGGAGCCAGTGTAGGAGAAAGAAAAATCTGATTTCCAAATACCTTCAAGATTTCTCGTCTTATATCGCATCTATGAACAGGGTGCAGAATTAATTTCAACTTCACCAACCGCGACGCGAATGAATCCGAAATTGCATTGTTGATAATTACAAAATGGTAGATTCTGTCAAAGTTTCTTTGTTATTTTCGAATTAAGCATGTACATTTACACCTTAATGGAACTATTCAGAAAGTTTTTATTAGAAACTGAGCGCGGAGCTTGAACCGCATATTACCCTCGAGTTGAAATTAGTTCTGTCACCCCTATAAACATGTTCCCATCAGATATCTGGTAGTTAGTAATAGAGAGTACGTGAGGAAAATATCTTGCCTCAAATCTGCTTCAACTATCTCAGAATCCCGACAGCCTACAACAAATTGTAAACCGAAAGGAACAATTTCATATATGTGAACGTTGAAGTAGTTAACATTTGATGTCCTGAAAAATAATTACAAATCAATAGATACAAAAGTTTTCCTCACATCCATTCCTGAAAAATGGCCCGCTTAAGTGTTACCTACCCTTGGTATTTCAGCTCATTCACTTTCAGTGTCAAATTTGATACCATACCAAAGACATTCACTTATATCACGTTATATAGGACGATATTTCTTTACACCAAAGTTTAGTGGAATAGCCTTAGATTATACACAGCGACAGATTCTTTCTCATCATTCTCTCTTCTGAAAGAATTCTTTCTGGGATGGTAAGTTTTATCCACCGGAAAAATACCAAGAAAACCGAATAGCAATCCTTGGTTCAGTCAAAAGTTGCTGCAGTCATGGCTCACTGTAGCCACTACTAC
>OZ038475.1:147391699-147514199 GCA_964036315.1 Acanthosepion esculentum
TATTTTCTTAATTACTCTTTTTTTTATATTCTCTCTCCTTAATAGGATTGTCTTTTTCTCACATTATTTCACCATGAGTAATCGCTTGCTTATTATTGCCGTTATTGCTTCGCTTGGGGATGAAATGATTTTTAAAAAATCAAACCGGAAATGATACTAGGCCCTGGAGAGCCTCGATTTCGATGTTTCACGTTGACGACCTAACAGTCTAAATTCCAATCATCTTCCGTCTTCATAAAGTGCTGCTGTTTTCTAAAGTCAGTGATGTCAATAATCGTCAATTCGATGACGTAAGAAACGATAGTTTTGTTGATAATAAATTTCGTGTTGATGTACATACGAGGCTGATACTGGACATTTTGGCATCGACCTCGCTGGCATTCACGTCTTAACAGGATTTTAATAAGTGACAGGCCTTATGTTACCTGTCTATATTCCAAGCGGGCAATCGATGCTGAGATTTTCCAAGTTGTCAAAACAAAACGATCTACAGCAGAAAGCCTGCCAAATAATAACGAACCATTTCTGGTAACATGTTTTAAAAGTTTTAAATTCTGGAAATATATACTTTTAATATTGCCAAATTACTGGCTAGTTTTACAACCATCGTTATGCATCCGTATATATGTACACAGATCTATTTAGACTTCAATTATGTGTATCGAAAACACCGAGGTTGGTTTGTATGATAACAAGGTGAAATAAGTTTGTTTTGTTTTTTTTTGGGGGGGGGGTACTTGTTTTTTTAATCCGTATCACAGCATGCAAGACAGTAAAGCCACTAAGACACAAGGGGCTACAGAGCGTGGAATAATTAGGAACAGAAACATTAATAATGAGCGGAAAGGGAAGATTAATCAGGGGGGCAAAAGATAGTAATTGACACTGCATTTACATTTTTGCAGGTTAAAGTTGACTGGAAAACATGGAGCTGAAAGGGAGTTCCACAAGCGAAAAGTGAGAGAGAATAAACTCTTTGCATGCATCATTGTAAATTGATGGGATCTCGACGCCTGTCTAGTAATGCGCTTGAATTTTTTTAAAAAGTACAGGTACCATAACAAAGAGACCATCCGAACAATTTCCTATATGTGAAAATTAATACATTTTTCAATAGGATGGTGAAAGCTGTCTTACTTTGACGTCAACCGGAAATGATTTAAAAGTTGGCTGGAAATCCTGGAGCCGGCAAGGAGTTCTACAAGCGAGAAGATCGAGAAAAGAAACTCTTAGCATAGGATTTACGGTTACACCTACCCAGTTCAACTGTAAATTGTTGATATCTAGGCACCAGTCTAGTACTGTTCTTAACTGCAAAAAAACAAGACACCATAAAGGAGAGCTAATCCGAACAATTACCATGAATTTTGTTTTCATCACTTGATGGTCCTATAGTGGGTTGCGACTTTCAGTGGCGACCTGTTAGGAGTTAAAGTCTAAGTGTTGTATCAAAAGCTATATTTACATTATTTCGTCTCAGAAACAGCAACAAAAGGACCGTCCTTTTCACAAAACGACACACAAAAGAACTGCTTAAAAAGCATTCTTTCTGTCTGGATTGGTGGACTGAGGAGTTATAATTATTTACAATATTTAAACTCGGACGATTTTCCCCCATCATTGTTATTTTTTACGTTTCGACCTTCATCAGGTGATTGTAAATCCGGCTAACCTTAAAGTAATCTCGAACTGAACCCTTTATTAAATCTACAAGTGTATATTGTTATCGTTCCTCTGTCTATGCCTAAGGATCTTGTTTCTATTCCTTGTTTAGTGCCATTCAGTTATTGCTCGCCCCTTGACCACTGAGACCAAATGAACTCTGCCCAGCCCAAGAATTGAACTTTCATTTACTATATCACCAAATTCACGATCCGCCTATTTAATACAGTAGGCGTTGTAACTACTAAATATATATTTTTAAATACACACACGCACATACATATATTATTGTTATACGTTATTTATATATACACAAATATTTAAGTAAATGCTCTGTTTATAATAAACAGTATTAATAACAGTTACCGGCCTGAACGACCGAGAAATTTCATAGAAAATATGCATCCTCCGACAAGAATCGAACCTTTATCCTACTTGAAACCATCATCTAGCCTGACGTGCTACACCAGTTTAGCTACGAAGGAGCGTCTGGTTGGCAAATCAGTTTTACTGCTTTTCAAATACAAATTTGCCATGATTTCCCACGAACGTCCATATCTGCTCGAAGCGTATATTACCATAAAGAAATGACGTCACACACTACGAAATGAACTAAAAATATATTAAAATAATTGTCGGGCGTAGTTCATTTCGGTTCCGTCTATTAGGATACGGGTTCGACTACTGTCGGAGGACGCATATTTTCTATGAAATTTCTCGGACGTCTACCAATAAGATATATTAAAATAGTTGTCGAACTTAGTCCGTTGCGTATATATATATATATATATATATATATATATATATATATATATATAGTAAGAGGGCATTTTTTCTATTATTGTGTGGTGGTTATAAGAATGCTTTTTCAACTGTATTCCCTGGATTTTCTTGTTTGTCTGCTGTATTTAAATTGTAAGAATTATCAAAAATCTATAATTTAAGGAGAGGTGCTGAAATCACTCATAGCTGATCATGTGTAGACGAAAGTAGTAGAATGACTCACAATTCTGTATAAAATACAATCAAAATAATACACAGGGAACAACATTATATGATATGAGTATTGAAAGAACACATGGCCATACAGTTCTTAAATCATTGTATCGACAACGCAAATTCAACGGAACATATGAGTCATTCATAAGAAGAAAAGAGAATGACGAGTTTTAGGTTTAAAACATCACTCAAAAAATTAATATGCGTATGAAAGGAACTGCTCCAAGAATTCCTGGGGACAAGTATAAAGTTTGGATATTTCTGTAAATGGGACAGGCAGAGAATGTCCCCTCAGGAGAAAGTTCAATATTAAGATATATGATAGACATGCGAGGAAAATAGGAAAGCATGGGACATTGGACCCTGAGATAAAAGTGAACCCCAAGCACATAAAGAGGAGGAAATTTGTCAAAATTCACCGAAATACAATATTTGAAAGTAAGTGTATGAAATTATTCTGTCGCTTATCCTCATCTACAATTGAAAGGCCTATATGAATTGTGTTGAGAAATGACGTTATTGAAAATGAAATATTAGTTCGAAAACAAATTAGAACGACGTTTCCAGCAGACAGTTCCAGTATATCCGCGCAGGCTGTTGATTTAAACAGAACTAAATTAAAAGCTTGTCTTTTTCATATTTTTTCGTACTTAAAGCGAACAGCTTGTTCGTGCATGTAGCGATGGATAAACAGTCTGTCATTTTCTTCGAGTATAAATCTTTTTGCTAGTCCTTTCTTTTTTCACATATTGCTTAGCGGTCGACATTTGTTAATATTTTTATTTCTCTTCTTCTTACATGTGTTTAGTTTGTTTTCTTTTTCTCTGTTCTTTGTTGTTGGTTCATGTTTTCGTTTTTTTTTTTTTTTTCTTTTTTGTTTTTTTAATAATTACTTTTGACTTCGGTTTTGTCAATATGTTTGAAAAATACTTAATAACTTCTCCTCAAAATTAAACCCACGGTAAAGAATAATTAGCTTCATTGTATTTGCCAGAAAGTTTTATGTTTTCCATCGGAGACTGACAAAGAGTGCTTTAGCTTTTGCCTTAGAGGACTAACAACGGTAAAGGTAGAAATAAACAGAACACAGAGTCAGGACTCCATTTCAACATATGCCAGGGATCTATACTTTTCTGGGTATAATTATTATATCATTTCACTATGGAAACCCATGCTTCTGCAGTTTGGCCTCAGGAGCCCGCTTCTATTGTCTGTTTTATAGTCACGTGACATAAAATATAAGTTTCTTAGCGAGATATTCTTATTAACAAAACAACAAAATCTAGAAGACTTGATAAATGAAAGAAACACTTTTTAAAATGACAGTAAAAGTTTCGGATTAAAACGAGTCGGATTTAAAAGACGATCAGATCCGAGGACTGAATGCATTGTAAGAAATACAAAGATTAAATGTGATCAAATACATCCGAGTAAATTAAGACGAGCGGATTAAAAATAGAAGGCAAAAGAAGATCGGATTAGAGAACGTGTTCCTACCTAATATTTGAAGAGAATCACGCAAAGAAAGTATGATGAACATATGCTATTACATCAAATGATTCCATGCCAAAGATGGTCGGATTATAGAACGTGTTACTGTGATATATTTGACGAGAATAACAAATAGAAAATACGATGAAAATTTTCCATTGAATTAAGTAATTCCATTAAGAAGGTAGGATTAGAGAAAATGTGTTCCTATGTAATATTTGAAGAGAATCACTAATAGAAAATATAATGAACATTTTCCATTAAAAAGAAGGTCGGATTACAGAACGTGTGTTTCTATCGAATATTTATAGAGAATCACTAATAGAAAATATGATGAGCATTTTCTATTAAATCAAATAATTCCATTAAAAAGAAGGTCGGATTACAGAACGTGTGTTCCTATGGAATATTTACAGAGAATCACTAATGGAAAATACTATGAACATTTTCCATTAAATTAAATAATCCCATTAAAAAATAAGTCGGATTACGGAACATGTGTTCCTATGGAATATTTGAAGAGAATCAATAATAGAAAATACGATGAACATTTTCCATTAAAAAGAAGGTCGGATTACAGAACGAGTGTCCTATCGAATATTTAAAGAGAATCACTACTAGAAAATACGATGAAAATTGTCTATTAAATTAAATAATTCCATTAAAAGGAAGGTCGGATTACAGAACATGTGTTCCTATGGAATATTTGAAGAGAATCACTAATAGAAAATTTGATGAACATTTTCCATTAAAATAAATAATTCCATTAAAAGGAAGTTCGGATTACAGAACGTGTGTTCCTACCGAATATTTAAGGAGAATTATTAGAAAATACGATGAAAATTTTCCATTAAATTAAATAATCCCATTAAAAAGAAGGTCGGATTACAGAACGTGTATTCCTACGGAATATTTGAAGATAAATCACTAATAGGAAATATGATGAACATTTTGCATTAAATTAATAATTCCATTAAAATAAGGTCGGATTAGAGAACGTGTCTTCCTATGGAATATTTAAAGAAAATCACTAATAGAAAATATGATGAACATTTTCCATTAAATTAAATAATTCCACTTAATTCCATTTAAAAGAAGGTCGGATGAGAGAACGTGTTCCTTTTCAAATTATTGAAGAGAATGACATAATAGAAAATATAAGGAACACTTAACATCAGATTAAAATGATTTCGGATTAGGGAACGTGTACCTATCCAATATTTTACAAGTATCATATTTAATAAAAAATGAAGTATTTCCGTCATGACTGATCTGGCGCTACTCAATCCTCATTTTTTCAGCCTTGATAGAGTTCAAAATCGCTTACACAGTTTTGTGTGTGATCTTCCCATATGCTACCTCTTTCCCGACAGACATAAAGTCTCAATCTTATCGTTTTCTTCATAGAAAAACTTCAGATTAGCTCAATTCTTTAGTTCCACCAGTTGAAACATTTACAGCATAACACGTCAAGCTAAGTCCAGGGAGTTGTGTCATACTCATTTCTTCCATATTCCAATTGCAATAGAAAGTTCTACTCAAACAGCATTTTTCCAAGAACCCCTACCTTGGGGAAACAGACTGCTGCGTGGTTGTGTCCTTGAACAAACAAATCTTAAACACTTCCTCAAGAATCAATCTTTGTCTATCCTCGTTATTATCATAATCTTCATTTCATATTCCCTCCTTTTACACTCATACCACACATCTCATTCGGTAAGGATCTACTCTGAGTGGCTCTCGAGCCTGTTACTGGGTAAACTTTAGGAAGAAACGTTATTAAAAAATATTAAGAGAATTATGCATAAATACAGGGTGTCCATAATGTTCGTGTGCACTTTTAAAAATTTATAACTTTATTTGTATTTGCGATAGAAATAATCTGTAAAAAATGTTATAAAGTTTAATGTACCTAGTTTTAAGTATAGCTAAAATAACTCATGTGATTTCAGGCATTACTGTAAATCAGTTGAGAAATGTTTTCCGTGTACTGCAAAATCGTATTACCCTTTGTATTACTAATGATGGAGGACGTGTGGAAACTTAAATAAAATTTCAATAAAACCTCCAAAAATATAGATTTACTTCTTTCTAATCGTTTTTACAAATTATTTCTATCGCAAATACAAATAAAGTTATAAATTTTTTAAAGTTCACACGAACTTTATGGACACCCTGTATTAAACCATGGACGTCTCAGAGGCCAAAAACTATGGCACTGAGTTCTTCCATGTTTTTAGCGTTGTGCCTTACCAAGGTAAGCTCTGATACTTACTCTTATGAAAGGCATTTATTTCTTACGCCAGCATTTTGCAGACTCAACAACAACAAGAAAATTAAAATAACAATATAATTTCTCTTTCTTCCTTTTCTTTTTTATGTTAATAGCTGACTGCCCATCGACGGCAAGCGACAAATGCGGTCGAAAAGATAGATTCCCAGGTGAGGAAACGATTGAAGATGAATTTGACAAAGAAGAGCAGTAGGCTCATTTATTCATTTGCTTATTCACAAATATCCAACAGATTTGACACAATCTGGAAGCTCTCCATTTCCAGAAGAAAAGCTGGGATAGAAATTTATTATCAAATAAAACCGCTCACGCTGGAAAATCCACAAAAACTGACACGAGAATATTCGAATATTGGAATTCAGGCGCTTCGTTGCGCAAAAGCAAATGACTTCAGCATTGACCGTACTAAAAGGATGAAAAGGTGATTTCAAGAATATACGTTTGAATAAGCTACCATATAAGAATCCAATCCGTTAAAAAGAGAGGACGTGTAATTCTGGGTGGCTTGAATAAGAAAACTGTCTTAGAATCCCATTCTTGCGAATATATCGCCAATTTTTCAAAACTCCAAACAGTTTCATGGTTATTCATTCCAATGGATGGTGAGTTGGGCCTTCAAGAAATGATATGTGCGCCAGTGGATTCTTCTTCTTATTATTATTATTATTATTTTAAAATTATTATCATTATTATTATTATTTGTGATAATGAATTTTGATTGGCTCAAACATCGCAGTATCCGAGAACAAGGCTGGATCCAGAACAACATCAAACAGATTAGCTGCAAAACAATGGTCAGAATAAATATCAATAGAACGGATGTTCATCTCCCGTTTTCATTTCAACATACGAATACTTTCAACCTGTTAGGATTCAGAGATTTTCTTCTTACAGACTAGCTACCACCTAAGGCTAGAGATCCAAGTCTACTCTTCTATTTAACCTAAAGCTGGGTATGAACAAGTGAGAACTTCGTTTTTTGTTTTTTTTTGTTTTTTTTTTACTAAGACCGCTAGCACGACCAAAAGAAAGCATATTATATAAATATTATTAGCAGGGTAGAGTAATGGATATCTGTTGGGTGGAATTGAGGAATCGGAGAGCCGAGTTCAAATTCCAGTTGGATCCATTGCATTCATTTACGAGCTAATACCTTTGGGAAAGGTATGAATCCTCATCTTCTCCCCCCCCCCAGCTATGGGTAAATTGCAGGGCAGACTATATGTAGCCTTGTCGTAGCACATACTATAAAACTAAAGAAAGCATTGTTCGCATTGGCTTGATGATCCCAACTACAGCCAAATGACGAGGATTATTAGCACTATAGAGTTTACAACATTTGTAGACCCTGCTGTGCAATAAGATTAATTGTACATGATGCCCTGCTAGTGTTGGTGAAGCCGTACACTGGTTGAAATGGATCTGGATACTATCTTTCCTAAATCATGACAATTCCCGTACAATAAAGAAAAAGAATATATGGAGCGGACATGATCAACCACGACCGCAAAAGTATAGTATTAAAACAAGAAAGAAAAGGTCAAATTGTTTCTGCAAGAAACATTGGTTAGCAAGCTAGTGCCACAAATCAGTTGTATAGTGTAATGGTAATTGTAATATTCGCCTTATCTTTGTAAGGAAATATTCGACATTCAAAGTCCGAGCAGCCGGTACGACTGACGTATGAACTTTCTAAAATCTTTCTATTGAAAAACTATTTCAGAAAATTAGGTCTCTCATGTCCAGTAACTGTTATCACTCTTTCCAGTATTGATGGAGGCCTATCAATCTATCTATGGAAGTTTATCAAGTTAACATTGAATCGATTACTCTATTTATTTTCTCTTCTAGTTCTTATAAGGGCCGTGTCCCTTTAGGACTTAGGCAATCATGGCTCTCCACAATTTTCTATCCTTTGTAGCTCTTAATAAATTTTGTCTTAACGTTATCTCCCCTAAACATGTACTGCCATTTATTTACAAAAGCTCATTATGTACCTTATGCGTTGTCTCTTTTGCATTCAATCTGTCCTGTGGGTATCACATTTTCCAAGCCATATTTTCTCATTATGTTCCCTAAACTGTCTGTTTCCTGATGTTAAGTATATGTCTCATTTTTGTTACCATTATCTCTTTCCATTATCTCTAAAACTTCGTCCTTTCTAATGTTTGGTCCATGGTATTTTCAAAATCCTTTGGAATCAGATCTCTGTTACTACAAGAATGTTCTTTATATGTGAAGAGACTCTCCAGCGTTACCTACCATATACCAGGACTGATATTACTTATCACTTCCGTACTCTTTTCTTTGTTTCTTAAGAAACTTCCCTGTTTCTTAATACTTTGCTTAGCATTTGGAAGACATCTTTTTCTATCCCAATGCGCCTTCCAATTTCAATGTCGCGCATACCTTCCTCTGTTAAAAGAATTCCCAGATATTTAGATTGTTATATTTGTCTGATTTTCGTATCTCCAATCTGTAATTTACATGTTGAGCTGTTCCTTTTACTGACAAAAATGCGCACTCTCTTTTTTTCTATTGGTGCTTAGTCCTTTCTTCTCGCTTTCTCCCATCACCTTTTGTAGGAGTTCCTACAGTTTCCTATTTCTCCTTTAGTGTATCTGAATTTCATTGTTTCCAACTTCATATTCATCTAACTTACTTCAATTACACATTTTCGAATTAATCAATTTTCGCATACACACACACACACACACACACACACACACACACACACACACACATATATATATATATATATATATATATACATATATATATGTATATAGGATTTTTTCTCTGCATTAAGCGAATATTTCTATATTTGCATTCCCCCGCTTATCAATATAGATGTAACTGCATATATATCTATATGCTTATTACGTTGCATATATTTGTACAGAAGCACGATATTTTGTGTGCATCTTTCTTTTTATTCTTTATTCATTATTCATGAACGTTTCAATCCCAGTAAATATATGCATATTTACACCGATATATGTTCAAAGCAACGTACACATAAAAAAATGCATTATTTTCTGTTGGAAAGTTCTGTTAATGCATGCAAATATAAATGCCGATAAAAAACGTAATTTACATACATTGATGTCATCATATTAAGATTGGCATTTTGTAGGGCATTGGTCGACATTACATTCGGTTCATTCAATAAATTCTCTTACATGTAACGTTCATGGTTTTCTATATTCACATTCGTTCGCTTCAATATTGTTTATTTTCCGTTCGATGTCCGATCGTCTTCAGGCAAAAAATTGTACCCGATGGAAAGTCTTTTGCCAGTTCGATTATTTGTTAAATTTAATTGAATCAAAAATACAACTAGAATTAAGTCATATACATGGGTTGGACAAAATAATTGGAACAGGTGCAAATACCACTCCTATATTTCAAAGACCTATTATATTAAGAACTTTAACTAAAACTTCGTAATTGCATGTTATATCTATTGTAAATACGTTTATTTATCTAATTTACTCTCTTTGTCTTATTTATTTTTAGAATTTAGTAAAATTTAAGCTAAATGCGTGACCTATCCAAGTTCGAAAAAGGGCAAGTTGTTGGAGCTTGTATGGCAGGAGCCTCGATCATTAAGGTTCCTAAACTGTTTGTTTTTTCAAGAGCTACCATATCAAGAACTATGACGCAATTCGAGAAACAGAGCAAAACCTCTAGCAACCGTAACAATTCGGGCCAAACTTGCAAACTTACTGATAGGGACTGACCTGCACTGAAACACAATGTGTCCAAAAAATCATCGAACTACTGCGGCCAAAGTGACTGCTGAGTTGAATAATCATCTGAATAGTCCAGTTTCTACTAAAACTGTTCGTCGTGAGCTCCATAAGTCTGCATATCATGGAAGAGCTGCCGTAAGGGAAACCTCTTCTCTCCACTCACAACATTCAGAAGAGGTTGAAGGGGTGCAGAAATCACAATGCCTGGTCTGCAGACAAATGGAAGCAAGTCATATTCTCAGACGAGTCCAGTTTTTCTCTTTTCCCAACTTCAGGGCGAGTTTGTGTGGAGGCAGCCCAAAGAAGCTTACAACCCTGACTGCCTTCTTCCAACAGTGAAGCATGGAGGTTGATCAGTGATAATTTGGGCTGCCATATCATAGAAATGTCTTGTTTCAATAGTTGCCCTGCATGATAGAATCAACAGCAAAGATTACCTGAACATTTTTGGAGATCATGTTCATCCAGTGGCCCAGACTTTATCCCCTGATGGTGACTGCATCTTCCAAGACGATAATGCTCCAATACATACCGCTAGAGTGGTTAAGAATTGGTATGAAGAGCATGAAAGTGAGCACCAACACATATGGAGTAGCCTCCTCAATCTCCTGATATCAATATTATTGAACAATTGGGGTGGATTTTTCAGCGACAAGTTAGGAGACGCTATCCTCCACCGTCGTGTCTTAAAGAGCTAGAGCAGGTGTTAATGGAAGAATGGCTGAAAATTCCTCTGGATGAAGTCAGGAAGCTGTATGATTCCATTCCCAGACGTATTAAAGCTGTATGTGAGGCTAAAGGAGGACCAACTCCATATTAAATAAGTTTTATTTGAATTTAACAAGTGTTTCAATTATTTTGTCCAACCCCTGTTATTGAGGGACAACTTAACTACCTTCATAATTATTTCAGACATTTCATATACAAGATGCAATAGGTAAGTTGTCGCCATTTATTTCACGCATGCGCTTTGTTTGATTTTGATTGTGTCGACTGCACTGTATAGTAGCCTCAGTTGGGCACTGTCTGTGCGAAAAATAACACCATCCTTGGCCCTACTCTGTTCCTCATATTTATAAACGACCTTCCTGACGCCATAGACTCCAAAGTCGGTATCTACGCTGACGACACTACTATTTACTCCTGCCTCAAGCAAAAATCTAGTGAGGCGGACAAAATTAACCTGGCAGCTCAAATTGAAAAGGACCTCCAATCGGTTGTGGACTGTGGAGAGAAATGGATGGTCAACTTTAACGCCTCCAAAACAAAACTGCTCTCCATTAACCACCACAAGGACCCATCCCTGCATCCCATCAGAATGTCTGAGGACCAGCTTCTCGAGAGCTCCTCTCTGCGGCTGCTCGGTCTCACGCTGTCCGCTGATCTGAGATGGAACAAATACATCGAGTCAGTTGCATCATCCACCGCAAGAAAAGTTGGTTCCCTGTGCCGAGCTAGGAAATTCTTCTCCCCGGAATCGATCCTCCAAGTCTATAAGTCTACCATTCGCCCTTGCATGGAGTATTGCTGCCATTTATGGTCAGGGGCCCCTGCGTGTTGCCTCAGGGTTCTTGATAAGATCCAGAGACGGATATGCAATGTGATTGGCCCTGATCTGTCATCTCGTCTGCAGTCGCTCTCTCACAGACGCGATGTTGCATCGCTCTGCCTTTTCTACAAGTACTTCCACGGTAATTGCTCTGAGGAGTTGCTTTCGCTTGTCCCTAAGCCTCGTGAATTTAAGCGTCCTACGAGGCTGGCATTCCGTCCCCACTCCTTCACCGTTGAAACTGTTAGATGTAGACGTCTTTTCTACTCCAATAGCTTCATGTCTCGCACATCTCGCCTATGGAACTCCCTTCCCTATTACTGTTTCCCTGACAAATACAATCTCCAACGGTTTAAGTGTAGCGTCAATCGTCATCTCCAATTGCCTTGATCTATCCACTTCCCTTCTCCGCTTCCTGACATATTTCATTCCTATCTGCTTTCGCTCTATATCTTCCGTAACCCCCCTGCCTTGATCGACCCTCCGTCCTTCTCTTTCTCCACATCCCTTCCTTTACCACTCCTATCTGCTCTTCCTCCAACCCTTCTGTAACCCCATGCGTGATAGTGGCCACCAGCCTTGCTTGGGGTGATACGCTTAAAAAAAAAAAAGAAGAATAGGATCAAGTGTACGTCTCTCGAAGTCTCTTACGAGACTTAACCTTATCGCTGCATCTGCCAGAATCTAAGGCTCAGATACAGACAGTGCACTGGTATCATTATTAGGAATATCTACTAATCCCTTGTATGCAAGTACTACTCCCAGTGTAAAATCAGCATTACCCTACAGGTTATTTTTATTTTCTAGAATAGATAGATAGATAGATAGATATGAATAAATTGAAACGTATAGATAAATATATAGATATGAAGAGATTCAGTCAGCAAGAGGGAAAGGAATTCAGCCGCGTCATTCTTATTTCAACCACATATTTTACTAAATATTCATGGCAGTTTCTGCCAGCCTTTAATTTCGACAGAACGTTTTCTAGGACAAAGCGTTTAATTTGAATATTTTATAAGAATATACCAAGTGCATTTTCTCCGAAAATATAATCATCCCGAGGCGCCTATTTATGCCTCACATTTAAATAAATATGAAAAGACGAGATGCAAAGAGAGAAAGAGAGAGAAAAAAAGAGAGAGTTAGTTAGTGTGCGTGTTTTAAAGTCGGTAAAAATTGTATATATATATATGTATTCCACGATGCGGAACAAACAGAAATTTCATTTCCGTTTTTTTTGTTTTTTGTTTTTTTTGCTGTTTTTTATTATCTTAAATAGAAAGAGAAAAGAGAATTTGACACTCACAAGGCATTGAATGCAAGAAGGACAGAAGAAAGCAGCGAATAACCTACTGAACGTGCTTCGGTAAGTGGTTGGCAGTTTTGCTTGATTGATTTGTTTTTCACGGCTTATCACCCCATTATAGGTTTTTAAAGCTAAGACATAGATAGATATGAAGAAATTGAAACATATAGATAAATATATAGATATGAAGAAATACAAATAGACAGATAGATAGATAGATAGATAGATAGATAGATAGATAGATAGATAGATAGATAGATAGATAATGAAGAGACTGAGATAGAGAGATGTGGGCAGACTGATATAGATAGATAGATAGATAGATAGATAGATAATGAAGAGACTGAGATAGAGTGATAGATATGCGCAGACTGAGATAGATAGATAGATAGATAGATAGATAGATAGATAGATAGATAGATAGATAGATAGAGTGCTGTTCGATAAAAGTGACTCACCTGATGTTTTTTTCTAAAAATATTTTTTGTCTATTGTTTTTGGGGTTAAAATAATTTTTAATCTTACTAATATAAAGACCCCTTCTCGACCACCCAGGAAAAAAGTTTATTCACCCTAAGGTATTCTATTGATAATTATAAATTTGGATATAAATGAGATTCAGGAAAAATTGACTCAGATATCGCATTCTAATGATTAAATTTAAAGAGCTTTTGACAAAATATTGAAAACTATTTTCCAATACACTCAGAACAATATTCTAGAGAATTCTAGAACAGCTTAAATTAAATCTAGACTATTCCAGGATATTCCAGAAAGCCTCATACAGCATAAATACAGCAAGTCACTAACCAGATGAATGGGTACAAACAAGCATCAGAACCACTTAAGGCATCTATTTTTGCCCCCTCAAAAGTAGGCAAGTCTACGAGAGAAATTGCAGAAATTGCTATAACCTCGCAATCAACTGTCTCTCGAGTGCTTAGGGCACGTAATGATGCCACTCCCGCTCCAAGGAAGGAAACAAGGGGACGAAAGAAAAAGATTGATGATAGAACTGGCAGGGTAATCAAGAGAGAAGTTGCGAAGAATAGGACTATAACTAGTCAAGAAATTGCAGCCAGTCTAAGCGAAGAGCAAGGTGTTAGTCTTGACTCTTCAACAGTCCGTCGGTGGCTGTTAGAACAAGGCTACAAATCTTGTACACGAACGTTTAAGCCGCTAATAAGCAAAGCCAACAAAGCCAAGATACTTGAATGGGCTCAATATTACAAACCTGTCACCGTAGAAGACTGGAAGAATGTTCTCTTCTCCGATGAAACGAAAGTTGAGCTAAATTCAAAGGATGAGGTGAGTTACTTTTCTCGAACAGTACTATAGATATATAGAAAGATAATTCTGCTTTTTTTGGTGGGGGGGAACTCGTGAATATTTCATACAGTTTTTTTAGAATAACAATGACTTTTCCAGAAACAAGTCTTACTATTTAACCCATATATGTAGTTTGTGATGGATATTAAGATTAATATCTTTACCATGATTACTTTCGCGTAATTGAAGATAAAGATCCCGACTGGAATTCGAACTTGTTACCGCTTACGATTTCACATTCCGTACCGTGATCTATTACAAATGTTTTGCAGAAAAAGGATTAGTAGAGATAACAAAAAGACACACCTTACTGAGATCTAAAAAGAGTCATTATCGCGAACGTCCTGAAGGGACACGGCAAAAGAAGAAGAAGGTTCACGTCGTCTTATATTTTTCGAAGCAATGTAGAGTCGAGAAAAAATTTAACTCTAAACGAATCGTGAAGTGAAAACGTTAAATGAAATACCTCGATACAGCCTGTCTGAAGAATGTTTTTTCTTCATTGGAAGTGAAATTATTGCACAAAGAATTGATTGTCTGTTTCCTGTTAGTAGAAGCCATTTTACCAGCGTACACTTTTTCTTCTTTTTTTTTTTTCACTGTACAACTTTACGATTCCAATTCTTTTTTTCTGGCTGTTAATCTTCTTTCTGGAATCCGGATCAAGTTAGTGAATGACAACAAATGGAATACCCAAAATTTATTTCATTAAGGTACTTTTTGCCCGTCTTGATCCTAGGCGCTTAGTAGGAAAGTGAGAGACGCTTTCTTATCAGGAGTAGACCTCCCTACTTCCTTTAGCGCCACCAAACCTAAGCATCATCATTATCCTTTCCCATGACCGGGTGTAGTCGTAGGGTTGCTGTGTAGATGAAGATCTGCCCAGGTCCCTTCTCATCTCTGCGTTGAATGCCGGAGATAGATTCCTTCATGCGTAGCGTGTCTTGGGCAATTACACCTGGTGGAGGCTTTCCCTTTCCAGATCAAACCACAGGAGATGTTGATTTTCTAAGCGTAGCTTAGTTGTGACACAAGGCCGAATTTATGGGGTGCCAAGTGAGAACCGAACACACTATTTAGTCGTAAATGTTTTAGCGAGACAAGCTGATTAACCATTACACCACGCTGAGGGGTCCAATCCACAGGAGATATACTCGAACTCGAAAGCTTGCCTGGATCACAAATACATAGAAATGGATTCCAGCGTGGAAATTGCCCTTTCTTCGGATAGTTGAGTAAA
This sequence comes from Acanthosepion esculentum, assembly GCA_964036315.1. NCBI lineage: Eukaryota > Metazoa > Mollusca > Cephalopoda > Sepiida > Sepiidae > Acanthosepion > Acanthosepion esculentum. The sequence goes on from OZ038475.1 coordinate 147,407,327, forward strand.
AAGAAAACTTGGTTTTATTTTGGGCATTCAGTTTAATCAGCATATTATAAAATGCTGTTTCATAGTTTTTTGTCATCCTTCAGGCAACTTCATAATACTATCTTTCCAATTTTCCTTACTTTTCTCAGATTGCTGTGGTCTACTTTTAGTCTTCAAGAGAATTGACTCTTTTTACAATAGGATAATTCTATAAACTCTTAAATAAATATTAATCGAACGTTAAATAAAATAATTTAAATTTAAAATACTCAGAAGACATTGTGCTTGATTCCATAGATGCAGCTCATAATCTAGGAATCGTTTTCCTACTATGTACATACTATCAATTTTCTTAGTTATTCGTTATATTTCTAGTACTACTTTATCTTGCAATTTACATTGTTCTAAAGTAGCAATTTTCATCGTACAAATTTTCTCACGAATAGAACATTTTCCATGATGGTACAACATGGAGTATTACAACATACTTCATGTTGATAGTTTGGATACGTTGACTATCTTCCAATTAGTATAGCGTTTATTATTCTAAAATATCTTCATTCGATCACACGTTAATTTGAATTAGTCTATACAACCATGGAGATTTCTAGCACTTCGAAAACAATTTATGACACGTTTGCTTATTTACAATTCCATATCCATCAACTGTTTAAATCAATTATATGTTTGAACCCCATGTTAGCCTTTCTTTAAATATATAACATGTCAAAATGTTCGTAATATTTCCCTATCTTCAATGGTAGAATGAATTTAAAAAACAGGCAATTTTCGTTTGAGCCACATTAGCCCCAGACGAGGTCAAACCACAAACTATGACCTCCAGTTTGAAATAGCACCTTGGTCATGGATATGTAGCCGATGATTACATCGGAGGAAACATCCTCACTGGGCGTTGACTTCAGTCTAGGAATCCCTCTACACAGAGATGCTATGTGATCAAAGAGCTGTCTGCAGATATATCTATGGTGCCATTCTACTCTATTGTGTTAGATTTCTGTTAACCCTACATGACGGTTCACCACTGGGATATGTGTTCTTAATCACCCTAGGTGTCTAGCCATCCACACCCACAACGGGAAAACCTAGTAGGGGAACTGACTTAATCGCCAATAACCCCGCAATTACTGGGCTACTGATATGACAGCTGTCAGTGTACAATAAAAAATGATCTTTGGTTATACAATCTTGTGCAAATTAATTGAAACAAAACGAATAATTCCGCCATTATTTACTTTTTTTCGTATTTTTTTCAATGAAACATGACCCAGTGCACATGTTAGTACTTTGCATGTCCATTCCACGAAGTCGTTCCTTGCAGATTGACCACAGATTATCGACTGGATTTAAATCAGGAGAGTTTCCAGGCCAATCTATAGTACTTTGATTTGTTCACTGGTAAGGCTTGCCAGTGTGTTCGTGCAGCGTTACAATTTTCGTACGGTTCCTTGGAATAATGACCATTCCAGACAATAGCAGTAGGACAACTAATCGACATTCGAGACAATAGTGTCTGGGCGTGATCAAAATCTGCTGCAATCACGGATGACGCAGTATTATTCAGCGCCAAACAAATTTCACCATACACACCGAAAATAGATTCATATTACTGCACACCACTGCAAATGACCTAATCTGAAGAAAAACTAGAAATCGGTTACACCCTGTCACCCCAGTGGGTCTAAAACTAACCGTATGACGAAAGAAAGGAAACTAAAGCGTTTGTTTCATTTATTTTGAGCATAAATATAATAAATAACTAATTACATCAAATAGTTTGTAATGCACTGTTCAGGATGTATCTGATCATGGCTTTCCACACATTCCTTTTCATTATTTATCTGCGAATTGCTATGTTCTTTAACATTACCTTCTTCACAGTTCTGAATTCTGCGTTATCTTTTTCTGATACTGGTTGCCACCCAACGTTAAAGAGCATAATCTGCCCAGTTATTTAATCTATAGCTGGGGAGCGGATGTGAAGAAATGGATTCATGCCTCTCCCAAGGTAATTTTTGCGAATGTGAACGCAACGGTCTAAGCCGGAATTTGAACCCAGCCTGCTGATTCCAATCTTTGCGTCGATAACCTTTACTCCGCTCATTCATCCTAATCTATTGATTTCAAAACGTTGGTCTACGGTGATGAGAGGATGACACGCGCGTAAGTGATAATAAGTGAAAATAAATAAATAAAATGAGGCGAAGTTGTGTATAGGAAATGTTTTCCCCATGTTGAACGCAGAACTTGATTAAATTGGATGATTCATGTGTAATATAATATATAAAATCGTCCTGGGTATAACGATAGACTGCATCTGGCAGCAAGGCCTCTGATCAGCAGATTGGAGATTTTGAGGAGTGAAGAACTACCTTTTAATTACTGTTGCTCCAAGGCCTACCCTGACCCGGGTTGGTAGCAACTGTTAGAGTCCCAACTTTCGGAAAATAGTGAATCCCTAAACAAAAATCAATAGTACATTTTTTTAATAAAATGAGCAACAATAGAATGTATGGTCTACAATATATATATTTGAAAAATACTCCTTTACCCTGAAGTATAAAATTATGTATAAAATATATGTAGTTGAAAGCATAAGATTACGTACAAAATACTTAGATTTCGTCATTAAATAACTAATAGAATTTAATATACTGCTAAACAAAATCAACCAGCCAAACATCTATATTTGTATTAAAATTACCAACAGGATATATTTAAAGTAAAATGAACAATACATTTACAGTTAAAGACATATAATTGCGTTCAAAATATATTTAGTTGAAGCCATAACATTTTGTTCACAATATTTGCATTTCGGCATTAAATAACCCATAGAGGTGTTGATATGCCGCTAGAAAAATCAACCAACAACTAAAATATAACTAGGTAATGCATCTGTGGCATTGTAGTAGTTTTTGGAGATGATGATGGCATATGTGTCCACTATGGATGAAGGCTCAAACTGTCGACGACTGTAAAGGATGATAACGACGCAAGAAAGTGGAACATTGTTTCAAAAAATATACCTATTCAAACCAAGTGACCCATTAGTCAACGCACTCTGTCACCTGCACGGTATTTCATACGATTTACATACGATTGGTCGTCGACTAACAAGAGCGTCATTATTTACACCACAGCATTGTCGTCGTCATCGTCGTCGTCATCCGGTCTGGTCCGACAAATCACATTTTCATTTTTTTTTTCGAGCAGATAGTCGAGTTCGTGCGTGTAGGAGACCGCATGTGGCTAGAGATTCAAATTAGCAATTATTATTAATGTTGACTGCCAAGAAAGTTGAAATGTTGTTAGAATCAGAACATAAATTTCTTTGTGGTAAATCTAGCGATTAAAAATCTTTCTATATACTTTCGTCTTTATTAAATTGCTTTCTCATTTAATTAAAGTAGCATCTTTTAAATCCAAATTATGGTCAACAACTACTGCCTTGAGTATGTTGTTTTTTAAAGGATCGGTCTTGTGTTTATATAATTTTTATTTAAATTCCTTGAGGTTTGTCTCATGTATTCCTTGCGGCCATCATTACAAGTGATAAATTCCTCCTTTATTGTTGAGATTTTCCCCGGTCACGTGTTTGTTTGTACTCGGAAGTGTGAGCGGAATGAACAAAAAACTCAAAGCTTGAAAATAACTGTTCAACAGCTTTTATTTCTGGCTGAAAAAGGAATGCAAATTACTAGTATTTTCTAGTTTAAAAAATTCTTGAATATAGTAGTTGTTGATAGAAATTTCTCCGCTAGTTCCCACGCGAGTAACGAGAAATCCGTGTTCGAAGCTGCTAGGACAGGCCTCGTCTTTTGTAGCAAGGATTGTGTGTGGTTTTCATTTGGTGGCTGTTTCAAAGGGTGATTTCTTCGCTGGTTCCCACTGGAGGAACGAAAAATCTAACATCAAGCTGCCAAGACAGCCGTCGTCTTTTTAAAGAGTCGCGTGTAGCCCTTCGGTAGGTTGTATAAGCGAGAAATCGCTGAAGGTGAGAAATATAAAAAAAATGCCGAATAGTACTCGTTCAAGGCTTTTATAACCACAGAAACTTCCGGTTTTACCCTGCTGTTTACTTCCGCTGCTGCTGCTGAATCAGGCAAAGTAAGGAAGCCCCAACACGCCACAATAGCCAACAAGTTAGACAGGTTTTTCATATTAGGTTCTATCTTATTATTTTCTTTTCTATTAATTAATTCTTTCGTTGTTTTAGAAATCGAAATAAATTTTACTTTAAGCTTAGATAAATTCTTTTCAAATGTAGATGTGATAGAAATAATACTAAGGTTGTAATAACTGCCCCAAGATCTTCTATGCACACAAATTGTCATATTTAATAGCAAATGTGATAAAAAAATATGAAAAAAGGATAAAGAAAGTAAGTGATATCGCCTAGACTATGTACTCAAACGCATATTATGAAAAGGAAAATAAACTTTTAAAATACTGCGTCCTCTCTCCTTCAGGCACATGTGTAATCACATCTACGTAAACATAACTTTAGCCTCATGAAGTCCTTAATGACGAAATGCATCACACGAAAATTGTTTCCACATACATATACATAAATTTCCATCCCTCCATATATATATATAGATATATGTGTGTGTTTGGTTTGGTTTGGTTTGATTTACGGCATATCAAACTCAATGGGTTATTTAATATATAGATACATATTTATTTATCGCTGGCAATATTTTTTCTTCAAAAATGTATTGTTGGTATTGAAACCTATTTTCATAGTGTTTTGAGCCCAGTTTGGGAGGTTGGCAGCACTTGTTAGTTTCCCAGCTGTGGTCAAAGCTGGGACACTAACAAGTGCTGCCAACCCAGGTCAGGGTGGACCTGGGAACACCAGCAGTTAAGAGGTGGTTCCACGCTCCGCAAAAACTCCTGATCAGAACCTTGCTGTTGGACGTAGTTTATCGTCTTACCCAGGACGATATATATATACCTATATATATATATGCAAGTTTCATTAAAAACGACAGACATGATATTACGGTTAAGTTTTTTATTTAATTTTTCTTGTGTACGAACAAGAGCTTTCTTTCCTGAACAAAGTGTGTGTAAGAACTGTCCAAATGTTTTATTTTTCCGAGCGCTTTCGGCTATATCTTTAGCCATTATCAAGGATGATTTGATTTTTCAGCTTAATTGAGTGTGTGCATTATGTGTATGTCTTAGTGTGTAGTAGTGGTGTTTTAATTTCAAAATACGGTTAACACGTTGTGGCTTTGTTCGTAGTTAATATTGTTACGGGTAGGCTTTTTCTTTTTTATTATTAAAGCCTCCATTATTTTTAACCTTTTTTTACAGCTGGAAGCAATTAATATATTTGTGTTTTCTACTAGTATATTTCTAATGGAGTTTGGTAAATTTTTGTGTGTGTTTAAATGGGTTCTAATGGAGCTGTGATCGGATAGGTGTAACGTAAGACGTCTGGATAAGCATGTGGTGGTGTAACCGATGTAATTATTTATGAGTCCAGTTTCGTTAGGAACGCAGTTCCTTAAGGGGCATTTGAACTCATAAATAATGATTGTTCTTTGCAATTTTGACTTATCAGGCGTGTTGCTATTTTTGAGGATGAGGTTAGCTGTCTTAAATTTTTTATAATAGATAATTAATTTGATGTTTTTATTTGGGTCGATTGGGGTGGTGTATTTCTTTATAATATGTCTGAGATTTGCATAAAAGAAGGATTGCTGCCTAAATATACAACTATACATATATATATATATATATATCTGTATGTATGTATGTGTGTGTGTGTGTATGTGTGTGTTGTGTGTGTGTATATATATATATATATATATATATATATATAGAGAGAGAGAGAGAGAGAGAGAGAGAGAGAGTACAACAAAAATTTTAATATAAGCAAGAAAGAATATCTTGTCAGGGAAATGGTTATATTAAAAGTGCTAAATGCACAATTCAAAAGATCGAAAGTGCTATTTAATATTTAAAATAATAAACACTAACCCTTATCTCTGCACTTTCGATTTTGTTAACTCTACATTGAACACTCTTCTAATATGACCTTTCCCAGACAAGATATATTTTCTTGTTTATAAAAAATGTTTTATTGTACTCTTCTCTCCTGATTACAATAGACTATTTTATAACGGTGTATTTAACTACACTCTACATAGTCTATCTATATATATCATATTGTATACACATAGATTAACATCATTAAATATAATGACCATAAACTTTGACAGGGAAAGAAATACTGGAAGTAGATATAATGCAAGTTTAAATTTATATTTTTCCGTTTATTACGTTTGCCTGTAATAATATAAAAATGCTTGAAGACTGAAAACCATTTATTGGTGGAAACCGCAGTAAAAAAAAGGCAGAAATGGTTAGTGTTTATTATTTTAAATCTCTCTCTCTCTCTCTCTCTCTCTCTCTTTATCTTTATATTTATATATATATATATATATATATATATATATATATATATATATATATATGACGATTGCACTAGCATGAAACAGACTGTCGCCTCTAAGTGCTGACTTCCATGTCCACTTTTATATTTGCACACGCTCTATCTCTGATATTGAGCACTTTACCCCATAAATATAGCACACTTTAAGACTATATTTCTTCATATATATATATATATATATATATATATATATATATATATATATAATATCAAATGAAATGCTCAAACACTAATATTCCATATTTATAGTTTATTACATTGGAATCGTAATCACGATCCAATTCACCAGACCTGCAAATTAAAAAAGTGTATATATATATATATATATATATATATATATATATATATATATATATAAGTAATAAACATATGATTAAAACCCTGGTAACATGGAAGTACCCAAGAATCATTTGAGACACATAATGCTTTATGAGTTCAAGAAAAGAAATTCACCAACCGAAGCGGCTAGAAACATTCACTCAGTTTATGGAAAGGAATCTGTGAATGAAAGAACTTGCAGAAGATGGTTTGCAAAATTCAGAGATGGAGATTTCACCCTTGAAGATGAAGATCGAACCGGACGTCCAGTTGAGTTTGATGAAAAGCTTCTTGAAGCAGCCCTTGAAGAAAATCCTGCTTTATCAGTTGAGGAATTGGCAGTGGTTCTCAGTTCAAACCATACAACTGTTCATCGTCATCTTCAACAACTTGGAAAAGTTCCTAAACTTGGAAAATGGGTGCCTCATGAATTGCCTGAAAACAACCTCAAATCCCGAGTTGACATTTGCTCTTCTCTCCATTCTCGCCAACTTGTTTCACCTTTTTTGGATAGACTTGTGACTGGCGACGAAAAATGGATCTTTTATCGAAATTTTAAGCGTCATAGACAGTGGCTTGGTAAAGGGGAAGGACCCCAGCCACAGCCGAGAAGGGAACTTCATGGGCAAAATGTTCTTCTTTCCATCTGGTGGGATTCCCCAGGAATACTCCACTTTGAATTCTTACCACCTAATGCAACAATTAATGCTCAAATATACTGTCAGCAATTAGAGCATTTGAACCAAGCTTTGAGGGAAAAAAGACCTGCTCTAATGAATCGAAAACGGGTGATGTTTCATCAGGACAATGCGCGACCACACACAGCAAACATTACGTCACAAAAGATCGAAGAACTTGGCTGGGAGAAAATTTCTCATCCACCTTATTCTCCCGATCTTGCTCCTTCAGACTACCATTTGTTTCGTACCTTACAGAATCATTTGGAAGAAACAGCTTTTGTAACACAGGAAGAGGTTAAAACTGACATTTGTGAGTTCTTCGAATCAAAGCCAAAAGAATTTTACAGTAATGGAATTAGTAAGCTTGTTAATAGATGGAAGGAAGTCATAGATAATCATGGAAAATACATCGTTGATTGAATCTGTAATTAAATGTAACATTTGGTCACGTGTTTTCTTTATTCAAAATTCGGACAGAACATATGGGATCACCTGATATATATAAGTAATAAACATATATATATAATTAATAAACATATATATGGGAGACTTAAAACAGCCGCGCCTAAAAGGTATATATATTTTCATGTGGCAATATAAGTTGATCGAATATGCTAGATTGTTCCTCCCTCTACTTGCCTGAGGAGACCTTATGGCTGAAACGAGGATAGCAAGGTATGTGGCATATATATATATATATATATATATATATATATATATATATATATATGTGTGTGTGTGTGTGTGTGTGTGTGTGTGTGTGTGTGTGTGTGTGTGTGTGTGTGTGTGTGTGTGTAACTTCTCATATGGATATCATGCTCAGTTCGAAATCAAATATATCGCCAAAATATTATATACATATATATGAGGAAACAATATGTAATTTTTTTTATATATCAGAACAATTGTAGGAAAATCTATGAGAGAGTGGGGAAAAAACTCGTGTATCGGGTTTTGTTCTTTAGGATTTCATCGGTTTAAATTGATGTTTAAGTTGCTGTGATTACACATACGAATGAAGGAGAGGGGACGCTGAAGTTTCAATTTTTTTTTAATACATGTTTGCATACATAGTCTAGCCGATTTAATTTTTGTTTTCCTTTTTGTTTTAGTTTTCCGCACTTTTATTATTACATGTCCTACATTGGTTCAATAAATAGCTAAGGACATTTTCTGTTGGAATAAGAACAAATGCTATGACCGCTTTTAGCAGATGGAACTTAAACAGATCTTCTTAAAAACCATTTGCACCTCTTTAAGCTACCCAAAATTATCGATAGGGACATTTTATTGCACCAAGATAATACTACCACCCCCATAAGCGAGATTGACAGGAAACTGTTTCTTATATAACTTCTCAATTAGCCCCTCCAATCACCAGACTGAAACACCATGTAGTGTGTATGTAACATGTTTAATATACTAAAGTTCAGCCAATACAAGAAGTAGAGGGTTAATTAATAAGGTTCTCGATAGGAATATGAACGTATGTACAGGGTGGCACCAAAAAAAACAGAACCTACAGTGCTGAAGAAGATTTGGTCATCACTGGGACGGCGCAGAGGGATAGATCGAGATAAACAGTGGTTCCAGAAAGACGGGTCTACCCCACGCACATTAAATGAGCCCCTAGCCAGGTTAAGAGAGCAATTTCAGCAGAGAATGATCAGCAGCAAGTGTGACGTTGAGTGGGTACCGCACTCACCGGACTTGAACCCCACAGATTTTTTTTATTTGTGGGGTTATCTTAACGATAATGTGTACCAGAACAACCTTCAAATGATTGGGGAACTGAAGGCAGCAATCACAGCAAAAATCAGGGAGAGCCCCAAAGAGGAATCTGTCCGAGTATTTGATAATTTTACGCGACGCTTGCAAGTTTGCGTCCAACGCCGCGGAGAACATTTAGAATTTCTTTTGAAAAGGACGTGATTTTTATGCAAAGCGACCAATTTCACTAAAACTTTGGGGAATGATAGTATATTGGCTGAATTGTCAGTCCAAGTTTCTTGGAATTAAATGAACTTTTGGAGGATTTATTACAATTTTTATGGTTAATGTTCTTTTTTTGTTGTTTTGGGTCACCCTGTATGATCAAGTTTTAATCTTCTGGCTGATGAGTTGAGATGTTGTTTCATTATATCAACATTATGTTCCTTCTTCTTGGTATTATTGTAGTGGACCGGGGGGTGAAGATGAAAAGAAAACACGTGTATTTATATTTCCTGCTAGAAGAAGCTTCCAGCTACAAGAAAATGGCGGACTTGAATTAAATCCTACTGAAGATGACAATATATCTATTAAACAAAACAATTTTACAATGGACAATAACATTTGTGTGTGTGTAACATTGGTGTCTGTTCTTTTATGAATGTTCGTACGTATGTGTATGTGTGTATAATGTTCATGGCGTCTCCCACAAATGGGAAGACGCTGATCTCCTAAGAGAGCTTACATTGTAGTCGCTGAAATGAAGAAATGAAAAAAAGGATTTACCTCACCTCCGCGCAAGGTGGGATGCGGCACAACGCCTAAAGGAAAGAGAGAACGAGACCAGAAGTCGCCCAGTATTTATAGTATAGGGAGGGTGAACCCTAGTGACAATTTGGGATCAAGGAGGAGCTAACTCCGACATTATCTCCTTTGTGAAGAGTACCAGTTTCTTCTTCAAAAAAATCACCTTCAAACATGAGGCAGACACTCCCGTAATTCACAGTTGGAATAGTGTTTCCCGACTTTCAATCATTCAATTTGTTCTCCTTAAATAACGAATGTCACTCTAGCTAAACAGTTTAATACTCAGCCAGAGAACATTTACCCTAATACTAAGATCGTTGTACCCACAATTTTGCGCGACGTTAGCAAGTTTCCCTCCAACGCCGCATATTTTGGAAAGAACATAACTTTTATGCAAAGCGACCAAGTTAAGTAAGACTTTGGGGAATGATCGTACACAGACTGATGTGTAAATCCATCAAGTTTCTTGAAATTAACTGGACCTTTGTAGGATTTATCATTTCTATTTTTGGGGGTTACCCTGTACAAAAAGAGAATGCGATATGTTCAGAGAAGCATACTCACGGAAACTTGTTCCACAAAGTAGTAGTTCTCGTGAAAAGGCTATGTGAGTTGAACTTCCTCATTACAAATAGAATACGGAGGAAATGAGGCTGATTCAGTACCGTGGAGGTAGCATGAAGTAATGAGTCAAGTTCATATTGGAGATATCATTACCGGCAGTTGCATTCAACAAACACAATTCATCCTGGACATGCCTCTATAGATATATTTATGAAATGTCTCGAGCACCACAGAAAATCCAAGTCGCGTTATTGAGACAAAGGAAAGGAACTACACATTATTATCTGTCTGGAAATTTTGCCACGACTTATTACATAGGTAAGTCAATATCCTTAGCCTAATAAAGAAAAGAAAACTTTTTTGACAACGAGATTTTATTTTTCAAGTTGATATCTTTCCTTGCCAATTCATTTAAATCAGCAGTGAGTATTAATTACTGAAACTAAGCATTATACAAGGACATTTTCAAATCAAATTCAACGAATATTAGGTAACAAATATACGGATCCACACTCGTTTAGATACATGTAGATAGATAGATAGATAGATAGATAGATAGATAGATAGATAGATAGATAGTATCTATTAATTTATTTATGTACTATTTGGCCACCATTATTTCATATTAAAACTTTCCGGTTAAGACTTAATACATTAATTAAAGAAGTAGCCACCACACTAAAATAGAAAGATGGATTGGTTTGTTTTTTACAGGTTATGAACCAGTTGATTTTTTATTTAAATCTGAAACATATTTTATTGTAAGAATAATATTTCTAGTGTATATTGCATTAAGAGTTTTTGGGGAATAGATTCAAATTCTACTATTTAAACCAGATAAACTTATACCTTTACCAAGGGTATTTGCACGAAAGTGAATGCAACGAATTCTACTTATTTTTTTATTTCATAAGATCTCTAAAAAGCAGCTCTCAATCTTCAAGACCTAAAAAATCACAAATGAAGTGGAAAAAACTCAAGAGTTATTGCTATCTTATTTATCTATCTGTTTTTCCCACTCTCTAAATAAAATAGCTTTGAATATACGCTCTTTAGCGCTAGAGAGCGTCGTCAGTGATGTTCTGAATTGGATCATTGGGCAGTTTCGGGTCTTTCAAACATCATACTGACCTCACCAAGTCGACCCCATCAGAGCTGATCGGACTCTGATACGCCCTCTAAAAAATGCTTACAGACACTAACTTCTTGATTTTAACCCGAAGTATTTTTCCATTTCATGAAATAAACATTATTACCTATGGTTTTTAAGCGTTTGATATTCTTTAATTAATTATAATTTTGCTCGGTCTTTTGACATAGAGATCTCCCTGGATCTATATCCTCCGTGAAATTCTATACGATTACAATACTGTATCATTACTATATATATATATATATATATATATATATATATATATATATATATATATATATATATATATATATATATATAAAAAGAAAGAACAGTAAGATATAAAATCCGGTGTTCTTATAGATATTTTTATTTTTACACAATAGTGCTCAATGTAAATTTACAGAGCATTAATATTATGAATTAATTGATTAAATATGGGTTTTTCGCTACACAGTGATAACCATGTTTGAAACATGGTTATCACTGTGTAGCGAAAAAAACATATTTTAAATCAATTAATTCATAATATATATATATATATATATATATACATATATGCAGAAATATAGTCTTAAAGTGTGCTATATTTATGGGGTAAAGTGCTCAATATCAGAGATAGAGCGTGTGTAAATATAAAAGTGGACATGGAAGTCAGCACTTAGAGGCGACAGTCTGTTTCATGCTAGTGCAATCGTCAGACGATTGCACTAGCATGAAACAGACTGTCGCCTCTAAGTGCTGACTTCCATGTCCACTTTTATATTTATATATATATATATATATATATATATATATATATATATATATATATTCCCAAAAGGGTAGAATCCACGTAGAACTCAATGTCCAGGACAGAGTAAGAATATAATGTAAAGGCTTAAACACTAATATGCCATGGTTATAATTTATTACATTGGAATCGTAATCACGGTCCAATTCATCAGACCTACAAATATTCTTACTCTGTCCTGGACATTGAGTTCTAACTGGATTCTATCCTCTGTAGGTCTGATGAATTGGATCGTGATTACGATTCCAATGTTATAAATTATAACCATGGAATATTAGTGTTGACTCTTTATACTATACATATATATATCGCCTTGCGTTTTAGTGGCTTTATTTCCTATCTTAGGGTTAATGATATATATATATATATATATATATATATAAATATATATATATATATATACATATATATATATATATATATATATATATATATATATATATATAAAGAGAAAGAAAGAAAGAACTATATAAAAATGTAATAGAGAGTAAGAGAGACGCGGTTTATTCAACCTAATGCATAAGCACGTACGCTCATACTGGCATGTTTATAAATATATTCACATTTTCGGCATCTGTAAGCAAAAAGCAAATACTGCTGCTCATTTAGAGAATTGCTTACTCATGCAAACAGAAAATGGCTTTTAGATGTTTTGTTCGTAAAAAGTGAGATTTCAATCGCAAGAATTCTCATAATAATCATGAAAAAATATTTAAGAAAACAATTATGTAATTTACCGTAGCAATACCTGCGGAAGATGTAACCTCCTCCTCTTCCTTACATTGCCCCAACACCCCCATACACACACCCCGCACACACACATACACACCCCGCACCCCCATACACACACCCCGCACACACATACACACACCCCACACACACATACACACAGTTAGAGACAGGGACAGATATAAAGGAAAAGAGAAATACAATTCTACGTCCACACATCGATACACATATACACACACATTCAAAATCTACATGATTGTAAACCTTTGCACATATACACACGTACACACATAGAGACTTGCATTTAAACTTGACATAAATTAGTTGAAAACCTCATACCCACGCTCAATTAGTTGCTTATTGTTGCTTTGGTGAGATGACTTATTACTTAACCGATTTTTTTGTTTTAGCTTTAGTTAGAAAGTAATTTTGAATGTTTTATAATCTAGCATATGAATAAAATAACAGGTTAGTGCTGTAAACAATATGAAACTAGAAAGCACTCAAATAGTGCATACGTCTGCTATCGGCATTGCCATTAAAAACACAGTCATCAGGTTATACACTGGAGACTAACAAAAGCTTGTAATAATTGTTCAATCCACAATAGCAGACATAAATAAATATGCAAACTGTCCAACTTCTTAACAGGTTATAATTTCCGAATGAAAGAAGAAGAAATGTTTAAGCTATTAATATTATAATAATGAAAACTATCAGTACCCGTGAATATTTCATAGTTTTCACATTTAAATTTGAAGTTTGAATAAACTCGTTGTGAGTTTTACGGCTATAGAATACCTATGAACTTTCCTCTGTTGCATCTGTAAACTTTGAGCTTAAAACCTTTAACAAAATATTGTAATAACAATTATAATTATGAATGGAAACCACTATTGAAGGAAATAAAACGGCACAAAGTAAAACATATAAACTTAACATTTTTCCCATTTCACTGAAGCAGATGTTAAACACATGAGAGCGTTATCGTCCTCTTTATGTTTCCTGCCTTCATTATTATTATTATTATTATTATTATTATTATTATTATTATTATTATTATTGGTATCATCATCATCTGTCTATATTTATGAGATGAAGTATTATGTACACTATTTACATTATTCAGACTATTGTCCTGATCTTTGTCGCCATATTTCTTACAACATTTCGGTCGTTGTACGCTCCGGCCTTCTTCAGTTGATTAGAATGTCGAACTGAACCCTTTATTTCGCTCACTGGGGTAGACTGTTCTAGTTCCACGTGCTATGTTTAATGGATTCAGTTATCAGTTATCTCTTGTTAATTTCTCTCTCCAAGTTCTCCACTGCCATAACTGGGTATTGAACTTACACTATTTGGGTCCTGTCACTGGATCTAACCAACGCCAATTTAACTGATAACTGCCATCCATTAAACATGGCACGTAAATCTAGAACAGTCTACCCCACTGAGTGAAATAAAGGGTTCAGTTCGACATTCCAACCACCTGAAGAAGGCCGGAGCGTACAATGGCCGAAACGTTGTAATAAATATGGCGACAAACATGAGTACAATAGTCCGAATATTATTATTATTATTATTATTATTATTATTGTTGTTTATGCTTTCTTTATCTCTATATTTATTAAAATCAAACAGCGTTTTTAATATATCTTTCTTTTCTCTTTGCTCACGATCAAAACGGGATGTTCCATTATATATCTGAGTTAATGAGACGATGTAACGCTGGTGCTAACTAATTTATTAAATAATGGAGGAAAAAGAGGAATTATTGGTTTGGCTAAAAGGCTTGTTCGGTTTATTATGTAAATTTTCTGCTTAATAAACGAAAAAACCTTTTGTGTAGCTCGAAGAAAATACGATGCAAGGGAGATAATGTTTAAGATTCGATTTATCCATATATTTCCGGAATATAGACTTAATATTCAAATTCCGACCTCAAAGAATTCCATGATTCGCCGAAAACAATAATCAATTATTCTTTGGCTCATTGCCCGTCATTCCTCAAGATATTCTGTCAATTTATTGGGAATATTTGGACTTACGATGTAGGCGAGCAGACAGACCGACAACCAGGCAAATATGTTTGAATATAGAGGGTGTCCCAAAAAGTTGACATTTCGCAGGCCAATAATTTTGGCAATTCTTGTTGAAATAACCTCAAATTTTCACAGAATGTATAGAAACAGATCAAGGTTTTATATTCAATGGAAGGGGACAGTACGTGCTTATCTCAATGAGCATCTGCTAGATAAATTGATCGGCCGTAGTGGAGATGAAAACAGTTTTTCTGTTGAAATGTCCTACCTCTTCCTGCTAGCCTTGATGGACTCAAGCAGAAAATCACTTCCGCACTGGATAATGTTACAGAAGACATGCTACAGCGCGTTTGGCAAGAGCTTAACAACCGACTTGATGTGTGCCGTGTCACAGGTGGTGCAACATATTGAACACTTATGAAATCAGTCCCATAATAAACTTATAATGTTTAACACCTAAACTGTTCAATTTCATTATGCTAGACTTAGTAGTTTTCAAGATAATTGCTTTGAAAATGATGTCAAATTTTGGCGGACACCCTGTATAATGTCTGCCTAGGAATTTGAACTGTAAATCATTTGTACTATTTTTCTATCTGTGTTACTTGGACGAGAAGTTATAATTATGTATACTATTTACAACCAGACTATTATCCACGTCTTTGTTGTTATTATCACATCGTTTCATCAGTTGTGCCCTCTGACCATCATAACGAGACTTGCAACCAAGGCGTCTTTCAGAGTACTTCGTATTGAAACTTGTATTTAATCCCCGGTGTTAAATTATTCTTTATTTCTAAGTAAGGACTAGACGAGATATCCATCGACAGGAAAAAATCTGTAGATTAAATAAAGGGTAGTTTAAAATTCTCAAATAATTACAGAATTTGCAAGCGTCTGATGAAGGCCAGAAACGTTATAATAAAAACAGGGCCGGGACTAATGGTTGGTATGTAAAGCCTAGCAATATTCTATTTCCATTTCCATAGTAAATGTTCTATCAAGCTATATTGTTTAGTTGCACCAGTTTAAGCATTTACAGACCCACAAAGACATATACACAGTGGTGAACCATTTCTGATTTCCTTGTATTCACGAAGTAGCTTCTTCCCAAGAGCTACTATTTTATATGACATACTCCCAAGATGGTGGCTCCCCGAATATTACAATTTTAACGTCTTCAAATGGAGGGCAAACCATACCAGGTGTACGTATAATCTTCACTTACTATCTCTTCCTTTTCTTACGTCTATACATCAACCTAATTTAGTAAAACTCTTCCTTGAATGGCTCTAACATTTAGTAATAATATATATATATATATATATATATATATATATATATATATATATATATATATATATATATATATATATATATACAGGTAGTAATCCATTGGTATAATTCATACGAGTCCTATTAACACAACATAAAATTTGAAATATGTTAAAACTGACTCAAAAAAGATCGCTCAATGTTTATTTTCATTAAACGGAGCAAATGTGCTTCACAGTTGGAATAAAGATACATTTAATTTATGGCCATTTTCACACAAGTGTTTTAATTTTAAAATTCGCAGGATTTTTCAAACTGTCTATGGTATCAGTTTGTAATGGGATACTGTTTCGTTGGAGAAAGAAAGAGGTGATGTTATAGGGGACTTAGTGGGATATATGGAGAGAAGAAGTCACCATTACTGGAATTATATTATGGAGGTAGGAGAGCCTGCGTAGGGAGGGAGAATCGGAGACCGATGACCTGAACTATATCCTAATGGTCACACGGCAGTCTATATATATATATATATATATATATAAATATATATATATATATATAGGGTATGGCAAAATTAACCTAATTTTTTACTTATTAAATTTTATTGAACAACAATTTACCATTTTTAAAATGCTATTCTTCATGTTCAATACAAAACTAAACACAATCAGCAATACTTCTACACATTATTTGACATATTTCTACATTAATTTCTGAAAAAATGCCAGAAATTGTTTGTTTGAATTTAGGAATTGTTTTCGGTTTGAATCTGTAAACAAAATCCATCAGTAAACCCCACATGTAAAATATTGATGGTATATGGTTTGTTGATTCTGATATACACTCAATTTTTCCGCTCATCCTATCGACCTTATCTCGAAATTAAGATTTAACCATTCCTGAATGTGTAAGCTATAGTTAATTCTAAGTTTATTTCAAATACTATGATTTATTTTTCTTTAATAAAAGTAAAAATATCCAAATTACCGTTATTTTTGTAACACCCTATATATATATATATATATATATATATATATATATATATATAATATATATATATATATATTGAACAATAAAAATATTAAAAAATTAAAATCTTCAGACACACTGGGTGTATATTAATATTCTTTCGTTTTTATTATTATTTTATTTAGGGTCCTCGACTAGTTTCGGCCAACATAGCCATCATCAGGAGGAAAATAATTTTCTGCTCGCTGGTAGCTGTGAACTACAGAAATGAATGTCTTGATGGAGAAAATAAACTTTTGTCTGTAGTTTTCATTTGTTTTTTTTTATTTTTTAACATCAATTTTGGTTAGTCTTCGTGTTGGTCAAACAGTCTCTTTTAAGTTGTTTTTTAGATAAGAGCTGGATGGATTCAAGCTGCTCTGAATTCCCTTGGTCAATTTGACAGATTTATTGGTTTCTGGAAAGGGGATATGTCTCTGTTAAGTGTGTTTGTGTGTGTTATTTGGCTCATTAGGGAGTGAGTGAGTATGATGTGTGTAAGTATGTATATACGTGTGGGTGGGTGTGTGTATAAGTGTGAGGCCTCAACATCTCTGTAAGTATGTCTGTCTTGTGTGGGTGAGAGATGTGGGTAGGTCCTGATTTGTGGGGTTATATATTAATACTATCTATATTGCTAAATTTGTGATTAAGCCCGTCTGGATAGTGTGTTTTTAAACGTCGGATCCACTTATTTTCATGGAACTCTAAAACCTTTCTAATGTTATCTGCTCTGAACTTTTCTATTCTCTCAGTTATAGTGAATTTGGCATGGGTTTTAAAATCGTGTTTTTCTAAACACGATTTTAAAACCCATGCCAAATGTTGTTCTACAGGTAATTATCTTTCATGGGGAGTCGACTTAATTCGATTGCGATAATTATTAATTCTGTAGTGAAATGGCCATTCAGATTTTGCTACATGTTGTTTCTGGTATAGTGTGCATTCTAGGAGGTAAATTATGTTACGACTTCTATACATATGAGTTTGTATAAAATGGAAAAAACTAACCCAGGACATAGTTCTGCTATCCTCTAGATTTTCATGAGATAGACAAGGCCGAAAATAGAGTCCAGCTGCCATATCTGAAAGGGAATTAGCCATTCTCCACTTTACAGTCTTGAGTCCAAAAGCGTATCTGCGTCCTTGTGGGTGATGAATTATTTTCCATTCTACAACCCATTTCTCACAGATGAAAAGTTGCAAGCTTTTCTCTGCTCTGCCGCTATTTCGATGGAATGTGTTCAGATGAAATAAATTCCTTAGATCCACCATTTCTAATCTTCACAGCTAAGACCCGCCATGCTACGCCCATTTTAGTAAGCCACCCTCATTCACTTCGTATTCAATTAGTGAGATGTAAGTTCTACTCAAGAAGCTTCTTCCCACGAACCGCTTGCCTTGTGGGAACGACTCCCAAGAGGATCTTACCCTGATCACTACAATCTTCATATGTCCATGTCTCGGGTCAACCGTTATCTTCCATACATATCCGCATTAATTTTCCCCCGTACTTTGTTAGCCTCTAAATCGAGCGGCTCTTGGACATTATACAACAAGAACATTGGCGGTTTCGAATTCAACATTTTCATTTTCCTAGACTGCCTGTGAAGTCTAGAGAGTTTGCCCAACTATTTTTCGTATAGCCGAAATGAAAAAAGATTCAAGCAAACACAACTAGCTTTTCTATCCGCTATTTCTCAACTGTAGAAGACACGTCTTGATCTTTGTCATGGCCGGAAAGTGTCGCTCGGTATTCACAACTATATATCAGATTAATAATGGGTAATCCAATGACAAGATGGAAAAAAACTTCGTAATGACGCGTTTCGTCCATAGAAATAAGTTATTCACAATAATAACTGTTTTAGCGATACAGACACAATACATGCAACAAAGTTAAGATGGAACAAAGGAAGATAAAAGAGATGGTTTGGTTTATTTTTTTACGGCTTATCAACCTCAATGGGTTATTTAATGCCGAGGACATTTTTATGATTGATTCGTATGAATAGAATATGTATTCTTTGATTTAGATTGGTTTGGTTTATTTTGTTTTACGGCATATCAATCTCAATGGGTTATTTAATGCCGACAACATTTTGTAGTAATATCATGGAACTACTTTCATACGCACAATATCTGTAACCCCTTGGCGTATGAATAGATAGGATATTGGGACTACACACTTGGACTCGGGTTGACTAACACGTACGCTTGTACCCTCATGTATATATTTAATAAACCAATAGTTCTATGTCGATATGTCTTTTTGTTACATTTTACCACGCATCAACACTAACACAAAACAAGCAACATTATTCTACATGGTGGCAGCAGGGATAAAACAAAGCATTTCATTCAGGATAGCGAACATCAGTGAGCGTTAAAAAAAAAATCACTTCGACTGAAGCGGAAGAAATAAAAACAACTTCTACTTAACAGGCAAGAAATACTTCAACTGGCGACCGAATAAATAAAAGAAAAAAAAAAGAATTGTCTTTCACAGAATACCAAACATACCAAGGTATCTATTTCAATTTTTTCAACTGAACACGTGCGATTTTTGTTTTTTCGTATTGACCGCCATATTGAATTTTTGTTTGTTTACATACATACTGCTTGTCTACGATGTCTCATAACGATATTATTCCGTCAATGGATTGGAACACTCTAAATCTCGCAGAAACTTTTAAGCTTTTTCAACAACGTTTGCAACTGTATTTTATTATTAACAAAATAAAAACAGAACAACAAGTAAACTTCATATTACTGCAAAGCGGTAATGAAGGCCTTAAAAGTTTTAACACATGGTCGTTAACGGAGGAAGAAAAACGTTCTCCTGAGGTTATTTTTAATAGGTTCTTAGAACAGCTAGAACCAAAAGAAAATTTCAGAGTGAATCGGTTAAAACTAATGTCTTATAGACAGAGACAAGAAGAGTCGTTGGATGATTTTGTAAACAGATGTAGATGTTGCGGACCACGATAGGGATGCAGCGCTGGTTTACGAAAATAAGGCCTTGTGCCAGGCACCACACACCACTACCGAATCCACAATCAAAGTAAGAATAAAGAAAATATAAAGACGTGCTCTTTCCACCGTACAAACGTACAAAGTGAAAAGATGTAGACAGGCAAAACAACAAAATGTTAAGAACAAACATAGATTTTATTTAGAGTTTAACAAGTAGTGTCTTCCGTGAAGACCTTCAGTAAAATGTACTGGAAATGTAGTTGAATGAGAATTCAAGTAGATTAGTAAATTGTCTTCTGTGAAGACCTTCAGTAAATGTACTGGAAATGTAGTTGAAGAGTTCAAGTAGATTAGTAAATTGTCTTCTGTGAAGACCTTCAGTAAATGTACTGGGAAATGTTGTAGTGAATGAAATTAGATCACGCGCCAAAATTCAAATCAAAGATGACTATGGCGGGAAGGAGTTCTTCGAGAATAAATGTTCAGAAAGTCAGTTGTAATGCATAGTAACATACGGCAAGGAAAAATACTCACTGCGAGAGTTTATGATTGTGAGTGTATGTAGTTCTTTTTAAAGTGACAGGTTCTGAGAGTATGCGTTCGAAGAATGTGAAAAATGCTCGTTCATCAGGTTGGAAGTTCCTGGGATTGAGATCTCGGTAGACGTTAGCTTCTGTCATGAAGGTGACAACTGTGTTGTCTGTATTAAGATACCGAGACGAGCCATAAGGTCTAGGCAAGGTTTTGCCGAATAAAATTCTCTGCCAGTATCTATGGGTTCACCGGCGAGAGGAAAGTGAGCCGACCCGGTCAGGTCAAGCGACCTGGGGCGACTAATTTTGAAACGCCAAATTTGCCGTGACGTCACGCAAAAGCGCGCGAAAAATAAATTCTTCCTCATCCTCGGCTAAGACGACGGTTTACTACTATGACTGACCGAACGTGAGAGGAAGGGGTGAAAATGTCGCGCGTGCGTCACAATGAAGGTGTGGGTAGTGACATATCCCACACAGCTCCCTTCTTGGATTAAATGTCGGCAGACATTTAACGAAAAGGTAACGAACTTTTTTTGGAAAGAGTGAAAAGATTTGAAAAGTATTCTCATGTGCTGAAAAGAAGAAGTGTCTGTAATCGACGAAATGTGCTGTATGTCTCTAGTGAGTCAGAGAAAGTCGGTAGTGATCAGCTTTTATCCGGTGCTTCAAGTAGAGCTGGGTTTGTCGTCCCGTCAACCCGTTTACTGTCCTCGTCGGACGTCCGCCTGAAAGATGAGGTTGTTCCGGGGAAAAATGGCGAGTATGGCCATGTGTGCTGATGTAAGATATCTACCGGTTGTAGAATGAAAGTAGTGAGAATTTTGCATGTTATTGACGGTAGAATACCGTTCTTGCAAAATTCTTTAGGTCATTCAATTGCATCATTCGTAGGTAAGAAAGGACAGTGAGTCGCCTTTGAGAAGTAGGGTTTACACGTTTTCTGTTTCAGCACAGAAGAAGGTTGAATTTGTTCTCTGTTGGTCTTGCCTGTCCATCACGTCGGGGTCACCAATCTAGTTGCGGGCCCACGATAGGGATGCAGCGCTGGTTTACGAAAATAAGGCCTTGTGCCAGGCACCACACACCACTACCGAATCCACAATCAAAGTAAGAATAAAGAAAATATAAAGACGTGCTCTTTCCACCGTACAAACGTACAAAGTGAAAAGATGTAGACAGGCAAAACAACAAAATGTTAAGAACAAACATAGATTTTATTTAGAGTTTAACAAGTAGTGTCTTCCGTGAAGACCTTCAGTAAAATGTACTGGAAATGTAGTTGAATGAGAATTCAAGTAGATTAGTAAATTGTCTTCTGTGAAGACCTTCAGTAAATGTACTGGAAATGTAGTTGAAGAGTTCAAGTAGATTAGTAAATTGTCTTCTGTGAAGACCTTCAGTAAATGTACTGGGAAATGTTGTAGTGAATGAAATTAGATCACGCGCCAAAATTCAAATCAAAGATGACTATGGCGGGAAGGAGTTCTTCGAGAATAAATGTTCAGAAAGTCAGTTGTAATGCATAGTAACATACGGCAAGGAAAAATACTCACTGCGAGAGTTTATGATTGTGAGTGTATGTAGTTCTTTTTAAAGTGACAGGTTCTGAGAGTATGCGTTCGAAGAATGTGAAAAATGCTCGTTCATCAGGTTGGAAGTTCCTGGGATTGAGATCTCGGTAGACGTTAGCTTCTGTCATGAAGGTGACAACTGTGTTGTCTGTATTAAGATACCGAGACGAGCCATAAGGTCTAGGCAAGGTTTTGCCGAATAAAATTCTCTGCCAGTATCTATGGGTTCACCGGCGAGAGGAAAGTGAGCCGACCCGGTCAGGTCAAGCGACCTGGGGCGACTAATTTTGAAACGCCAAATTTGCCGTGACGTCACGCAAAAGCGCGCGAAAAATAAATTCTTCCTCATCCTCGGCTAAGACGACGGTTTACTACTATGACTGACCGAACGTGAGAGGAAGGGGTGAAAATGTCGCGCGTGCGTCACAATGAAGGTGTGGGTAGTGACATATCCCACATAGACAACTCACACAGAGATGCTTGTTATCTGATATTGACCAACAACAGCGAATAATTGAACTTATTATCGCTAGCACCCCAATTCCAGATTTTCAAAAAGAGTTATTAAGAAAAGATAACACTTTAACACTGGAAGAAACTGTTCGTATCGGCAAAACATACGAAGCTTCTAACATACACGTAAAACAACTTAGGGTCATGCTGAACAAAAACGAGGATAGAAGCGCCAGTACCACTATTCAAGCTATAAGAACGCCAACACGTTCCAAAAAATTCAATAACTGTCTCAATTGTGGTAGGAGCCATGAATTTCGCCGTGAAGCCTGCCCAGCATTTGGATCAAAATGCAACACATGTGGTAAAGTTAACCACTGGGCAACAGTTTGTTTATCAAACAAACCAAAACTAAGACCAAGGTCACGAAGCAGAAACCATAAAAAATCAAAGTCAGAATATCAACCCCAATATCAATGGAACCAGTCCAAGAAAAGGCAATCCATCCAAACTGATGCAGTATATAGAAACAACACCCAAGAATTGGACAAACAATTCGAAAATTTGACTTTGGATCACATCAAAACAACCTCTCTTACCCAGAGAGATGAAGCCTTTGTGTATGTCAACATTAAATTGCCAGACAGAAATGGAATACACAGGTTGCGACTTAAAATCGACACAGGAGCCCAAGGAAACACACTACCAGTATCTACATTTCGTAGAATGTTTCCGGTAAAAGTAGACACTAATGGGTTTCCAAAAATAGATAACAAAACAAAAGACAAGGAACTGGTAGCGTACAACGGAACTCCAATAAAATGTTATGGTAGAATCAACATACCATGCAATTACAACCAGTCAAACTGGCACAACAGCACTTTTTACATTGTAGATGTACAAGGGCCAGCAGTTCTAGGATTACCATCGCTAGAACAACTCAAACTAATTACCCTTCATTGCACAGTCAGCAAAATAAATACAAACATAACTTCTACAGTTTCACCAATTAATGCAATCAAAGATCTAATACAGATCTATCCAGATCGATTCGATAGAATTGGCTCCATGCCAGGGGCTGTGACACTATCGATGAACAAAAGCATACAACCACATATTGATGCACCTAGAAAAACCCCAATTGCTCTAAAAGACAGCATAAAACAGGAACTTGACAACATGGTCAAAAACAAGATAATCAGAAAGGTGATTGAACCAACAGATTGGGTTTCTAGCTTAGCATACTCACACAAAAAAGATGGGAGTCTGAGAATCTGTTTAGACGCAAGACACCTGAATACAGCCCTCAAAAGACCACACCATGCTACTCCTACAGTAGAAGAGCTAACACAATATTTTGCAGGTGCCAAGCTATTTTCTAAACTCGATGCGAAAGCTGGTCATTGGTCTGTACACCTGGACAGCGAATCCCAACTACTGACAACATTCCAATCTCCGTATGGTAGATACTGTTTTCAGAGATTACCATTTGGATTGAGCGTATCACAAGATATATTTCAGATGAAGATGGACCAGATACTTGAACAAGTTGATGGTGCAGTAGGAATCGCTGACGATGTTGTTGTCTATAGCAAAACGGATGATGAACATGACAAAATTTTACACAGGCTTATGCAAGTAGCTGCTAAAAATGGTCTTGTATTTAATTCCAAAAAATGCGACATTAAGTCAAAAAGTATATCTTTTTTCGGAATGATATATAATGAAAATGGTGTCAGCCCAGACCCAGAAAAGCTCAAAGACCTACAAAACATGCCTTACCCAACTTGTAAGAAAGAGCTACAAGAATTCTTAGGCCTTATCACATATTTATCACCATTCATTCCTAACCTGGCTGACAAGACGCATACAATACGAGGACTATTAAAGAAAGATGCACCCTTTATGTGGGAAGATCACCACAAGAAATGTTTTGAAAAACTCAAAACAGTAATCAGTAAAGACTCAACACTGATATATTTTAACACAGCTGAAATACCAGTACTACAAACAGATGCAAGTTTGAAAGGACTTGGAGCGGCATTAATCCAAAACAAAAAACCCATCGCATATGCATCAAAATCTCTAACAGACACTGAGCAGCGGTATGCATGCATAGAAAGAGAACTTCTTGCGATTGTATTTGGTGTCCAAAGATTTCATATATATCTTTATGGGCGTAAATTTAAAGTACTCACCGACCACAAGCCACTCGTCATGATACTACAGAAGCCACTGACTAGTGCACCTCCTAGACTACAACGGATGATGATCAAATTACAGGGATACCAGATGCAAATAGAGTATATACCAGGAAAGGAAATGACTCTAGCTGATACTCTAAGCCGTCTTCCCAGTACTGAAAACACTGATATGATTGACCTAGATGTTCGAGTCGATTTAGTGAGATTCAGGAGTGAACGCCTGAATGAGATGAGAAAAGAAACAAAATCTGATCCAGTACTTGACCAACTACAAGAGATCATAGTAACTGGATGGCCAGACTCAATTAAGGAGATACCGCCAGCAATACGGTCATACTGGCCATACAGAGATGAACTATCTGTCAATGATGGCATCATCATGAAGGGGTCAAGGGTTATTATCCCTGAATCCCAGCAGAAAATTATTCTTGACCAGCTGCATTACAGCCATCAAGGTATTGAAAAAACACGTCTTCAAGCCAGAGATACTGTATACTGGAAGCAGATTAACGCTGATATCGAGAACATGATCAAAAAATGTTCAATATGCCAGGAAAATCTCTCAGCACAACCAAAGGAAACTTTACAGCCACATGACATCCCTAGCAGAGCATGGGAAGTTGTCGGCACTGATTTGTTCCACTGTAATAATCATGAATACCTAATAATTGCTGATTACTACAGCAAATTTCCAATTATACGAAAAATGACTGGTCTGACTACAAGCAATATTGTCATCTCAGCAATGAAGCAGATCTTCTCCGAACATGGTATTCCCACCAGAGTTGTTAGTGATAATGGACCACAATATTCCAGTGAAGCGTTCAAAGAATTTGCTCAACAATGGCAATTCGATCACATAACATCATCTCCGAAGTTCCCAAAATCAAATGGTTTTATTGAACGACAAATACAAACTGTCAAAAGAACATTAACTAAGGCAAAGCAAGCAGGAAGAGATCCTAACTTATCAATGCTGTGCCTACGAACAACACCAATCAACCACAAACTTCCAAGCCCAGCTGAACTTTTAAACAACCGCATTATGAGATCAAACATAATTGCGAAAGTTCCAAACCCAAGATTTCCCGACTCTGACTATATCCATGAACAATTAGAACATAGACAGGATATGCAGAAAATGTATCATGACAAAACAGCTCATGATTTACCAGCACTTGTTCCTGGACAATATGTACGGATACTGGATAACCAAACCGGGAAATGGAAACCAGCAACAGTTCTGAGTAAATGTGCAGAACCAAGATCATACATTCTTCAACTACCAGATGGATCTTCAAAAAGACGAAACAGAGTCCAAATAAGAGCGGATGGAAAATCCACCTGTAAACAGGTTCACTTCAAGGATCACATCACCTCATCACAAACTGGACTCACTAACACAAACAACATCTCACACCAATTAAACCCAAAACAATCCGCACACGACACAACAAGATGTGGCCGTGAAATACATAGGCCAAAAAGATATAAGCAACATATGTACTAATAAAAATATAAACAATGTTTTTCTTTTTCTATCTGGTAAGGGGGATGTAGTAATATCATGGAACTACTTTCATACGCACAATATCTGTAACCCCTTGGCGTATGAATAGATAGGATATTGGGACTACACACTTGGACTCGGGTTGACTAACACGTACGCTTGTACCCTCATGTATATATTTAATAAACCAATAGTTCTATGTCGATATGTCTTTTTGTTACATTTTACCACGCATCAACACTAACACAAAACCAGCAACATTTTAGAATAGATTCGTATGAATAGAATATGTATTCTTTGATTTAGATTGGTTTGGTTTATTTTGTTTTACGGCATATCAATCTCAATGGGTTATTTAATGCCGACAACATTTTAGAATAGATTCGTATGAATAGAATATGTATTCTTTGATTTAGATTGGTTTGGTTTATTTTGTTTTACGGCATATCAACCTCAATGGGTTATTTAATGCCGACAACATTTTAGAATAGATTCGTATGAATAGAATATGTATTCTTTGATTTAGATTGGTTTCGTTTATTTTGTTTTACGGCATATCAACCTCAATGGGTTATTTAATGCCGACAACATTTTAGAATAGATTCGTATGAATAGAATATGTATTCTTTGATTTAGATTGGTTTCGTTTATTTTGTTTTACGGCATATCAACCTCAATGGGTTATTTAATGCCGACAACATTTTAGAATAGATTCGTATGAATAGAATATGTATTCTTTGATTTAGATTGGTTTCGTTTATTTTGTTTTACGGCATATCAACCTCAATGGGTTATTTAATGCCGACAACATTTTAGAATAGATTCGTATGAATAGAATATGTATTCTTTGATTTAGATTGGTTTCGTTTATTTTGTTTTACGGCATATCAACCTCAATGGGTTATTTAATGCCGACAACATTTTAGAATAGATTCGTATGAATAGAATATGTATTCTTTGATTTAGATTGGTTTCGTTTATTTTGTTTTACGGCATATCAACCTCAATGGGTTATTTAATGCCGACAACATTTTAGAATAGATTCGTATGAATAGAATATGTATTCTTTGATTTAGATTGGTTTCGTTTATTTTGTTTTACGGCATATCAACCTCAATGGGTTATTTAATGCCGACAACATTTTAGAATAGATTCGTATGAATAGAATATGTATTCTTTGATTTAGATTGGTTTCGTTTATTTTGTTTTACGGCATATCAACCTCAATGGGTTATTTAATGCCGACAACATTTTAGAATAGATTCGTATGAATAGAATATGTATTCTTTGATTTAGATTGGTTTCGTTTATTTTGTTTTACGGCATATCAACCTCAATGGGTTATTTAATGCCGACAACATTTTAGAATAGATTCGTATGAATAGAATATGTATTCTTTGATTTAGATTGGTTTCGTTTATTTTGTTTTACGGCATATCAACCTCAATGGGTTATTTAATGCCGACAACATTTTAGAATAGATTCGTATGAATAGAATATGTATTCTTTGATTTAGATTGGTTTCGTTTATTTTGTTTTACGGCATATCAACCTCAATGGGTTATTTAATGCCGACAACATTTTAGAATAGATTCGTATGAATAGAATATGTATTCTTTGATTTAGATTGGTTTCGTTTATTTTGTTTTACGGCATATCAACCTCAATGGGTTATTTAATGCCGACAACATTTTAGAATAGATTCGTATGAATAGAATATGTATTCTTTGATTTAGATTGGTTTCGTTTATTTTGTTTTACGGCATATCAACCTCAATGGGTTATTTAATGCCGACAACATTTTAGAATAGATTCGTATGAATAGAATATGTATTCTTTGATTTAGATTGGTTTCGTTTATTTTGTTTTACGGCATATCAACCTCAATGGGTTATTTAATGCCGACAACATTTTAGAATAGATTCGTATGAATAGAATATGTATTCTTTGATTTAGATTGGTTTCGTTTATTTTGTTTTACGGCATATCAACCTCAATGGGTTATTTAATGCCGACAACATTTTAGAATAGATTCGTATGAATAGAATATGTATTCTTTGATTTAGATTGGTTTCGTTTATTTTGTTTTACGGCATATCAACCTCAATGGGTTATTTAATGCCGACAACATTTTAGAATAGATTCGTATGAATAGAATATGTATTCTTTGATTTAGATTGGTTTCGTTTATTTTGTTTTACGGCATATCAACCTCAATGGGTTATTTAATGCCGACAACATTTTAGAATAGATTCGTATGAATAGAATATGTATTCTTTGATTTAGATTGGTTTCGTTTATTTTGTTTTACGGCATATCAACCTCAATGGGTTATTTAATGCCGACAACATTTTAGAATAGATTCGTATGAATAGAATATGTATTCTTTGATTTAGATTGGTTTCGTTTATTTTGTTTTACGGCATATCAACCTCAATGGGTTATTTAATGCCGACAACATTTTAGAATAGATTCGTATGAATAGAATATGTATTCTTTGATTTAGATTGGTTTGGTTTATTTTGTTTTACGGCATATCAATCTCAATGGGTTATTTAATGCCGACAACATTTTAGAATAGATTCGTATGAATAGAATATGTATTCTTTGATTTAGATTGGTTTGGTTTATTTTGTTTTACGGCATATCAATCTCGATGGGTTATTTAATGCCGACAACATTTTTAGAATAGATTCGTATGAATAGAATATGTATTCTTTGATTTACATTGGTTTGGTTTGGTTTGGTCTTACGGCATATCAACCTTAATGACGACAACATTTTTTATAGCTGGTAATATTTTGCTTTGTCTAAAATCTGTTCCTGGTAATATTTTTCCTCAAACATTTGATTGCTGGTAATATTTTTTTCCAAAATGTATTGTTGGTAATAGTTAACTATTTGCCCATAGCTGGGACCCTAACAGGTGCTACCACCCTGGGTCAGGATGGTCCTGGGAACACCAGCAATTAAGTGGTGGTTCCACGCTTCTCAAAACCTCCTGATCAGAGGCCTTGCTGCTGGATGTAGTTCAGCGTCTTACCCAGGATGCGGATGTAGTTTAACGTCTTACCCAAGAAAATAAAAGTGATGGGGTGTAGAATTAATTTCATCTCTGAATTAATTTCAATTCGGACTGAAGTTAGGGTTTGGGTTAAGGTTAGGTGTTAAGTTTAGGATTAGGGTTTTTAAATCGAGTTGAAATTTGTTCCGACTTGAAATTACTTCCGAGTTGAAATTAGTTGTATCCCTCAAAGAGATCTCAACTGTATTTTTTTTCACGTTAGATATATTCAGTTGCTTAAGTGAGCCGATCGCATTCAAATTTCTATTGCTTTTGGGTTTTTTTATCACCATTTAAAAAAAATATCCGATATGACAAGAGGAATAGTTTTGTTAGGAAAAAGTTTCGTTGCACGAGTAATTCAAATTCTTTATGAAAATTCAGCCTGAATTTCACATATCTTTTCAGTTCTGCTTTCATTAGCGTCGAGTCCAAAAGCTTTCCGTGAAATTATTGCAAATCACCTTTCAATGATATGCATTTTCATCTTTCTTTCTCTCAATATATTATTCCTTTCATTTTCTTTCGTCTTCATTTTCATTACATCTTTCTCTTTTCTTTAAAGAAATTACCCACAATAAAAATGTAAGCATAATTGTAGAACCGTTAACAAAATAAAAACATTGGGTAAAATTATGATTTGTTAGGAGAAAAACGTTTAATGGATTCCGAGTTTCTTTGAATTTCTTTTTTGTTATTTGCTTGTTTGTTTTATTATCATCTGCAACTTGTGTTTTTATTGTGTCTCTTATCGCAAACTGATAATATTTATTTACATTTACAACTCCTACTTCGCTGTTAAATTGTTTGTTTTGATTGGATAAAAAACAACGAATATACGTCACGTTAAACCCAATACATTTTACGAATAATCGCAGATACATGATGCACTTTCAGAAAAAAAATCGAGATATTTGAAAGACGACTCGTTGGAACATATTGAGTTTCTTATTGGCTTTTTACAATTTTCAGAAAAGTGACTTTTTCTATTTCATATATTTCTCTTTTTTTCTTATAATATTTATCGCTGTTCAATCTTACCTTGTTTTTATCACTCTTGTCACTGCGTCTTGTTTTGCACGGTTATTCAATGTTTCTCTAGGCAGATAGAATGTTTATAAGGCGCATATACTATCATCAATATATATCATTAAACGGATCTGCATCGTGACGATGAATTTTTTTCAATCCGCCCCTAACGTCAAATATCCGTGTTGGCACGAATGTAAATAGCAAAAGTTTAAAATGCTGATTTACAAGGGAATGGAAAACTATCTGTTTGGGAAAGAGAAGTAACAAACTTATTTGAAGTTATGTGACGCCATGCTACATTAAAATCCCTTTTTGTATCGGTCTATATTTCTGAGATGAGGTATTATGTACACTATTTACATTATTCAGACTATTGTCCTCATCTTTGTCGCCATATTTATTAAAACCTTTCGGCCTTTCAGCATATGTCTATATTTCCGAGATGAGGTATTATGTACACTATTTACATTATTCGGACTATTGTCCTCATCTTTGTCGCCATATTTATTACAACGTTTCGGCCTTTAAGCATATGTCTATATTCTTAGATATATGCTTAAAGGCCGAAACGTTGTAATAAATATGGCGACAAAGATGAGGACAATAGTCTGAATAATGTAAATAGTGTACATAATACCTCGTCTATATTTCTGAGATGAGGTATTATCTCATCTCAGAAATATAGACGAGGTATTATGTACACTATTTACATTATTCGGACTATTGCCCTCATCTTTGACGCCATATTTATATTGTTAATTCCACTCTCCAAGTTCACCACTTCCTTAACCAGGTATTGAACTAACAATCTTCGAGTCCTGTCACTGGATCTAACTAACGCCTATATCCACTTTGCCATGTCTCCTTGAGTACATCTGTACATGAATTTCTGGGTATTATAAACCTAATGTTTTCAGGGGATAAAGGCGTTAGTTAGATCCAGTAACAGGACCCAAAAGAGTGAGTTCAATACCGGGTTAAGGCAGTGGAGAATTAACAGGAGATAACTGACATCCATTAAACATGGCACGTGGAACTAGAACAGTCTACCCCAGTGAGCGAAATAAAGAGTTCAGTTCGATATTCCAACCACATTCCGACAGACAAGACCGACGAATTGAAAATGATGTTTTCATAATCCATTAAAATGTGTTCAGAAAATTGCGCAAACTGTAAGCCAGATAAAAAGCAAGTATCAAAAGCAAAGTTCTCAATAAATCGAAAACATTTGACCGTCTACGAAAGGAAATTAAGTTTTGTCTTAAGGACATTAGAACCACTTCTCCAGCTGTGAACTGAATTAAAATGGTCTTTAGGACAGATTATTAGGAGGTGAATGTTGGCAAAGAGCTATGGAGACAGTTAATCATTTAACTGAATAGAACAAGCGGTGGAAAAATGCAGAATCATACATGGTTGTATTGCGTCATTTATTGACTGGGAATTGAGCAGAATTCTTGTATTCCGTCATACAAACTGCTTAAGCATGATCATAATTTCTCAGTGGTATATATATATATTATGAAATGGACAAAGTCCGACAATTATTTTAAGACATTTTTTATGTTTATACATTGTTTTTATAGATACAAATATTTAAGTAAATGCTTTGTTGTATAATAAACAGTATTAATAACATTTACCGGCCTGAAGCGTATTTACTTAAATATTTGTATATATAAAAAGAATGTATAAGCATAAAAATGTCTTAAAATAATTGTCGGACTTTGTCCATTTCATAATATATATATATATATATATATATATATATATATATATATATATATATATATATATATATATATATATATATATATATATATATATATATACACGCACACATAAAATTGTCGGACTTTGTCCATTTCATAATAATAATGTGTGACGTCATTTGTTTACATTTGGATACGCTTTGAGCAGATATGAATGTACGTGAGAAATTCACAGAAGATTGAAGTTTAATAACAGTAAAATCCTCCTTACTAATCGATCGAGTCTCCGTGGCTCGATCGGTTAAGGCACGTCAGGCTAAATGACAGTTCCGTATAGGATACAGGTTCGATTCCTGTCGGAGAACGAATATTTTGTATGAAAGTTTCTCAGACATTCAGTCCAGTAAATGTTATTAATACTGTTTATTATAAAACAGAGCATTGACTTAAATATTCGTATCTATAAAAAGAATGTATAAACAATATATATATATATATATATATATATATATATATATATATATATATATATATATATATATATATATATATATATATATGTACATACAGTGAAAGAGGGGGTATACAGACAAACAGAGTGATAAATAGATTTATATGAAATGTGGCATAGTCTGGCATGATCACCAGTTTGAAGAAAGCCAGTACTCTCAAACCCATTGTCGCCATGACTGGTGACTTCGTGCTAGCAAAACCAGCGAAGACTTTCGAACAATTTCGTCTACAGAATTTCACTCACAAAGTTTGGATTAAGTCCTGGGGTATAGGGTCACATACTTCCAAAGGATTATCTTCCCAGACGAATATTATGTTTGGTTGTTATTCTTTAGCGTCCCATCTATGAATTATTTAATGTCGAAATCTAAATATTTTGTGCGTCCTGGGTATGACAATAAACTGCATCCGCGTCCTGGGTAAGACGATAAACTATGTCCAACAGCAAGGCCCCTGATCAAGAGATTTTGAGGAGCATGGAACCACCTCCTAATTGCTGGTGTTCCCAGATCCACCCTGACCCGGGGTGGTAGCACCTGTTATGGCCTCAGCTATGGGCAAATAGTTGATCACACAACCTGACTCAAAACACTATGAAAGTGTAAAAATAGATTGTAATACTAGAAATAATTTGTTAAAAAATTAGTATCAGCAATAAATATTTGAAAACAGAAAATATTACCAGAAATATAAATCTTGTCAGCATTAAATAACCCACTGAGATTAATATGCCACAAAAAAAAAACTATATATTTTTAAAAAAAAAATATTACCACTATGCATTTCTGAAAGAATTACCACCTATACATTTTTGAAAAAATAAGGAAATTTTGTCGGCATTAAATAACCCATTGTGGTTGATATGCCGTAAAACAAAACAAACCAAACCCAAATATTTAGTACGCAATTTTATTTATGTTGGGTTTTTTTTCGAATAATAATGAATTTTTACTGATGCAAGTCTTTCTGATTATCCAATAGCTGGGGAAAGAAGAGGTGCATTCTTAGAGTTCTGTAAGGTACTTGCACGCACATGAATATAATGAACACAACTTGAATTAGAACTCAGCTCTCCGATTAACCATTCCGAGGCATTATCTATTACCCCAACCGCACGTCCAACCTTACAGCACCTGCTATTCCCAAACGGTAACCCACCTAGGTACTGACCAGTCTCGATGTTGCTTAAGCGAATATAATATGAGATCAAGCCTATTGTCTTGGTTTGAGCGATTTGTATGGATGTTTTGCGTTTATTCGCAAGGGGAATATCGAAGTTCGAGGCCGTGTCCTTAGAAGGTTAGCGTTTCGAACATGTGACGAGTATTCAAATCTCACCTTGTTCAAATTCTCAAGCAGCAACACTGCAAGCTTAGCCAAAGGCATATTTCTGTAAAATTAACAAAGTTGCCAGATGCCAGTGGCAATGGACAGAAATGATAGACAATAACCAGAGCCAGAACATCATGATCTGGACAGAAGAAAAATGATTAAATCTTGACCACTTTGACTGCCACTGCGGTTTATACAGGGTGCGATGGTTAATTTGTCGCCACTTTATATTTTTAGTTTCGCGCATGCGTAGTGTTTGTTTGTTTGTTTGTTTGTTGTTTTTTTTTCGATTGCACAGAATAGTAGGGTCAGTTGTACATTGTGAGAAAAAGTGCACCATGAGATATTAATGATATTTTCATTTTTGCATAATTTATATGACAATTTATCGATCTCACCCTGAAGATTATTTCCGATGAGAAACACAAATTATTTGCTCTTCCTTTTGGTGGTGAAAAGAATCTAGTCTGGAGTAAGTTTATTGTTACTGGACAACGATACCAATTTATTGTTAATGAAATATTTTCAGCATTCAAGTACCGAGAGATGGTAAAAAAAATCTTGATCCCAAAAAGTACCAATGAATAAGGGAAAAAGATAAATATTGATATTTCATCAAAATAATTCGAGATGCCATCGTGAAAAGACAACTGTTTCATGCCTCTATAATCATTTTTCATTTGTAAGGAATGGGCTGCTATTATTCTGGAACTAAATCTTATTTAAAATGGTTCGAAAATAATGGCAAGAAGCATATAAATTGGTCATGTGGGCACCTCGACGTAGTGTAATGGTTAGAAAGCTTGTCCTGCTAGAATAATTACGACTGAATGGTGAGCCTCACTGTGTCTCCCTTAATTTCGGCATTGTACCACATCTAAGCTACGCTTAGAAAATCATTTAAGGGCTCCTAGGGGCAATGTAATGGTTAGAAAGCTTGTCTCGCTAGAACAGTTACGACTCAATAGTGAATTCAAGCCTCACTGGGTGTCCCTTACTTTCGTCATTGTGCCGCATCTAAGTTACGCTTGGAGAATCATTTTAGAGCACCTCGATGTGGTGTAGAAAACTTGTCCTGCTAGAATAATTACGACTGAATAGTGAGTTTGATCCACACTGTGTGCTCCATAATTTCGGTCATGTGCCACATCTAAGCTACGCTTAGAAAATCACCCATTTGGGAACCTCAGCGTGGTGTAATGGTAAGTAAGATTATCACGCTCGTAAAATTAAGATTGTTTAGTGAGTTCGATCCTCACTGAAATTCTCATTGTTCCAACCTTGTCAACATCTTGGCTACGCGTAGAAAATCACTAAAATTGCCCTGGTCCAATATTCCACACTTGAAAGGCTGAAATAGGCTAGTATGTATGCGTTATAGAGAAAACCGCAATCAACACTCTCATGGGGTGGTGATTTCAATCCCTGAGGCGAGCAGTGTTTACTTACACTCAGTGGAAATGGATGAGTAATAATTAAGCAGAACTAAATAAAAATAAAAACTAGGCGCTATCCCTAGACATGAACAGTGTTACGGGAATAGTCTGGCTATAATAGTCTAAATTCAGTTCAGAAATATCTGTAGATTATCCAGATATACACCCAAGGAAGGCCGAAGGGCACAACGGTTGAAACGTTGTGATAAAAGCAAAAAACATTAGTAAAATAGTGCGAATACAAATAGTGTAAATAATGACTCTTCATCCCAGAATTTCATATAGAAATGACACTCTCTGAATTAGTAACATCGCTGAAGGCAAAACCTACACCCATAATTAGTTTTGTTGCATGTTTTTATGGTTATCGGACATCAGTAAAATAGAGAAAAATTAAAATTTGCAGCCATACAGAAATATACTTAACATAGAAAGTAAACACCATTACTTACTTTTGAAATAATTTTTTTATCCGCAGTTTTATCAATACCTTGAATGAATATATAATATAAACAAATGGGATGACTGAATCTTTTTCGAATTCCGTTTGAAAGGTAATATTTCTGAACGTGAACTTCATAAAAATACATTAATCAAGTACAAGCTGATACTCAAAGAATAAATTGACACAGAAAGAAAAAATGTGGGACCAAACCAAATAAAACGTGTATGGTTTAAAGAAACTACATAAAAAGGTCACAATTGCCTATCAATAGATTTCTGAAAGGGCGGTAAAATAATTTAATTACATCCCTTACAAATTTAATAGCAGACTTTAATTAAAACATTAGAAAATAACATAGTTGCCTATGAATTGAGTTTGAAAGGGCGGGACAATATTAAGCAACCACATAAAGATTTAATATCGGTCGACATAGGTACTTACAAATAGGTGTCAGTAGTCAATGTTAGAAACCAGGTAGAAGCTACGGCCTTCTTTACCTGCTGAATTTAATCCGTGACAAACAATGGTAAACTTAGACGGAAGTTTTAAAATAAAGGACACTCATATCTAGAATCAGAAAAGGACATTTCTAGGATACATCATAAGAAAAAAAAGGTTAGAAAATTTCACACTTGCAGGATATATATATATTTTTTTAAGCTTTTCACCCCAGGCAAGGCTGAAAGCCACTAGCACGCAAGGAGTTGCAGAGGATTTGAAGCAAGAGCAGATAGGATTGATAGAGGAAAGGATGTGGAGAAGGATAGTGGATAGATCAATGCAACTGGAGATGTCGATTGACGTTACATTTGAATAGTTGGAGATTATAGTTGTCAGGGAAACCGGAATAGGGAAGGGAGTTCCACAGTCGTGAGGCGCGAGATATGAAGCTATTGGAATAAAAGAGACGTCTACATTTAACAGTTTCAACAGTGAAAGGGTTGGAATGGATGGCAGCCTCGTACGACGCTTGAATTCATGGACCTTGGATACCAGCGATAGCAGCTCATCGGAGCAATTACCATGGAAGTATTTGTAAAAGAGTCTGTGAGAGAGAGACTGCAGACGAGAAGCCAGATCAGGGCCAATTACATTGCATACCCTTTCTGGATCTTATCAAGAGCCCCGAGGCAAACAGAAGGGGCTCCAGAGCATATATGGCAGCAATACTCCATGCAAGGGCGGATGGTTGATTTGTAAATTTGGAGGATCGATTCCGGGGAGAAAAATTTCCTGGCCCGGCACAGGGAGCCAACTTTCCTTGCGGTGGATGAAGCAATTGACTCAATGTAATTGTTCCATCTCAGGTCAGCAGACAGCGTGAGACCGAGCAGCCGCAGAGAGGAGCTCTCGAGAAGTTGAGCTTCAGACATTCTAATGGGATATTGTAAGCAACAGAGATATGAGAAACTGTAATTAACCTACATAATCTAGATGTGCAAATAAGTGACAGAATACAAAATGGGCAGTATAAAACAACGAAAATAACTGCTTAGAGCTACAAAGGATAGACAGTCTTAAAATTCTGAAAAGAAAACTGCACAAAATAGGCACCCATTCATTTATAATTCGGATCAAGTGAGAATCCCCTAAAAAACCTACATTATATGCATTGTTTACTATGAAAATTTTCCACTTCAACTCATATCAATTTTTTGCGAGACCAAACATTAATCGTTTACAGAATCACTACAAGTTTGTTGGATAATTTCGTTACAGGTGTAGGGGAGTTAGAGATGAAGTTCTACAAAGAATGCTGAGAATACCATCAACGGATTATGTAAATACCGAGGAGGTTTGAAGGAAAATGGAAGCAACAAATTCGCCTATATTTAGAATCAAACAGAGACATATGAAATGTCTAGGGTAAACAATGAGGAAAGTGGGTTTGGCGAATGTGGTACTCACAGGACTTATTAAATGCAAGAGGAACAAAAAGAAACAGCGAGTAACCTAACTAGTAAACTTCTGTAAATGAATGTCAAAACCTGGATTAGGAGGGATGGTGAAGACGTAGTCTTACTAAGAGCTACAAAAGATAGGAAGTAGTGAAGAGCCATGATCACCCATATTCTGAATGGACACAGACGATGATGATAATGATGATGACCGTATTAATGACTGTTACTAAGATTGCAGTTGGGACATGATATCCTTGTCGTAATCCTAGTATTTATTGAATATTGAATGTGACATTACCGCCATTTTGTTTGTTAAGATGATTTAGAAATCAGCACGTAATTGTTTCTTTTCTAACCTCGAAAGTTTTATATCATGTCTTTCACCTAACTTTGTGAAGGAAAGATCAGTAAGCCAAAAACTTTTGAACGTATTTACTTGTTATAATTCGAGGGAGGTGAATAATTCACATTTTCTTTCTACTTTTCAATAATTTTACTCAACACTCAATCGGAAAAATCGTTAACGAGTCCTCGCCTAAAATGTATATAAGTAATTTTGTTTCTACACAAAATGGAGTCGACTTGTATTTTCGTTCAATGTTCTCATCTCAGAGAAAGGCGAGGAAAGATTTCGTGACGACATCCAGGAATAGTTTTTAAAACAAATTCAAAATGTTCTGTCAGATTTTTAAAGTGATAAATAAATAAAAAAATTAAACTCGAATTTTATTTCATTCTTTTGTTTCTCTGGTAAAAACATTTTTTTCTATTGCATGTACTGCATTTATTTCCTTTTTCTCTTCTCTCCTAAATTTTCTTGCTGGCTTCGAGCTTTTGTTTATGTTTTGCATGATAATTGGAAATTGTTGTACAGAGAGCTTTTTATACGACCTCAGACATAAGAACATTTTATGTTAACAGTTGACTGATATACAGCTTACTCTGTTCGTTCAGTCTAAAGATAAACTCTAATAGAATAAGTCAGAAGCGAATAAGTATTTGAGGCAAATAGTAAGAAAGAAAACGTTCTACAAGGTAACGAAAAAAGTTATGTCCGTTTTTTGATTAGTCATTGAATGAAGTTGAAATATATACGAAATGCGTGTAGCAACTGTTTTCAGCCGGAAGTAGGAACATCAGACGTTATAAAGAACACGCGCACCGTCCCCGGCCATCAGTTATAAGCCGGACAGCTGTGAGAAGGATGGAAGTGTCTAGAGATCTCGTTCGGGGCTGTTTGCTTTACGACTTCAAAGTCGGCTTATCAGCAGCTGCGTCAAGTCGCCGCATATGTCAAGCGTTTGGGGATAGTGCTGTGGATGAACGTACTGCAAGGCGTTGGTTTCGAAAATTCAAGTCGGGAGATTTGTCTCTCCATGATGAGCCTCGCAGTGGACGACCGTCTTGAATGACGGAGTCCTGAAGGCGGCCATTGAAGAGGACAGTAGTCTAACGTGTGGTGAACTTGCAAGACAGTTCAACGTTTGCAATGAAACAGTTAGACTTCACCTGCACCGCTTAGGTAAGACGTACAAACTGAGCAAGTGGGTTCCGCAAACGCTGTTGGAGGTCCACAAGGGACAATGAGTGGCAGCCTGCGTATCACTGCTTTCTCGCTACCGTACCGCATCCTTATTCAATCGAGTACTTACCAGTGATGAAAAGTGGGTTCTGTACGAAACTCCCAAGCGTTCCAGACATTGGTTGTCTCCTCAGGATGCTGTCCCTCACACCGCAAGACCGCCTATGCACCCACGCA
This sequence comes from Acanthosepion esculentum, assembly GCA_964036315.1. Lineage (NCBI taxonomy): Eukaryota > Metazoa > Mollusca > Cephalopoda > Sepiida > Sepiidae > Acanthosepion > Acanthosepion esculentum. The sequence continues at coordinate 147,447,295 of OZ038475.1, forward strand.
AGATTATGCTTTGTGTCTGGTGGACAGGTCGTCAAGTGGTTCATTATGAACTGCTACCAACGGGCCAAACGGTTACTGGAGACCTATACTCGCAGCAATTGAAACGTGTGCAACAGGCATTGCGCCAGAAGGAGCCAGCACTGGTGAATCGCAAAGGTGTGCTAATCCTCCAGGACAACGCCTGACCACATGTCGCTCGTGTGGTCAGGGATACCATACAGTAACTTAGGTGGGAGACTTTGTACCATCCACCTTATTCACCTGACCCTGCGCCATCCGATTACCACCTCTTCCCCTCCATGGATAATCATCTTCGTGGGAAATCCTTCACCAATGAAGCAGACTTGCACAAAGCCCTCACGGACTTCTTTGCGTCAACCCCCCCCCCCGAGTTCTACCGCAAGAGCATTGAACAGCTGGAGACACGTTGGCAGAAGGTGCTGGATGCTGATGGCGATTACTTCGAAGACTAAATATAAGTTACACATACTCTAAAGCGTTTTCTTTTTTTCCTTTAAAAACGGACAGAACTTTTTTGGTTACCTTGTATTTCACAAGTAACTTCTTTCAAGAAGAAAAAGAACGAATTTACTGAGTAAAGAAAGTATACGAATTATATTTATTCACTGAATGAATGAAAAAAATTTAAAAAGTCGTTCACTGAATGAAAGTAAAAAGCATACATAATTCACTTCATAAAAGAAAAGAATTCACATTTAAAACAGGGTTTTTAAAAGAGATTAAATTATGAAAATATATTGTCTATCCTAGAGAAATATAAAACTCTAGAAAGAAAGAAAGAAAGAAAGAAAGAATTTTCGGACTAAGGAAACACAGAAAGAAAGATATGAATGCTTTCAATATAGGATTTAATATCTTGAGTTAAACCCATTTTTCACATATTTGATTGGATTTCTCTCGCCTTTCCTTACGTCCAAATCTTATGATTTACAAGCATTTCGTACCTTTAAGAAAGTTACTCCCCTGTCAAAAGTGACACGACCCGCCCGTTGCTATAATGTTAATTACATCCAAATTCCACCTGTCATTTCTTTCTTCTACTTTTCTTTCTCTTTCCCTTGCTGCAATATATTTGATCGGATCCAATAATTTAGAATCGATAACGTATAAAAGACAGATTTATTTGTGTCAACATAGCATTTATTCTTTACAGTCGGTATATTAAATTGGCTTGGCACACAGACGTTTCTAATAATATATTTTTGGTTTTGTTGGTTGGATCTACACAGGTTTTCTCTTTTTCATGAATTCCAAGTTGAAGCTGTTTATTTTGCCTCAGAGATGCAATGAGATAGAAATAAGCGTAGAGATGTCAACAAAAGTTGATGCGATCCTCCTAATAAATTTGGTTTCGGTTCCATTTGATCAAAGTTGGATTCCTTGAAAAAAATCAGCTGCATTGTAAGTTTGATGATTAATCAGAAAAAAAAGGTTCGCGAAATTTCTTCATTCTGCCTGTTTCTACATCTCTGTGAATTGTTCTTACATGGTTACACAAACGGCACTTTTATATGCTGAAGAATTCCCGGCCAACATGATTTCGAAGAATTAAAAAAGATCTGATGTTTGATCATTTGGGAAAATGAATCGAACTGAAAAAAAATTTCCATCTCCTCCCTCTCTCTCTCTCTCTCTCTCTCTCTCTATATATATATATATATATATATATATATAAAAATGTAAAAGACAATAGGAAAACTGTAATAGTAGCCGAAACTAAGAGTAAACTTAAGTAAGCATTTAAATCATTTTATATATATATACATATACATATATATATGTGTGTGTGTGTGTGTGCGTGCGTGTGTGTGTGTATTTAAAATTTGTGTATTTAGGCAGCAATCCTTCTTTCATGCACATTTCATTAAAAACGACTGACAAGTGCTTTTATTTAGTTTTTTATATAATTTCTCGTGCGATCTAATAATGTTTTTCTTTTCAGATGATAAATTATATAAAAACTGTCCTAATGTTCTTTTTATCCAAGCGCTTTCGGCTATACATTTAGCCATTTTCAAGGATTATATTTCAACTGTTAAAATTAGAAATAGTTTGTTATATGTATGTTTTATAAAATGTTTCATTTTTTTGTTTCAAAACACGGTCAAGATATTATGTCCATGTTCAAAGTTAATATTATTAAGTGTTGATTTGTTTGTTTGTATAACAAACTATTTCTAATTCTAACAGTTGAAATATAATCCTTGAAAATGGCTAAATGTATAGCCGAAAGAGCTCGGATAAAAAGAACATTCGGACAGTTTTTATATAATTTATCATCTGAAAAGAAAAACATTATTAGATAGCACGAGAAATTATATAAAAAAATAAATAAAAGCAGCTTGTCAGTGGTTTCTAATGAAATGTGCATATATATATATATATATATATATATATATATATATATATATATATATATATATATATATATATATATATAATTAAACCTAGAGAGCCAGACAAACCTACCAAGCGCTAGGCCACCCTATGGAGCCCTTTTTAAAATTAGCTAATATGGAACGTATATACATAGTATATTCGCTCAAGAACATACCAGTTACTGACCGTCATTCGTATGAATTATGTTTGTTAAGAAAAATAGAAACGTTCATCATAAATATGAGATGGAGAGCGTACTTTTGCCTAAACAATAACCAGAATAAGAATAAAACTAGGGAAAACGATGGATTTAAAACAAACGCTCATCCTCCACACATTAAAGAACTCGATAAATTCGAATCAGACCTAATCGGTCTAATCAAAAAATTAAAATATAGGAAAATATAATAACAATATGCAGCCAGAAATCAGTAAAGATATAAAAGAGATTGAGAATAATAAAAACATTTATGTAAAAGCCGATAAATCCAGATTTCTATAAAGAATCAGCCCTAATGAATATAATTACAAAATGTTACATAAAGAGATCGTTAAACATTACAAAAAACGCCTGATAACATAGAAGCTAAATTAAATAAAGAGGCTAGTATTTTAGCTGATAAATTCAACCTAGGTAACCGTGTCGAAAAAAATGAGCATAAAAAATTGCTTCATAACTGTAAAAGATCACAAGAGTAATTTTTAAGCAACCCCGAATGTCGACTAATAAACCCCACCAAAACAGAATTAGGTGGGATAAGCAAGGTTATCTTACAGGAGATATGTGAGTCTTTAAGGACTTTCCTTAATATAAACCAATGGCAGTCATCCCATGATTGTATTAGGTTGTTCAATAATTATAATAAAGACGTTAGATGTTCATTTATTAGGTATGATATGAAAGAATACTACCCGTTGATTACAGAAAAAACACTTAACGAAGCCCTTCGATTAGCCAAAGAGTATATACAGCTTTCTGATGACAAAATAGATCTGATCAGACACTGCCGTAAGAACTTATTATTCCATAATAATGAATTATGGATTTTAAAAAAAGACTATATAAATACTTTTGACAATCCCATGGGGGCATACGATGGAGCGTGGTGTGCGAGTTCGTATGATGCCTACTGCTTAATAATCTTAACGATCGTATAGATTTTAATAACCATGGATTATACCGCGATGACGGATTAATCATAGTGGATAGAAGTAATCCCAGAAAATGTGACACAATCCGGGAAAAGCTGCACTGGCTCTTCAAAAAATTCGGATTCAATCTTGAAATTGAAACCAACCTTAAAGTCACCAATTATCTAGACATTAATTTAGATTTAAGAAATGGTTCTGTTTCCCCGTATAAAAAAGATAACCAGGACCCCCAATATTTAAAAATAAGATCTAACCACCCGGCGCATATCCTAAAACATATTTCTAAAAGTATCAGCCACAGACTATCTACCAATTCATCGAATAAAGACATCTTCGATGCTAATAAATTAATTTATGAGCAAGCTCTTGCTAAATGTGGTCATAAAGATAAGTTAGAATCCATTGACATAAATGATGACAATGAAACCCAGAATAAACATAAAAATAGACATAGAAATATTTAGTGGTTCAATCCTCCGTTTAATTTATCTGTAAAAACTAAAATTGGTAAAATATTTTTCAACATACTGGAACAAAATTTCCCTAAGAAAAGTAAGCTACATAAAATATTTAATAAAAACAGCAAATCTAATTAACGGATATAATAATAAAAAAATCTAGGGATAATCCACGCACTACTTCTTCTAGATGTAATTGTAGAAACAAAAGAGTCTGCCCCCCCCCCCTACAGGGAAAATGTCAACAGCAGTGCGTGATTTCCCAGGTTAAAATTTATAAGGACATACATAACTACAATAATGATATAAATCCTAAAGTGTACATAGGAGCTACCCAAGACTCGTTTAAAAAACGATATTACAATCATACGAGTAGCTTCAACAACGAAAAAAACAAACATAGTACTACACTATCTAGCTATATATGGAGAATTAGACAGGAAAACTGAGATGATTCGACCCTGTGTACGTGTCATGACGCATCCTTGTTGCCAAGCTCTGAAATGCTAGAACTAAACAATGTATATTAATTATCTATTTGGCTGAGAACTCTTCAGTGTTTTATCACCTTAAGTCAATTGATATGTCGAACAGAATAAGTAAAGGCCATTTGTTCTTGGTTCAGATGCTGAAGATCTTTCACAAGTTTTATGGATACAATTATTATGAGCTGTGTTTCTGTGGACAGTCATGGCTCTCCACAACGTCCTATCCTTTATAGCTCTTAGTAATGTTTCCTCTTTACTATACGGCTCAGTTCATGATTTGTCATCCATTTACACGAACTCGTTAGGCTGATTGCTCGCTTGTTTCCTTCTTGCCGTCAATATATCCTGTCAGCGTCGAATTCTCCAAGCACACTTTCCTCGTGATGTATCCCAGAACTTACAAACTTTTTTGTTTCCGTTTTCTTTTAGAGTTCGTCATTGCTCACATATTCTGTCTGTGTTATTCTCATCATACTTCTGTATCACCACATCTCAGTCACTTCAAGTTTCACCTACATGTCTGCGGAAATTGACTCGCATTCGTTGACATATATGAAAATTGGTATCCTAGATATTGCAAAGAACACTTTTCTTTGTTTATAATGATTTTATTTCTTTTTCTTATTACTTTCTTTAGTTTTTAAAAGGCATCTTTAACTATTCCAATGTGCATTTGGATTTTGGTGTCACATTTTCCATCGTCTCTTATAACATTTCTCAGATACATTTCTGTACATGTTTGATTCCGAAGTCTTCAATTTGCAGCTCGTATCATGGGTCGTACCTCTTTTTAATGACTCTTCTTACAATTAATGATTACTATTTATTTCCGCTTTTAATTGTACCTCATCTAGGTTTTCCTGTACTTTTTCTGTAAATTGCATATCAACATAGTGTCATATGCGTGTTTTATGCTAATAAATCCTGTTAGGACTACTAGTTCTCTTTGCATCGTCACGTCGTCTTTAAATAAATCCGGTGAGGAGACGCATCCTTGTCTTATGCGAAAATACTGAAAAGTGCAACGTGATGAATTAACAGTAAAAATTTGCAATTTCTTACTTAAGATTATTTGGGCAATTTTCGGCAGTTATTTGTGTATTGGAAATCTGTAAATTCTGGATTTTAAATTATCATTTGTAAAATAGGACTAATATACATATAATGTAAGAATACTTTTCTGATAATTTTATTATAGAAGTCTATTAATATTACATTTTGATAACAGATTGTTGTAAAATGTTTATTATAGAAATAGAGGGGAAATTAGGAAGTAAAATATTATCAATGTTTGGTGCAAATGTGAGGAATTATTTTCAAAATTGTACAAAGAGATCATCTTGAACTCAACAATAAAGAAACTTTCTCAAAGAACTCGAAAATTAATTCTTGGAGCACTCTTGTGGTGCGATGACGTACAAACAATATGTGAGCGTGTAAAAAATCAATCAGTAAACATGAGCTATTGAAAGAAAAGACGGAAGGTTTGAAATCTATTCTAAATGCATCTTATTTTCCAAATCTGTTATTCTTAGAGTATATGTCGTTTCGTGCCATGGGATTCTTTTTGTCAATTCAGTGATTTCTAGATATGGAGAAATTGCTTGGATAATTAACCAGAAATGTAATATGATTTTAAGTGAGTTTTCATAGTTGGCATATAGTTGTAGGAATCCATGAAAACTATTTCGCTGAATGAGCGATATTACAATGAATTTATGAGATTTTGTAAGATTGGTAGTCTGATTGAACGACTTGGCCTGGGATATGGATAAGCCTTTCAAGACAATGATCCAAAGCACGTTCCATAAAATCTTTCATAAACTATAATGTTTTAAAGAGGCAAAACTATAGACCAAGCGCTAACCTAACAGAAAATGTCGGAAAGTAAAGACCAGGATGTGCGGGTGGTGTGATGTTTAGAGTCTCAGAAACAGAAATAACTTAGTTCGAATTCTGGTTGAATTTGTTAAATTCCTTTTCATGTATTTACTCTTGGGAAAGGTGTGAATTCAATTATTACACTCCCTTAAGTATGTGTTAAAAGGCAGGGTAGATTGATTTCTCCAGCTATCTTTGGCAACCAGCCTAGGAGAAGGATAACTCTGAAGTCAGAACCTTATGTAGCACTGGTGAAATGATTATGGAGTTCACAATTTACTGAGTCGCGCGGTTGTGGACTCGATGACCTCGACTTGAGGTCGAATACAAAAAAAATGACTTTTAACAAATTCTCCTTTTTTGCCCGATCTTTTCATTATTCATTTCTTCTATGTTTCATCCTCGGTTCTCTGAATTATTTTTCCCTCTTTTGTCGCACGCTGACATTTCGCCATTTTTACAATCTTCCACAGTTTCTCTAATTCAGTCTTGTTTTTTATTCTTTTCATTCTTGTCTTTATTTTACCTAAGAACATATATGCACACAAGGATTTGTATAGATAAATAGACAGCATGGAAAAGAATCAGATAGATAGATAGATAGATAGATAGATAGATAGATAGATAGATAGATAGATAGATAGATAGATATGAACAGATTGAGTTAGATAATGAACAGAGATAGATAGATAGATAGATAGATAGATAGATAGATAGATAGATAGATAGATAGATATGAACAGATTGAGTTAGATAATGAACAGAGATAGATAGATAGATAGATAGATAGATAGATAGATAGATAGATAGATAGATAGATATGAACAGATTGAGTAAGATAATGAACAGAGATAGATAGATAGATAGATATGAACAGATTGAGTTAGATAATGAACAGAGATAGATAGATAGATAGATAGATAGATAGATAGATAGATATGAACAGATTGAGTAAGATAATGAACAGAGATAGATAGATAGATAGATATGAACAGATTGAGTTAGATAATGAACAGAGATAGATAGATAGATAGATAGATAGATAGATAGATAGATAGATAGATAGATAGATATGAACAGATTGGGTTAGATAATGAACAGAGATAGATAGATAGATAGATAGATAGATAGATAGATAGATAGATAGATAGATAGATATGAACAGATTGAGTTAGATAATGAACAGAGATAGATAGATAGATAGATAGATAGATAGATAGATAGATAGATAGATAGATAGATAGATAGATAGATAGATCTAAATTCCTGACCGAGGAAGAAGTACCTACTGCTGTTTGTAGATTTTTGTGATGCCAACGAACACCCGTTTCCACTTTTGTAATGTCAGCTAATACTCGTTGTCACTTTCATAATGCTCGTTGTAGTAGAGACTTTGTAATTTCAGATACAACTATAGTAATGCCCTTGAACGATACTAGTGTCAGACGCCTTCGAATAACACTCGCACTAATAGTACTTGCTCGATAATACTCGCTCGAGCAGTAACCACCGAATAGTGATCCGAATAGTAATCCGTGTAGTGAGATATTCACTAACCGTCCCACGCGGTCGGATGCGGCACAAAGTCAACTTTATTGCGGGATATCCAAGCCCGCAGGCTCGGGGAACAAATTCCCCGTAGAACCCGTAAAAACGAGGTCGGATAGTTGACTACCACCCCAGACGAGACTCTGCTTTTCGGCACATTCTCGTCTGGGTTCCTCTCTGCACGGAGGCAGACAGTTTGACATGCAAACTTCCGAAGTAATTCACATAGTGATCACTTAGACGCCACGCTAATTCCCATGTATACGTTTTCTTTACAATCACGTGATCCACTCATTCAAAATGGGATCGCCTGTGCTTCCTCTCTGGTGATCTGTGTTCAAACTCCAGTGTTAGCAGCGACACTTTATTTCTATATAACTTTCACTCCCCCCCCCAAAGCAAGGCAATAAAGCCACTAAGACAGAAGGGGGTTACTGAATGTGTAAGAATATAAGAAAAGGAAAAAGTTAAGGAACGAGAGCAATGAAAGAACAGGAATTAAAAGACAGACCTGCAGACACATGGTCAGATTGAGCGAGCTTCTTTATACTATTATCAATAAAAATGGCAACAAAAAACACCTTATCCTAGACATTAAATATGTAAATATCGTTCTACCGATGCACTAAATAAAAACATGAAAATATTTCTGATCCATATAGTGTGGACAGCTGCAGATCATACAACTGTCAGTGTATCTTGATTTCAATGTTATTAGTGGGTGTCAATAGGTGTAACAGAATTTTACTGTAACTGTTATTTGAGCCATAAGATAATAATTAGATAATAGTTTACCTGTGTTCACATACACACATACTCTTCCCATGCCAGTGACGATTTGTAAAATCAAGATATCTGGTGATAGGAATGTATATACCCTCATAGATATCCCAGGTGGGTTTGCTAAGCTTTCACTCGGGTGTTAATCAAAGTTTCTTAATTAATACTTTATTACAAACGTCAACGTGTACATTTTCTAACTAGACAGTGGGTTGGCTCTATCAACCCCACTGGGGAGCAAGTTCCTAGAGACGAAAGTACCACGTTTACATTGTATGACGTGTAAAACTTAACTCACTGAAATCTTTTTCTATCACTAACACTCTCGTGTTAGTTTTAGCCAATCAAAATCGACTTCCTTTGTATCCATCCTGCATCTGACCTCAAAGGTCAAAATGAGGAAAGTCAGAGGAGAAATACAATTCTGTATAAAATAATAGTCCTCTCGACTATTAGTTAATATATGGTCCCTCGACTTTACGAATTTAAGCGCAGTAATACATAGACAGCTAGGTCGCATTGTTTTACAATTGGATGTAACCGTAAGTTCTATATTAAAAGTTTTTTTATCTCTTGCACTTCTTGGTTGTGGAAATATCTTCCGGTTTTCTTGCTTACCAGACAAATTAATTGTCAGTCGTCATCTTTTGTCTCCTTGATTCCTGTTCTTTTATTGTTCTCCGTAATAATGTTTTTAATTTTTTTCCTCTTATTCCTTCACTCTCGGTAATCTCTTGCGTTTTTAATGAATTTAATGCTTTGGTCATCAGTTAAAGGATGAGCCCGAAAAGCGATTTGGACGTCGGGAACACTGGAATCAAGCAGACGTGGAAGTTTAAATATCTGGGAAGCGTTTTGACAGAGGACGGTATGTGCGACACTGAGATCCGTAGACGTATTGGGATGGCCAATGACGCATTGCAAAAGCTGGGCAGTGTATTGCGAGACAGGAGGATTTCTTTGGTAACGAATAAAAGAATACTGAGCTGTTACGTGACATCAGTCCTACTTTACGGCAATGAATGTTGGACGATTTCCTCAAAGATGAAGAAGAGACTCGAGGCGACAGAGATGTGTTTCTACAGAAGGATGCTACATATATCATGAACCGAACGTGTGAGCAACGGCGAGAGGAAGCAAACAAGGAGGAGGCTTATACTTAACAGCAGGAAAAGGCAGCTGAAGTTTCTGGGACACATAATGAGGAAGGAGGGCCTGACGAATCTGATATCCACAAGTCAGATACAGGGAAGGAGAGACAAGGGAAAACAACGCGTTGTTTTCCCTCATCTGTCTTTCCCTCTATTCGACCCGTGAGTATCAGATTCTCCAGGCCCTCCTTCCTCATTATGCGTCCCAGGAACTTCAGCTGCCTCTTCCTGATGTTAAGTATAAGCCTCCTCCTTGTTTGCAACCTCTCGCCAAGTGGTTGACAGAACATGATCTGGGGGGGGGGGGGGTCACAGAGAGAATGAAGTTGTTGAGAGCTGCAAAGGATAGAGGGAGGCGCAAAGTCATGATCGCCTACGTCCTGAAAAGATATGGCGCATAAAAAGAAAAGAAATGCCTTGGTTCGTGGGAAAGAATTAAAACAAAAACATATTCTTGGTATTATCGCCATTCGACAGAGTATCTGGTACTCTCTGATAGTACTTGATTTTTAACGAGAATATACATCTCTGTAAGACAAATTTTGTTAAGGCTGTAGCAGGGGAATATCTAGCAACTATAGGAAACTACCTCTATTCAGAAAGGCTATTTATCCGGAAGATTTGAGTGTTTCGTCATTCTCTCGACAATTATTCGCTGATACTGGTTGATTTCGTAAAGGCTGGGCTGTCTCTGTATACACACGATCCCACTTGAATCCAGGGATATTTAGGAAGTTTTTCTATTTGTTATATTCCGTACTAAGGGAATAAACGCATAACACCAGGTGGATACTAGAAGAAGGTTTATAGTACACAAGTAGTACAATATGAATTAAGGTACAGTTATACACACAGGTCAATCTAGTAGTGAGTGCCACTAATTGGAAGGTCGGACGTGCTTGCGTCTTCTCGCTCTCACTCTTCCTCCTGTCTCTCGTAGACAGTGGACTTGATAGGTACTTACTATCTATAGAGTAATCATTCACGGGGGTGACTGGTTATTCCATTACATTACTTTTTCTCCAAATTAACTTCTTTCGATTAACCGAAAATGACAAAATGGATTAATAAACAAAAAAATTGGCCCAAATTAAAACTTAGAAGTTTGTTTTGGTTTCTTTTGTTTTACGGTATATCAACCTCAATAGGTTATTTAATGCCGACAAGATTTTTATTGCTGGTAATATTTTTTGGCAAAAATGTATTGCTGGTAATATTTTTTCCAAAAATGTATTGCTGGTAAATTTTTTTTCCAAAAAGTATTGCTGGTATTAATACCTATTTTTATACTTTCATAGTGTTTTGAGCCCTTTTTTGGGGGGGTAACTATTTTCCCATAGCTGTGACCCGAACAGGTGCTACCAATCGGGGTCAAGGTGGAGCTGGGAACACCAGCAATTGAGAGGTGGTTCCAGGCTCCTCAAAACCTTTTTTATCAAAGGCGTTTTTGTCGGATATAGTTTATCGTTTTATCCAGGACGCGGATGTAGTTTATCGTCATATCCAGGAGGAGAAGTTCGAAGCTTGAAATGGTAAATGCCAGGAATTCAAAGATTAAATAAGTGGTGCCATGCAAAAGCATTAATTGATAATGTAACAAATAATGAAAAGTTCCTTAACAAAATGATACAGTCATTTGCACGCATCACATCCAATTGACACTTTTACTCCCTGGCAACAACAAAGCCCCTAGAGTAAAACCACTAAAACACAAGGGTTACTGAATGGGAAAGAATAAGAAAAAAGAGAAAGATTATTAAGGAGCGAGAACAACAGAAGAGGAATCTAGAAAATAGTAGATAAAGATGGACATTGCATTTAAATTTAAGTTTTTACAGCAAAGATTTGATTAGAACAATTGCCATGAAAGTATTTATAGATGATAAATATTTATTTATTGATAACATAGATAAGCTACATTACAGCAGTGGGAAAGTGATTGAAGCCGAGGTGCCAGGCCAGTAAAAATAATATTCCAGATTCTCCTCTGGATTTTATCAATAATATCTAAACTTAGAGCAGGATCATCGGACCATATGTAGCAACAATATTCTCGGTGAATGGTAGACATAAATATGTAAGATAGATTCTAGACAGAAAATTTGTCTAGCACAAAACAGAACCAAATTTCTTAACAGCAGACCAAGCAATGGATCCAATATAATCTTGTTGTGCGCGAATATATGCAATTGATTTCATTTACAAAGCGAATAGCTATACAACATAAACATATAAAAAGTTCAAATAAACCATAAAAGCCTTCATATAAAAAACACTTGAAAATATATATATATATATATATATATATATATATATATATATATATATATATACATATATATGAAATGTTCATACAACTTGTGGATGTATTTCTTTGTAAAGGATAAGATATCTGAAACAAAATATAATGTTTGTACTTATGTTGATTGTCACGAGTCAGAATACGTAAGTCTTTCTCCCAGGAACTAAAGAGAATGTTTGACTTTTCGCTCCTAACGATCTCTCGTGATGGTATTTTATTCTATATATTTTTAGATTTTGAAGGGGTTAGTCAAAGGGAGATAACTTTTTGTTTGTTGCAATAATCTTTTCACTTCATGTCAGCCGACAATGTTAGCCCGAGAAAACTCATCGAATCACTCTCTTGGAGGTTAGCATCAGCCATGCTCATGGGTAACAGAATGGGGTCTCGAAGATGATTAATAGAGGGAAGTTTCGTTTTGCCGGTGTTGAAATCTACATGCCATTCCTTGCGCTAGTTAACAACTGACTGTAGGTCACTTTTTGGATGGGGGATCAGCTGCAAATTTGATCTTAATAGAACAGAACAGACTTACTATCGAGACAGGAGTAAATGGTGAATTTAATAAATAATAAACACTTCAAATACATTGATATATGGATCAGTTATAACACATTTAGAATGAGATAAAGAAATTGAATATCGAATAGGCCACGCTATATGTAGCTTCGCCTAATACTGCAACTTGCTACAAAACCAAAAGATTAACCAGAAAACTAGCTTCATGTTTTTAAATATCCTCGTCAAATTGAGAGTTTCAAGTGAATATCATGCCGGGCATCAAACCCTGTCCGGTGTATATTGCCGCTTTCGACGATCAATGATTAAAATACCTTCGAGTGAGTGAAGACTATGGGTCTATGCGAAGACCGTCCTTATTCGAACCTAGTGGACTGGCGCTACACAATCACAACAAAGAATTCTACGAAATAACAGAAACCACATCAGTTCAAGAATTTCAACAGCAGCAACAGCTAAAATGAATAGCCCATTTAATTCGAAAAGATAATAATAATAATAATAATCATCTTGATTCTATTATTATTATCTCTTCGAATTACATGTGCTATCCATAGAAGAAGTTAGACTTGCAAGAATAAGAATAGGCCATACATTTTAAAGCTACTCATATCTCCTGAAAGGAGAAGATCAACCTTTCTGTATACCATGTCAAACCCCATTCACAATTAAACACATTCTAACAGACTGCATTGATTTCACAGAAACAAGAAAAAATCTCTACAAAGAAAATAATATTAAAGATATATTTGAAAAAAAACAGCCCCCAAATCATTTTTTCTTATTTCAAGAAAATCGGCCTCTATCAGAAAATTTAAAAGAAAGTTATACGTTTAAAAGGAAAAAAAAATAGGGAGAAACAGAAATGGCTTTCTAACAAAACAATATTAAAAAAAAAAGCCATCGGCATTAAATGACCGTTTGAGGTTGATATGCCGTAAAACAAAACAAAACAAACAAACAAACCATATATTCCGCACTACTTAAAAAGAAAGTTTGAAAGGAAACGCCCATCAATACTGAAAAGATCAATGACAGTGGAATGGAGAAACCTATTTTCTTGAAAAATTCTTTTAAGAGAAAGATTTTATAAATTTCAACCAACAATAGCACATGCTGCTCAGTCAATGAATGCCGATTGTTTCCTTATAAGGAAACGGCTAATATAATCATTAACATTACCTTATCTACATTCTTTGGACTATTGTCCTCATCTTTGTCGCCATATTTATTACAACGTTTCGGCCGTTGTACGCTCCGGCCTTCTTCAGGTGGTTAGCATGTCGAACTGAACCCTTTATTCCGCTCACTGGAGTAGACTGTTCTAGTTCCATGTGCCATGCTTAATGGATGTCAGTTATTAGTTATCTCCTGTTCATTTTTCCCTCAGAAAGTTCTCCACTGCCTTAACCGGGTATTGAACTCAGACTCTTTGAGTCCTGTCACTGGATCTAACCAACGCCTTTATCCACTGTGCCATGTGTCCTTGAGAAATATAGACAGATACATTAACATTACCATCAGCAAATAAAGAAATCCTCGCAGACATCGAAGAAAGTTAAACTGTTTCTGCGGAAAGAGAAATAATGAGATATCAGATATTTTTTTTTCTTTACGTCATTTGTTATTTTCTTCTCTTTCTCTCCCCCCCCCTCTTTTTTTTCTTTTCTTTTTCCATCTGTCTTTCTTTGATTATTCACGGTGTCATGTCGATTTGCCGCAAAGCATTCTTATAAACAATGATTTTGTCTAGCGTTTCTTGTCTTTTTCTTTTTCTCTATCAGTCAATTGTAGTATATTTTATTTGGCTGTTGACGTCATTTGCTTGATGCTTTATTCGCTTAAATACTTGAAAGCGATTCTTTCCTGGGGACAACAACGGTAGAAAATAGCAACGGAACTTTAACTGCAAAAACCTTATTGCCTGAAACATAAAATTACAAAAATCGAACACAACATCTTTCCAGGAATATACGGAACGCATAAAACCGGTACGTTTCTCTGTATGTGTGTTCATCGAAATGTAGGTAAATAGAATTAAACAGATCGCGCTAAGATATTAATCTTGCAGAGAACTCTCAAGAAGTGGCCTCATGCCCATTTTGGTTAGAGTTATGCCAATATCTATACCTCATTCCAACACGAAACTATATCTGAATACAAAAATCTTCATGTTTATAAATATAAATAAATAAGTCCATATCTTACTGTTTAATAATACAGACTTCCATAAAGTTCGTGTGCACTTTAAAAAAATGTTGAGTCTTGACTCAATGTTGAATCTCGCCTATTGCATGGAATAATAATGCAACACAAAATGTACTTAGAACAAGAATGTATTATAACAAGAAAGTGTACACAATAAGTACATATAGTATTTCTGTATATTTCTGGGAAGACGTTCCTGGAGAATGTGTTGACTAGTCGCAGTCGATCAGAGTCTCTAGTTGGATCTCGTGATTCCACCTTCTCGTCTTCCGGTATCAACCATTATTTATATAGTTGATAGTCACCTATGCAGATTAGGTGGATCCCACCACAACAAAAAATTATAACTTTATTTGTATTTGCGATAGAAATAATTTGTAAAAAGGATTAGAAAGAAGTAAATCTATATTTTTTAAGGTTTTATTGAAATTTTATTGAAGTTTCCACATGTCCTCCATCATTAGCAATTCAAAGGGTAATACGATTTTGCAGTTCACGGAAAACATTTGCCAACTGTTATATATATTATGTTATATGTTATATATATTATGTATATATATATAACATATTTATGTTATAATTTTCGAATAAATAATTATATTTCCTATACTGTGTATTGAGTACTAATTTAAGAATAGTATTTGTTGGTTATTGGAATTTATTCCGTATACATCAATCCTAGACTTGTGTGTATATATATATATATATATATATATATATATATATATATATATATATATATATATATATATATATATATATATATACATACTACTCTCCAAACGTTTAAGATCACTTACAAAATTATGTTTCAAAGTCGAATTTTATGTTCACTTTTATAAATATAGATAGTTTTGGCGAACAATTACTTGAAATAACACATTGCACAATGTTTGGGAGCATTCGATATGAAATAACATTTTTATTGCAGTATCACGTTTACCCGTCACTCTGAGTGTGCGGAAGCTGACTCTAAATTGTTTTAGAGTCCACTATTTTGCAACAACGAAGACCAGAGTCACTATTGGTACTCTTTATACGTTGTCAGATTAGAAAACACCAATAAATATATGTTTCATAATGAGTATTATGTGTTTCAGTTTCAATTATTAGAAATATTAATAATAATTTCAATTTTGCAAATTCAATCTTAATATGGGCAAGAAGTGTAATGTATCACCTGAGAAGAGGCAATCAAACCATCGTCACATTACAAAGGGAAGTCTACAGTTTCCGAGATATAGACAAAAAGTTAAGGCTATTGTGAGAAATATGGAAACAGGCAAAAATAACGACAGACAACGGTCAGGCCCGCCAAAAGTCCACATCTAAATCACAAGATAAATTCATCAGAATCACCAATCTTCGAAACAGGAATCTGACAGTCCTTCAAATTGCTGCAAAAGTGAAGGCTGCAGAGCTAATGTGTGTGTATCAACAAATAGAAGAAGACTCGCTGCAGCGGGTCTAGATGGCCGTTGTGCTGTCAGAAAACCACTGCTCAGACCGTGAATAAACTGTTATATTCCGTGCTAATAGGAATATTGAATGGACAAACATGGTGGATAAATAGTAACAGGTTTATTGTAGAAACCAGTACAACAAGCACGGAAATAATAGTCGTCACAAGTCAGTAGATTTGTGTGTGTGCTGCTATCGGAAGGCTGCTAATCTTGCAGATCCCAGATCCACTCGACTCTCTCGTCCGCTGTTCTGACGGATACTTATAGGTGGTTACCACCTATAGTGCCGCCTCTCATAGGGGTGGCAGGTTATGCCATCACATCATAAACGTTAGCGACTCATATTGGCGAAAGAATACATCAAAACTTGACTGTTGATCGATGGAAGCATTTCTCTGGACTGACGAATCTAAATTTGAGATCTTCGAAACTCGGAGACGAGTGTATGTCAGGCGAAGAACTAGTGAATGAATGATTAATGCTTAGGTTGTGCCAACTGTAAAGCATGGTAGAATAAATATGGTGATCTGGAGTTGTTTTACAGACAATGGAGTTGGCGATATTTATCAGGTGCCAGGAATATTGAATCAACATGGATATGACTCCAGTTTACAGCATCAGGCCATTTCATCTGAGACACGGATGATCGGTAATAGATTTGTGATTATGCAAGATAATGACGCAAAACATGCCTCTGAGCTATGTAAAAAAACTATTTGCATAAGAAAACTGGAGAAAATGTCATAGAATGGCCACCCCAAACACCCAACCGGAACTCCATCGAATTTCTCTGCAAGGAATTGGACTTCAGAGTCAAAAAGCGACAACCAAGTAGTGCAGTAAGCTTGTGGACATGATTAAAAGAGGAATGGCAAAACATTACCAATAAATATTTGCTTTCATTGGTTGAAAGAAGGTCAAGAGTGGGATAACAGTTATCAAGGCGATGGGCGGATATTTTGATGAATCTCATATTTAGCATTTTTCATATTTTTGTTTTTTTACAGAGTAAAATTTTGTTACGTAATGAATGTTATCATACATTTAATAAAAAATTAACGAAAAACTCTGTTATTTCCTTCCTATAGAGTATTTATGAAAAAATGTTAGATGATATTAAACTTTTAGAAGGTAGTGTGTTTGTGTATATATATATATGTGTGTGTGTGTGTGTGTGTGTGTGTCTTTAATAATAAAATTTTGTACCCCAAAAGAATAATGTCAACTGTTCTGAAGAATAAAGTGGAAAAATTGCTCCAGTTTTTATATAGTACTTCATATCAGAGTAGATAGATAGATAGATAGATAGATAGATAGTGAGGAAGATTATCCAACTGTGATAGACTGGTAGATAAGTAGATAGACAGATACAGAGGCACTGATATATATATATATATATATATATATATATATATATATATATATATATATATATATATATATATATATATATATATATATATATATATATACAGAGAAAGAGAATATTTGTGTGTGTCTCATAGATAGAGAGGGAGATTAACCGACCGTGATATATAAGTCGATAGACAGAAACATACAGACGCTGAGAAAGAAAGAAAGAGAGAGAGATTAACCGAGCTTGATAAATAAGTCGATGTACAGATAGATACATAAAGAGAGAGAGTGTGTGTGTGTGTGCATGCATGTGTGTGTGAGAGAAAGAGAGAATAAACGACCATGATATATAAGTAGATAGATACACGCACAC
The DNA here is from genome assembly GCA_964036315.1 of Acanthosepion esculentum. NCBI lineage: Eukaryota > Metazoa > Mollusca > Cephalopoda > Sepiida > Sepiidae > Acanthosepion > Acanthosepion esculentum. Next base: position 147,465,374 of record OZ038475.1, read on the forward strand.
GTACACACACACGCACGCGCTGAAATATAGAAAGTGAGATTAAACGAGAGTAATAGATAAGTAGTTCGACATGCGGACACACTGGTAGATAGATAGATAGATAGATAGATAGATAGATAGATAGATAGATAGATAGATATTAACAGACTAACATAGATAGATAGATAGATAGATAGATAGATAGATAGATAGATAGATAGATATTAACAGACTAAGCTAGATAGATAGATAGATAGATAGATAGATAGATAGATAGATAGATAGATAGATATTAACAAACTAAGATAGATAGATAGATAGATAGAGAAATAGATATTAACAGACTAAGATAGATAGATAGATATTAACAAAGATAGATCTTAACAGACTAAGATAGATAGATAGATAGATAGATAGATAGATAGATAGATAGATAGATATATATTAACAAAGATAGATGTTAACAGACTAAGATAGATAGATAGATAGATAGATAGATATTAACAAAGATAGATGTTAACAGACTAATATAGATAGATAGATAGATATATATTAACATACTAAGATAGATAGATAGATAGATAGATAGATAGATAGATAGATAGATAGATAGATTCATATTGCCCTCAATGATGAAATGTGTACTATAACCAACTTCTTACATATATACTAAAACCATAATGATCTTAGTAGATGAGCAACAATTGGTAACTATGCATTCAATTACCAATGCCTCCAGCAGTAAATATTACTGTTAAATTTCATCAGCCAGCCATGACTTTAGTATTGATCGATGTTGCTCATTCTCTGTGCAGGCATCGACATATTAGTTAGTCAAATTGTCTATCGATTTTTAATGTTTCTCAACCCAAATCCTTTAATTACGCGAGTTTTGAAACTTCGGTCTCCTTATATTTTTGTTCTTCTCTAGAGATGTGATGAAGACAATTATGTGTGCTTTACTCCTGCTCTCCACGCCATCTTCTTTTCTATCTCAGTTATTGAAGCCCATCATCGCCAGCTACCTGTATTTACAACACACTCAAGACTAGTTTCATTATTGCTCTAGCCGACTCCAGACACGCCCCGCCGAGAGAAGTGTCTTTAAATCTAAATTTTGCACGCCATTTCAGCCTGCGGAGTGAATAGTTATAAATTATTGTTCGCCAAACTGGAGAAATGTGTAAAGACGTTGGTTTGTCGATGTGACTGCACGAAAACAGGAAAAAAAGTACAGAATTTCTAAATATCTTGAATAATGTCAAATCATATGTAAAGTGTCAAAAGTAATCAGTGCGCTGTCGACGGCGATAAAGCAGTAGAAAAGTAACTTTAAACAAGGTTTCTAACAAAAAGAAAAAGGTAAAAGTCCAAGAACTGCAACAAAGGATCGATCCAATTAAATACCCTTCCCTCCTCTCATGCTCTGATGGGCTTTCGTTTTTCCCTTTGTTTGCACGCGTTTCAGGACATTCATTTTTCCTGTAGCTGGTTTTTGGTGGTAGATTTCGGCTAGCATTTTTGGCAGGGGCGCGTACACAGGGAAAACGGATGGAAAATTGAAAAGGTGGACAGGAAAAAAAAGCAGTCATGTCCGACTGATTGACATTCTGGCGACAAATGCTATAAACATGTAAAGTCTTCCATTTGTCCGATGGAAATTGAGCGATGAAAGGGCTTAACGAACTGGGAGGAAAAGCTTAATAATGCGAACATTTGATTGTCCAGGCGAATAAAGACAGTACTCGAGCTTTTATTATATTATACATACCCAGTGGTATGCTTACAGAAACTCCCGCACACACACACAAGCATAAACACAGGCTCACACACACACACACACACACACACACACACACACACACACACACACACACACACATGTATATATGTGTGCGTGTATGTGCATCTATCTGTCTCTCTCTTTCTCTCTCTCTCTCTCTCTATATATATATATATATATATATATGTATATGTATATATATACAGTGTGCGTTGAGTAAATTGTCGCTTTTTTATTCTTAATTTCACACATGTTTGTTGTTTGTTTTTTATTTTGCCGACTGCACAGTATAGTAGGGTAAGTTGAGCGTCGTCTGTGAGAAAAAAAAGCACCATGATGCAATTCAATCCGCCAGAAATTTGGAAACAGCATGCTGTACTACTTGGCATTCGCACCAGAAGCTCAAATACGAACATTTCGGAGTGTTTGTCAATCTGAGGACAGTGCAGAGAATTCGGAAAGAGCTGGATGATATATCCAGTCAACACCATCCTGTTTGGAGTGATCGCCAGTGATTCACTCATCTTCCCACGGAGTCTCAGACTCAACACAGAAGCCTACATCACGTGACATGAGGTGGTAGTGCTGCCTTGGGTGCTGTTGGATGACCCTGTGTCTGGAAACACCACTCTGCACCATGCCACACAAGCAGGAGAACCCAGTCATGACTATCAGACAATTTCTTCGAACAAATCACCCCTAAAATCTGGCCACGTAACTCCCTAGACTATCTTGATTGAACTGTTTTCCCTTGTCAGTAGAGTAGGATTTTTAGATAAAAAATTGTAGACAGTATCGTTACAGTGAGCAACTAATGCATTTAATATGTTGTTTTTTAAAAGATCACTTTTGTGTTCATATAATCTTTTATTTAAATACCTTGAGGTTTCTCCAATGTATTCCTTGCGAGAATTATTACAGGTAATAGAGTAAATTCAAAACTTAGCTTCAACATTAAGCTTATGGTTTTGTTTCCTATTAATTTAGACTTTTATTGTTCTAGAGATGAGTTGTGACAAATTATATGCTGTTAATTGTTTTCAGTTGTAGTTGTGATAGAGTTAATGAGTAGAACAATATATTTTTGGGTTCCTTAAGTTGGCAGTTAGGGCCGGATTTCTATTTTGAATATTTTACGAGTCTTTTGCTTCGCATTGAATATATATATATATATATATATATATATATATATATATATATATATATATATATATATATATATATATATATATATATATATAGGTGCAGATTTATAAACAGTAATTCGGACGTTACTAACCAGACGCTTCTTTGTGGCGGAATGCTTAACAGCACATCATATATATATATATATATATATATATATATATATATATTCATCTTAAGCACATATGAGGCAGGATAGTAAATGAACATTTCAATCAATCCCCACCGATACATATATAATACCATTCATATTCTTCTATTTCCCTTTCTTCTGCTTCTTTACAATGATCCTCCGCCATCTTTATTACACCCAACGTCGTGCGTTTGTTTATAATAGAGCGTTCATTAGCAGTTTTTTGTTTATTTGTTTTTTTTAATAAAGCGTTAAAAGGTTTTTTGATAAAAATCGCCTGAGGATACCGTAAGGTTGAAACCAAAGTAGCGGATTTAAGTGGGTTCCTGATTTTTTTAAAGTACACACGCACACACACACATATAATATATATATATATATATATATATATATATATATATATATATATATTATATGTGTGTGTGTGTATACTTTAAAAAATATATATATATATATATATATATATATATATATATATATATATATATATATATATATATATATATATATATATATATATATATATATATATGTACTGTTCGTGCGTTTCCATCTTTTACTGAGGAATGTATGCCCTACCTGAAAGATAATTCCGTGATTTCTCAATTTAAATGTCGATGCGAGGCGGACTGTTTTGGGGCGGACCAACTTGTAATTGGAGACCCGGTTTGGACATCACGTGCCTGCTTATATAAGACATGGTGTAGCTAGTAACAGAAATCACTTGACCCAGTCAGATGGTGAGCTTCATTTAATTAAAAACTCGGGTTGTGCCTTCAAATATGTCTACTGAAAAAAAAAATTATGAGATCACATGTGAAAATATATAAAAAACTTAAAGCACTTTGTCTATCATATTTAATGAAACTTGCATGAAAGAAAGGTTGATGCCAAAATACACAATATATATATATATATATATATATATATATATTTATTTATTTATAAGCAAAATATATTTATGTGTCGTAGTCAAAGAAGTGTTTACATATATATGTTTATATATATATATATATATATATATATATATATATATATATATATATATTTATTCAACAGAAACACACACACAAAGATATATATATATATATATATATATATATATATATATATATTGGCTCCTGAAAAATTAATTACGGTTGAGCTCTCTGGTTTGAGGGGTGAATTTGTAAACAGTGACTATTTAAGCTAATATTGCACAACTCTTCGGCAGAATCGAGTCACTGTCAGTCACTGTGTGTTTATCTAAATCTAAAAATAAACACGCTAAAATTCACCTTCATCCCTGCCTTGCGTCGATGGCTTAGTGGAAGAAGTTCCGACTGACGCAAATTCAGTCGGGTTTCCTAGCTAGAGGCAACCGGACGTCTAGTCACACTGATGAGCTGTGAAACAGTGAAACAGTCTGTCTGTGGATGACAAATATATATATATATATATAAATATATATATATATATATATATATATATATATATATATATAAACGTTTGTGTGTATGAAGGAAAATGAATTAATATATGTCTACGCTTACTTATCAACAAGACCCTTTGTGTTATCAGGATGAAAAGTAAACAGGAAAAACTTACAGGTGATCATAGAAGATAAATTCGAATTACAATCGCCTACACAAGGTCGACTTCAAAGGAAAACGAGCTAAAATTAATGCTGTCTTGTCAAAGGGTCGCGTCAATATAACTGCTGCCGTTTTAGCCACCCAGATTCAATTCCTTGTTTCTGATTCCTACCCCCTCGAACGGAAACACTTCGTAAGGAGGAGTTGATTTATTGCGTGACGTTTTCCTTCATACACATCAGACATTATTTAATGATGTTTATTTTCTTCTCGAAGTTATCATTTTTGTATTCCGGGCTTTTTAAAGGGTTGCTGGTCTGTTTGCTTATATCTTTTATGTAAATCGTTTTATTTTCCATTTATTTCCGTGCGTTTTACTTTTTTTTTTTTTTTTTTGTTTTTTGTTTTTTTTTTTTGTTTTTGTTTTTTTTATCAGTTTCGATGTTTTGAATTAGTTGATTTAATCGTTGGCTAGCAAATATTTGCAAGCCAACGTTTTCTCGAATTATATACCGATTATTTCGCCTCTTTGGCATATCTATCTATCTATCAATATCTATCTATCTATCTATCTATCTATCTAAGTCTGTTCATATCTACCTATCTATATATTTATCTATCTATCTTTCTATTTATTTATCTCAGTCTGTTCATATCTATCTATCGTTCTCAGTCTGTTCATTATCAATCTATCTATCTATCTCAGTCTGTTTATTATCTATCTGATTCTATTCATATCTATCTATGTATCTCTCTATTTCAATCTGTTTATTATCTATCTGATTCTGTTCATGACTATCTATCTATCTATCTATCTATCATTTATTGTCACAATTTCTCTGCCTTACAGATTCTTATTTCTATTACGGACATAACTCCTTGGAACTCCGGTTATCCTATTATCACCGACGTCGTACCTGATCAATACCTAGATGGGTGAGCGCTCAAGAACACCCCATGTTGTAAGCGTGGATGTGTGGATGGTGCAATGTTCGAAATTGAAAACTGAATTCCAGTAAGAGTCGTAACTTACACGTAAATACCATTTTCCTCCTCTCCAGCTACCAGTAGCACTTGTAAATCTGTATTATCATGCTGGTTTTAAATAACAAAATGTTATTCCCAAGCGATCACCCATTTAGATACTGACCAGGCTCGACGTTGCTTAACTTGGTGAGATTTAAAATGTCTATAGTCATATATGTTGGCCTGGGAACGGATATGTTTTAAAGAATCTGTGAGGCAGATTTATATATCAGATTCGATAGCGGCGCTCTCGAGAATCTTCCGTCTATGTAATTACTTTTGTTTCTTATACTGTGAATTGCGTCACTTAGCATACGCCATAATTTACCTGGACTTTTCTGGTAGCCTGACGAATATTTATTGGCATTGCTTAAATCTAAAAATTTTGAAAATCTAACAACATTTTTACTCTCGTTTATAAATACGTGTTGCAAAGAAATCCTTACATTAGCTTTGATAGAATCCGTTTTTATTCATATAGTTTTTAGAGATATATTTTCACTTATATTCGAAAGTTTTACACACACGCACGCACGCACGGGCGCACACGCACGCGCGCACACGCACACACACACACACACACATATATATATATATATATATATATATATATATATATATATATATATATATATATATATATATATATATATATATATATATAATTACAATAATTAAAATATGATTTCATCGGGACACAGAAATTACTATATTTCGAATCTGTTAACTTAAGTCCTAAAGTTTAATTTCGAAATTAAACTGAAATTTTAGAATAAATTAGATTAACTAACCGGTTTCTTCATTAGTTATTCTAAACATCGCTTGAGAATAGAACTGTGCACTAAATTTTAAGTTTAATTTCGAAATTAAACTTTAGAACTTGAGTTTTCAGTTTCAAAACAGTAATTTCTGTATCGTAATGGAATTATAATTTTTCAGAAAAAAATTATTATAATTTTATGCTCCATTTCTGTATCGAGCACTGTTTTTTTTTAAATAAAACATAAATACTAAAGAACTTTGCATTACTAATCGAACTGTTCTTTCCAATTACATCAATACACACACACACACATACATACATAATGATAAATATATATTTTTAACTTAAGCTATGTTTATGGGCAAAAGTTCTAATTTACGCACACAGTGCATCCTTTCTAAAAATATATGAAAAAATGAAAACAAAATTCAAATTACACCAAAAATATAATGTAAAACAAGGAAAACAGCATCAGCCTACAACAATAAATCAAAAAGGCTGTAAACATTATTTGGAAGAGAAAATATCTATAATAAATTTCCCAAACGAACACAAATTACTAAATAAATGATCAGATCACAAAATGCTAACATGAATACAAATTTTTACTACATAAAAATCGAAGACTAAAAACGAATACCTTGTAAAATACCACGTGGAAAAATGCAAATATGTGCACCATATACAATGCAGATAATGTAACATACTTTAGACAAAATCAATACTTTAAACTAAACGAATAAGGTAAGCAACACCCGAAAAAGAAAAGAAAATAAACAAAGTATCTAAATGAATAAACAAATTAAGTAAATAGTAAACAAATTAACTACAAAAGAACACAGAACCATAAATAAATGTAATAATGATGGTAAAAACTGATTAACTTTATCAATAATAAATAATAGGTAAACTATTTAGAAATAAGTGCATTCGGATCCACGATTATTTCTCCTCAATAGTTTCTAGAATAATTAACAACAGTTAATGGGCACCCAATAACTGCCAGGATAATACTATAGGCCTTACTATCCATAATGCAACACTGAACAGCATATATAAATAGTCGAGCCAAAACACAACAGACATGGCTTGAAGATTGCGTTGAAGCATGAAACAGACTGTCGACACTTGCTGTTGACCCCAGTGTCCACAATTACAGACACACGCACGCACACATACACACACGCACACACACACACACATACATATATATATATATATATATATATATATATATATATATATATATATATATATACGAGAAAGAACAGATGGTGTAAAAATCCACTGTTCGGAGCATTTACTTTTTAAAATGCTGTCAATACAAAGTAGAGCAATATATTATTATTATTATTATTATTATTATTATTATTATTATTATTATTATTATTATTATTATAAGAGATTAACTTAGAGTTACTTACCATCGCCTGAAGAAGTGCAATCATAGTATTGAAGCATGACAGCTTTTCTGTAGCGATTTCAACAAATTTTTATTATAATCTCTTATAATATATATGTTTTAACATTACTTTATAAGCAGCCAGGTTGGTAATCTCCAATACTTTTGTTTATTTTTAAGGATCCTGCAACAGCATTGTTGGATGTTATAAGTTTATTAACATATTTCTTTAGAGATTCAGTGATGTTCTTATTCAATTTAGTAAATTTAGAACGATCATCAATAAGATGCTGACGTTATTTGTGATAATCCAATTTATCCAAAATTACGTAAATATTGAATTTATCCGCCTTTCTGATTGCTATATTAGGGTTGTTTTTTTAATTCTGTAGCAGCAATTTTGAGTTTTGTTGGAATGTTCTTGTTTCTATTACGTGGAATATAATCTTTTAAACCTTCTACCTTGAGAAGATATATATATATATATATATGGAGAGAGAGAGAGAGAGAGAGAGAGAGAGAGAGAGAGAGGGATAGATAGATAGATAGATAGATAGATAGATAGATAGATAGATAGATAAGTCTGTTACAGCAATAATTCTGTTGGTAAAATACGATTAATGCTTTACGAACTGAAGAATAAAGCTATGTCCGATCTAATCAACAATTTAATAGTAAATAGTTTCGGGTATTCGATCGTGCTTGTCCCGATAATAATGATCTGTTACTTGTATCGTTCTTTGTATGTTTGTTATAAAACCGGGAAAGGAAGTATCATCTGTTTAGAAAAAGGACATAAGCCCATTATTTACTGCAAAAATATTGATAGTCATTGCAATTTGAACAAAATTACAGTAAATTAGTCTCATTCCCGCTATTTATTTTTAAGATATATATATATATATATATATATATATATATATATATATATATAACGAGTGCTACCACCACGGGTCAGAGTGGACCTGGGAACAACAGCAAGTAAGAGTTGGCTCACCGCTCCTCAAAATCTACAATCTCCGATCAGAGGCCTTGCTGGTGGATGTAGTCTGTCGTCATACTCAGGACTGTAAGAAATTAAATAACACACTTTGTGTAATATTATTCCTTTCCTTCTCTTGACCCATTCGATTATAAGCAAATATTTTAAATTTGGTTTCGTCTGTACAAAGAACTTTTTTACTTTCTCGTTGTCCGTTTTCTTCATTTTATGATAAAATGGCGTCTTACTTTTGCCTTAGTTTTTTGACTGCAATTCTACCACACAATCTATATAATTTGTAATTAGTTTAGAGCAGTCGACCTGGAAATATGTTTATGGTTTAGTAGACACGACGTATGTGAACTACAAATTGAGAAATTGCAGACACCAAAATTAAAATTAAGCCAGTACAAAAATTTAAATATCTAAGCAGTGTTTTAACAGAGGATGAGAAAAAAGCTAAGCAAAATATTAAGAAACAGGAAAATTTTGTTAGACTTAAAGCAAAGGGTACCGAAGTGTTACGTAATATCTGTCCTCCTATATCATAAACAATGCTGAACCATCACCCCACAGATGAAGAAGAGGCTTGAGGCAACAGAAATGACGTGCTACAGAAAGATGCTGAGAATTTCCTGGACGAAACTTGTGACCAATGGGGAAGTTTTAAGGAAAATACAAACAGAATGCTCATTTATATTTATAATTAAAAAGAGACAATTAATCTTTCTAGATTACACAATGAGGAAAGAGGTCTTAGAAAATTAGACCCTCACGGGACATTTTGAAGGCTAGAGGGCTATAGAAAAAACGCGAATAACCTATTTAACATGTTTGTGCAAATAGTTCGCAGAACAGGGATTAGGGGAGATAGCGTAAATAAAACTACAAAGAACTTGTAGAGAACCCTGAAGGGACACGGCCGATAGAAGACGAAAAAGAAGACTCGTGTTCGTCTCTTCACATTTTCTCCCATTTTGTAAGTTCAATTTTTAAGGTCAGGTTGTGACACAAGGTCGGTTTAATGCACGGAGGCCGAGCGCGTACACCCGGGCTAGGAACAAAAATTGCGCTGGCCTCAGTGCGAATACCGATCCCTATATCTGGTGCAATGAGAATGCACGGCCTCGGACAGCAGTTCCCCAGGGCTAGGCACGTCTAATTTTAAGTATAATTTTCCTTAGTTGCGACTCTGTCCTTTGACGGAGCCGCCCCTGAGCGCACTCTACACGAAGACAGAGACGCAGCTGGGAGATGATAAATAATGTGTTACAAATTACTCGAAAGAGCAGTTTACACACTCGCTATATTTTCAAATTTTCTTGTTGATTTTAGTCGATCCGGGTTTAATTTTACGGAAAAAGTTAACGACCACTGTAATTTTTGTGCAATTTTAACAAAATGAAATTTTGCGTTTTCTTACTTCTCTCTTCTCTTGACAAAATTTATTTGCATTTATGCATTTTTTCCCTTTATTTCTCGGTAGAGAAGATCCGGAAACATAAAATTCAATTAAGCTGTTGGAATTGTTCGTCTTAAAATAGTATTTGTAACAAAAAAAATAAAACTCTGATTTCAGCGTTTCAAAGGGTGTATTTAACTTAATTTGACCACAAATATAATGGAATTTAATATTTATTTCGATAATACATTAAATATATGGGAAAAAGAAAGGAAAAATAGAATTAAGCTGGTAGTCACCACTATCCTACCATTATCTTTTCTCGTCGAATTTACTGACATAAATATAATTAATACTTGAGTTTCACCGCTAAAACATCGAATCTCTTCGATGAAAATCGAACTCAATCGATATTTACAATTTCTTGGGGTGGGGTACATATTCCAACTGTTTCGTATATAACATATTACAATTTTCACGGTGGTTTAAATCAAACGAAATCTATTTAATATAATTCGTTAACATGTATCCTCGTCACAAAAATCCAATATTTCCAAATATTAATTAAATTTGCCAATAACTAATGTCAAAACCTGTAAAAGAAAGTGGAAAAAGAAGAAAAATGAAATAAGTATCAGTGAAAAGGAAGACAAGGAAAAAGAAAAGGAAAATAAGAGAAAAATAAAAAATAAAATTTGAAAATTACAAGGAAAAAAATATGACGGACAAATAAAAAGAAATATATCGAAATATTCGGAAAAAAAACATTTCTACATCGCCGGAGAACTTTACATTCTATCATTTAACATAGATCTGGGTCAAGTGTCAAACTGAAATATGAAGAACTGAATAGTAGATAAAACTGATCAAGACGTATACACTCCTAAGCTAAGTTAAACTACTTTTAACAAAAGAAATACATTATTCTATCGTACCTTAAGCTAGACTAATTCTCGCAAGAAAAAATCTGTTTCTTAAGCTATCACTTGAAAAAGCCAATCTAAATGATCGTTATCACGTGACACAGATATGCCAGAATCACCGAGCTGTTGACAAAGTACACTGAAAGCAGCCACTCCACTTTCTCCCTATCTATCTATCTATCTATCTATCTATCTATCTATCTCACTCTATTCCTTATCTATCTATCTATCTAGCTCACTCTATTCCTTATCTATTTATCTTTCTATCTATCTATCTATCTATCTATCAATCTATCTATCTATCTCACTCTATTCCTTATCTATCTATCTCACTCTATTCCTTATCTATCTATCTCAATCTATTCCTTATCTATCTATCTCACTCTATTCCTTATCTATCTATCAATCTATCTATCTATCTCACTCTATTCCTTATCTATCTATCTCACTCTATTCCTTATCTATCTATCTATCTATCTATCTCACTCTATTCCTTATCTATCTATCTATCTCTCACACGCACACATACACGTGATGCGATTTTTTTAACATATCTACAATGTGACAACGTACACAGAGAAGTCGATGCATACCTTTCCTTAGGACATATGTGAACAAAAAGTATCTCATCCAATATTCAAACTGTTTACCGATTCCTTTTTCAGCTGAGAATCTTACACAGGATGTCAGTGAATTAGTATCGAAATACCAACTAAGAGATCATTATTCAGAACCCGGAAGGGCGTGTGATTAGTAAAGCCGAGTTCGAATCTTAGAATGGCGATTTGTCAAACAGCTGATTCTTTTTTAATATTGGCTGGGAAAAAAAGAGATCACAGCGTGTCGCACCGTTGGAACGAAATATTTAAATAACGATACCACATATTGACAGAAGCTCTGTAAGTAAATTTGGGTTGGCGTAACCCCGCCCGTAAGACGTCAAGTCATCATGTTCAAATACTTATCGGGGGATAATTATAAGATCTGTCAGAAACTGTAAGGAAGCTCTTCTTCTCATCATATATAAAACACATGTCGGTCCTGTAGACGATGAAGAAAGACAAAATAGCCAGCCTAGGAGACAGATTCACTTGGAAGCGAGCAACCATTTTATGCAGAGCAGATAGCCCTTAAGTTCAATTTCAATGAACTTCTTTACAGAATTTAAATTAGTATTAAAATACAAATCAATAACACTTTTAAAAATACGTAAACATTACTAGAATTTAACGTATTTCAAGACTCGCAAAATTTGGTCAAGAAATAGAGAACTAGAATATTTGACAGATTAATTAATATTCAATCTACAAACCTTAAATGTTTCACAGAACAGCGCTTAACAGTTTCAGAGGTTCAAATAACTTACTACCAGATATTATATTTAAACTCTACATAATAAATGTTGATCATAGACTAAAAAACAAATGTGAAATTTGTACGATCTCCGTTAAGAACATAGTATTTAAATATTATAATATATTATATCAAATAGAATTTACGCTATAATCATAATGTTTAAGTAAAACATTTTCGACAGCACCCGATTCAAGAAATTCTATGAAAATGCATTCCAAAACACCGCTTAGAGTTTACCCCTATCGGTAATCTAATTTTTTTATATATATAAAAATTATTGTTATTGGTGAAGTAGCAGGACTTTTGTTTTTCAAATCTTTTAAATTTTTGTTTTTTAGTAAATGTATTTTGTAAATTGATTTTATCACTGTATGTGTTCTGATGCATCATAATAATTCCATATCCTTTGTCGAGGAGGTAATTCTTTAAGTATCACGTATATGTAAATCCAATTATTAATAAAAAAAGCCCTCTCTGCTAATAGCTAAAATAACAAAAACATCTACTGTATCATCACCAATCAATGTTATTTAACCATTAAAAATAATTTTTATAAACAAAAATTTGGATTACTAATAGTGTCACCTCTAAACGGGGTTTTTGAATGCATTTACTTAAAATCTTTGAATCTATTCCTTTCCGAAATATTTTACCCACACATTCAAGATATATCCGATATGATGGTGACGAATTATAAGACTATACAAATAATTTATTATAAAGTAATAAATATATAAGGGAACTCTACGGTTATTAGGCAAATATCCACTACATTTAATACTTCAAGTTAGCTTTACTTGTGTTTCAGCTTATCCGTAATAAGTAGGAGTATAATGTTGAAGGCTTTTATATATACATGTTCATTCGTTTTTTAGGAATTGGTGGATCATGGCCCTCTACAACTTCCAGTATTTTTGTTTTAAATAACTTCTGTCTATTTACCATTGTATTTGCTCTACTACTTACTCACAAAAATTCGTGAACGAGTTTATTCGATGTTTCACCGTTTCTCTTGCTGTGTGTCTTTTGAGTGTCAAATTCTCCAAACCCTCTTTCCTGATTAAGTGAGCCATATTGTAGCTACCTCTTTCTGGTTCTTAGTATCAGTTGCCTTGTAATTACTATTTTTCCATGAACATTCCTTCTTAACCATATATTTCTATCTGGTATCCAAGGCATCCGTCGCTAAAACTGTATATCTGTCGCCTCAAATCTCGTTTCCATTTGTGTGGAGACTTCTATAAAGATAGAAGATTAAATATCATGTAGTTAAGTAATCTTTTTTAAATATCATGTAGTTAAGTAATCTTTTCTTCTGTTTTTTGTAGGGACTTTTTTTCTATGCGCTCTCGGATTCCTCCGCCATCGATGTACGGTTTTTAATGCGCCTAGCCATCGGAACTTTATAACATAAGATAATATTTTTGATATTTCAACATAAAACAAATCAACTAAAACCATGGTATTAAATTACACATTTAAAATCCTTTCAAATATTAATCGATTGTTTTGTCACGGACACAAATATTTTTTAAAAGCAACGTTGAAATTCGACGCCTTAAAAATGAGCGCAGAGAAAAGAACAAATGAAAGAAAAATAGATTGAAAAATATGAGAAAGGAAGAAAAAATGGCGAGGAATACGAAAGATGAATCAATCAATTGAAAAAATTAGAACGAGTAAATAGAAAGAGAAGAGAAAAAAAAGAGAGAGAAAAATAGTAGAGTAAGGAAAGAAATAGTTAAAGCAGAAAAATCATTAGAAAAAAGAGAGAAAAAAAACAAAGAATGAAAAAGACGTAATAAAGAAACAGAAAGCATAAAATATACAACATTTGACAAAATTCCTGGGCGTTGTCACCGTTAACAATGATTGTAATAATTAGCTAATAATCTCTAGACAATAAACTCGTTAAGTATCTGTCTATATTTCTGAGATGAGGTATTATGTACATTATTTACATTATTCGGATTATTGTCCACATCTTTGTCAGCATATTTATTACAACGTTTCGGACACATGGCACAATGGATAAAGGCGTTAGTTAGATCCAGTGACAGGACCCAAAGAGTGTGAGATCAATAACCGGTTACGGCAGTGGAGAACTTTCAGAGGAAAATTAACAGGAGATAACTGATAACTGACATCCAGAACATCTAGAACAGTCTACCCCAGTGAACAAAATAAAGGGTTCGGTTTGACATTCCAACCACCTGAAGAAGGCCGGATCCTACAACAGCCGAAACGTTGTAATAAATATGGCGACAAAGATGAGGACAATAGTCCGAATAATGTAAATAAAGCTCGTTATGGTTCTTTTTTCAACACTTACGGCATACTAGTCTACTTTTATGTTCCATATCCCTCCAAGACGTGTCGATCATGGTTCTCCGCAACATTCTCTCTTATGTATCTCTTACTAAGGTTTACTTCTTTAGTATAATTCTCACTCGCTGATTTGCCATCCATTTGCACATTTTCATTAGGTGGGTTACTCGCTGTTTTCTTCTGTCTCGTTTGCCTATTTGTCAGTGTGAAATTCTCCAAGCCTTCTTTCCTCATTATGTGTTCCACAAACTTTCACCTGTAATTATTTCATTATAAGTATAAGTGTCTTTTCTCCTTCCATTTTCATTTAAACTTCCTCATTCTTAACATTCTACGTCCATGGTATTCTCAGAATCCTTTTCTTTTTCATGTTTTTAAGCATTTCACCCCAAACAAGGCGACAGTGCCACTAGCACACAAGGGGAAACGGAGAGTGAAAGTGATAATAAAGAGGGGGTGTTTGAGGAAAGGATAAAGAGAGGGACGGAGATCAAGATCAAGGCATCAGATGTCGATTGACATTACATTTAAATTTTTGAACATTATAGTTATCAAGGAAGCAAGTAAGATGAAGGGAGTTCCACTGGCGGGTAGTGCGAGATAAGAAGCCGTTGGAATAGAAAAGACGGATACATTTAACAGTTTAACAGATAGTGAAAGGGTGGGACCGAGATGCCAACCTAGTAGCACGCTTAAGTTGCTGCAGTTGGGGTACAAGTGAAAGTAGCTCCTCAGAGCAGTTGCCATAAATATATTTGTAGAAAAGACAGAGGAAAGCCCCATCACGTCTGTGAGGAAGTGACTTGAGTCGAGATGCCAGGTCAGGACATATCACATTTCATATCCATCTTTGGATAGAGAATTATACATCTGTTGCGTCACTCTTCATTTTGATATGTGAAGGAATTGCCCAACATTCAATTCCATATATGAGGATTAATATTACATAGCAGTTTCGCACACTTTTCTTTGTTTCTAATGAATTTTTCCTGTTTCTTCATACCTTGTTTAGGTTTTGAAAGGTATCTTTCACTGTTTCTGATTTCGGCTCACATTTTCTGTCCCTTGTTAAAACACTTCCAGATATATTTCTGTAACGAAACATTGTATCTGATTTGGGAAAAGAAGTGAGTTCATGCCTTTTCTGGCGAAAGTAGTGTTAACTAAATAGAAGACGCTTCAGATATAATTAATTATCGATATTCCATTTCTCGTCTTCTGGTCCTCATCGCCATATTCCTCCTTTCGTGTTTCCCTTTGTTTAACGTATCAGAATAGCAGCAATCTTCTAGACACGTTGCTCACAGTTTTCTAATATTCATCGTTTTCATTAAGTTTCAACCGAAGACACGTTAACGGGCTGCATTGAAATTAAACTTCACATATGAAAATTAGTTACTGCATGCGCCTTAATTTTGGGAATTATTCTGGAATCGCTTTCAAAATCTTCGACGCCATTGAATAACTTTCGGATATTGACATTTTAAGATCTTTAAATTTTAAAAGAGCTGTCAATTGTCGATAGTAATGACCTGCGGAAAATCTCCGCCATATCCATTTTATTTCTTTCACATGACGAGTTGTACGATTTGGCAGAGGAGGTCTGTCATTTCAAATTATTATTATTGGATTTTTCCTCTCTCTAAAGAACAAACGCACCAGAACAAATTTAAACAGTAATCAACACCTTCAAAATCCTATAAAACAAATTCCTGAATTCTCAAGTTCTTTAAATTCCGAGTTGAAACAATTATTTCTGATTCTTGTCCACTCTTTTCTTCGTTTTATTGTTAATATTCATATGAATTTTCTAGGCCAAATACTCTTCGACCACGAAAAAATAGACTCTCCTCTTCGCCAGCCCTACACATACACATACACACACATACGTACACACGCAAACACGCACAGACACATATATATATGTATTCATGTGTGTATAGATAATATATTTAATTTATAAATTAGACAAAAGAGTAACAACTGTAACTAATAATAAATTAGAACAGTAATAATATTTTTTACTAAATGTCAAATCAATATGAAGCACAAGAGCCGCTCAATATAGATGTGTGAAATCATTGTATCGACGTAAGTACAGTGTGTAAAGATATTTAGGATGGATAACGCTTGAATTGTTCTAATCGGGGAAGTATCCTTTCGGGAGTCTTTTCCATAAATTAGCGGTTCTTGTGAAGAAAATAAGTAGAACCTCTTCCTTACCAATGGAATACGAAGGGAATAGGGATGGTTCACCCCCTTGTACACAATATGACCTCTCTTAGCTGTAAAAGGCTGAAGTAAAGAATGTATCTCGTCAGAACATTTACCATTTAATAGGCTATCAATGTTTGGTCTGTGGAAAAGCGACTGTAATAATTACTCGCCCACATGTCGAATTAATCGGTTTTGAACTCTCTCTGGGCTGAAAAGATATGGCAGCAATACTCCATTTTTTATCTGATCGAATTCTCGAAGAGACACAGCATTGAGGTTTCAAATACTTTTTGGAGCAGAGTAAGGAACCAACTATTTTCACTGTATCTTTAGCGATAGATCGTATACTGTAATAAAAGTTAGGTAACAGATAGAAAAAGGTGCATTCTTACCGTAGATCTTAGGAACGTCAACATACGAGTTTTTATTTCTTTATTATTACATTTCATCTTTTCAATTAAAGGGAGAAGTTTACGGATTCTCTTGAAATATATGGATCTATGGATCAGTGACAACAAATTTAGTACGGGAGATAAGGAAATTGCATATACAATAGAGTGTTCTAATGGTAGTCTCACTCAACACCGCAAACAGGTACAGAGCCAAAACACTAACCTAAAAACATAAGTCATGTTCTTAAATCATCTCCTAAGATCGAGACTTCCACATGTATTCCAGGCATGGCACCAAAACGTTCAGAAATATCTAAAGTATCGATGGCACACAACCGATTTCTCAGATCGATGTTTAAAAATGCTGAGCGAGGAGCATTCTTTCTCGAACCTCGTGTACTGGCGTTACAGTATCTCAAACAAAGAACTTTACAAGATGTCAAAAACAACATCACTTGAAGACTTTCAACAGCAGCAACAACCAAAATGGATATCAAATATAACTCGAAAAGAGAATGATGACATAATCAAGATCCTGGCGTTCTACACAGCCTCCAAAAAAGATAAGGAAGTCCTCATCAATGCTGGAAATCTATTTTCCGAAAAGAAATTATATTTTCCTGAAAATTTATGAGAGACATATTTTCCTGAAAAGTCGTTTTAAGAGAAAAACTGTTAAATTTCAAAAGGAATGTACAACTGGCTTCTCTGTCAATGAATGTCGATGAATGTCGAAAGTTTCCTTATAAGGAAACAGCTAATATTTACATTATCATTTAGTATATCACTGATCTTGAACTCTTGGACAATCTAGAGTTGGCATATCTAAAATTTCAAAATAGAAGGACGTCCCTAAAGAAATCCTGCCTTCAACAGACGCACACGTTTACACCATGTAACCTGAAAGACACCTATTAATTCGTTTTCCAGAATTTAATATTAATATTTACGATAGAGTTCTGAAAAGTTCTCTGTCCAATAAGCGATCCTTTAAATATTTGTGATAATTTATCCTTTGGTTAGATATTTCGGGAAACGGGTCAGGCCGATAACTTTTCATCGCAGCTTTGTATAGACCCAGGGGGCGGGATTTCGAAGCATCATTGCGGGATATGTCCGAAGAAATACGCGCCCTCAGGCAAATATTATTCAAGAAATACTTGAAATGATTTATTTCTGGGAATGGCCGCGGTTAACTGAATCCTTGATAACTGAATCAGTAGATAATGGAAACCACTGTAGTCTTAATTTATATGAATTCCAATAAGAAGCACTTTCATTAAAAAAATTTTCTCTTCAGTTTTTTCTTCATCTAATTATTATTTTTCATCACAACTTTCTCGGTCGCATATCTTTTTATTAAATTATATGAAATCTTATTTTAATTAAATTACAAAGGCTACCGAAAAGTTCTCAGTCGGATACACTTCACAAAATTTGATTAAATGCCAGACAATTACTTTTATCCTTTGTTTGTCGAGGCGAGAACTATTCAGCACCGACATACTGCAATATTATCGGTGCTAACCTGACATCTCGGTCTCAGCCCCTTTCTCCCTGTCGTAACGTTAATTATTTCTGCATTTTTTAAAAATATTTTATGGTAATATTTCTAATGGGCTTTTTACTCTGGTACCTCGACTAGATTGGCAGCCAGGTTTCATCATTTTACAGACAAAATTACTAAATTCAACCGTATGTTTTATGCTAATAGACTATTCTCTCGCACTTCTTGCTTGTGAAACTCTCTACCAGCTTTTTGGTTTCCTATCAACTGTGACCTTCAACGGTTTAAATCGTCATTTTCTGTCTGTCTTAGATTATGTCCTTTCATTGCCCTTACTTAGTAACGTTTTCCCCAGAATCTTTTTCTCTCAGTAGCCCCTCGCGTCTTCGGGACTTTATCGTCTTCCTTTGGAAAGAAATGATTTTTAAAAATTCAAGGTTAAAATAATGTGAATCTGTTGTATGTTAGGTCATATGAAGACAATTAAATGAAAAGAAATAGCCTCAAGATACGTAAAATGAAGTTTATCTGAAGCTAATGTTTAACCAGACATTATAGGCTGTGATTATATGTTCCTTACCTTACAACATAATACAAGCTACGGCAAAAATACTTCATCTTAAACGTTGACAAAAAGATAAAGGTAAATGCTATAAAAAAATACTATGGCCTTGAAATTGTCAACCCATGATAGTATCGATTTTTCTGTCCGGGACAGCATCATTCCGACGTAACATGAAACAAGAACGAAAATCTCTCCTTGTTGCGATTGCAGATTCATCAAACGCACGGTATGCACCTGTTCAAGGTATGATGGGAACTGATGATATCATAAAAAATGGTAAGCGATTAGCTGGATGAAAATACTATTATCCCTTGCTTTAGTTCACTAGTATTACAGAGGTGACAGTTTAAAATGTGAAAGTTATTTCTGCTGCACTCTGTACTATAAGAGTAAATCCGAATCTTGATGAATAGAGTACGAAGCAGAATTAGAACGGAAATAGTTCAATAATATCATAACTTTGTCAAGGACACTGGAGCAAGAAATGCGTTATTTATGATTTGAATGATATTGGAGGGAATAATACAAATGTACAAGGCTTATGTTTTAAAGATTACGCAAAGGGGTTGAACAGGTTCGCCACAAGGATCTATTTGAACTGTTAGGAAAGCTCGATCTGTTTTGAAAGGATTTTAGAATAATCCAGAAATTATACTGGGATAAAAACGCTTGCATATGGATAGAAAATTAAGAGAGAATCGACATAAAAATAGAAGAGGCTTGAAGCAAGGGTTTGTTTTCTCTCCATATTTGTTCAAGCTCTATAGCGACGCTATCCTAAGGAAACTAAGATATCTAGCTGTGGCACAAGGCCGGGTTTAACGTGGTTCCCTACTTGAACCCGTAAAAACGGTTTCAGGGTCAGTCTACTTCCCCGAACGAGACTCTGCCCTTCGGCGGAGCCTCGTCCGGGTTCCTCTCTGCCAGAAGGCAGAGAGTTCGACTGAATAGCTGGAACAGATCGCAGCTAGCCTCCTAAGAGAACTAGAGAACTTGCCAGGATGTACGAGCTGTATTATCGGCGGGCGAGATCTTAACAATATAAGATACACAGATGACACTATGTTGATGTCAGACACAGAAAGAAAAATGCTGGACATTCCAAACAAAATGGTAAAGAGAGACAAGAAACAAGAAGGAGTGGACATCAACTGTAAGAAGACAGAAAGTGTGATCACCAGATTCAAACTAAGAATTGGAGATGTCAACATAAAGCAGGTTCAGAAGTTTAAATATCCGGTCAGTTTTTTTAAGAGACGATGGAAAAGGCGACACAGAAATCCGTATGTGCATTGGATTAGCGAGAAAATGCTAACAAAGTGGGGAAATGTGTTATATGCCTTCTCTCAGACCCTGAAAAAGGAAAGCTAGTAGATGTTAAAAAAAAATATTTTAGGCAAATGTCTAACATATCATGTTGCGAGAGGCTGTGGTTTACCCATACACCAGGAAAACATCTACTCCTTGTGGCAACTCTCCCTCAAAACCGTTCACTGTACATGCTAAACATCGATTACTATCCGTTACGGTTCGCATACCCAGTCAAACCTGTTGTATATTAACTGGAAGATAGGAAGGAAAGTTAACTCATCGCATGCAATTATCTGAAACAACATCAAGGAAGTCTTATTAATATTTACGAAGCCTTCCTTGGTAAGAATCAAATAAATAGTGTTCAACAATATATAAGGATCAAAATTACTACAGTAGCAATAGATCTCGTGATGAGCCTGTTAATAATTTTGCATCTTCAAAAAGCTTATTATGGAAAAATACGTATCTTTTCCCAGTTGGGTTTTTTTTTCAATATATTTATGTAAGACATGTATTTATTTACTTGCATTATTTACATTATTCGGATCGTTATTCTCATCTTCATTGCCATATTCATAGTCCGAATAATGGAAATAATGCAGGTAATTATAATACCTCATCTCAGAGATATAGAGGCCGAAACGTTGTTAATATGGCAATGAAGATGAGGAAAAACAGCCCGAATAATTGAAATAATGCAGGTAATTATAATACCTCATCTCGGAGATATACAGGCCGAAACGATGTGAATATGGCAATGAAGATTAGTATAACAGTCCGAATAGTATAAATAATGCAAGTAATCATAATACCTCATCTCAGAGATATAGAGGCCGAAACGTTTTGCATATGGCAATGAAGATGAGGATAACTGTCCGAATAATGGAAATAATGCAATTAATCATAATACCTCATCTCAGAGATCCAATCACCTGAAGAAGTTCAGACCGTACAACGGCAGAAATGGTGTGAATATGGCAATGAAGATGAGGGTAACAGTGTAAATAATGGAACTAATGCAAGTAATCATAATACCTCATCTCAGATATGGACATACTTTTTTATTTACTAATGTCGAAATGTTTCCATTGGATTACTCTATGCATTCCGTGCATATCCTCTTACGAATAACGATCAAAATTGCTACTCGCATAAAACTCATCGTATATTCTCTGTTCTGCGGTTTCGTTGTTTACGTTTTCTATGCATGTCTTTGTGATGCTCATTGCCATTAATGGAGTATTGGTGGAATATCTGAAACTGCCCAAAATTCACTTTTTAGCTTCGACTAAGTTTCAAATCGTTCAATCGACCTTATGAGGGATGTCTTTTTTCCACCCTACACCTTCTTTCCCCACAAACGCAATGTTTCAAGCATTTAACTAATTAATCAATACTTCCATAGAAAGTGATCAGACGCGCTCCATTCTTTACTGCTATCAACCCCTACATTTACACCCCAAACTCACCTTACTGCAAACACAGAGTGAAGTCACTCTCATTGACTATTTATTCCATTTAGTAAGAAGGGCATTCCACTCTGAAAGATTCTTCCTAAGAATCGCTAAGTATATATATATATATATATATATATATATTTAAAGACATTTTTATGTTTAACATTCTTGTTATTGATACAAGTATTTAAGTAAATGCTCTGTTTATAATAAACAGTATTAAATAACATTTACCGGCCTGAATGTGCGAGAAAGTTTCATAGAAAATATTCGTCCTCCGGTGGATTCGAACCTGTATCCTATACGGAACCGTCATATAGCCTGACATGCCTTAACCGATTCGGATCGTTCTGTTGGCAAGGTCGAATTTACTGCTTATAAACTTCAATCTCCCATGAATCTCTCACGTACATTCATAACTGCTCATGGCGTATCAAATGTAAACAAATGACGTCACACATTATGAAATTAACAAAGTCCGACAATTATTTAAAGACATTTTTATGTTTAATATTCCTTTTATTGATACAAGTATTTAAGTAAATGCTCTGTTTATAATAAACAGTATTAAATAACATTTACCGGCCTGAATGTCCGAGAAATTTTCATAGAAAATATTCCTCCTCTTACGAATAACGATCAAAATTGCTACTCGCATAAATCTCATCGTATATTCTCTGTTCTATATATATGTGTGTGTGTGTGTACGTGTGTGTGCGTGTGTATATATGAAAATTGTATATTTTCCCGCGCATTACAATCATGTAGGAGCAAATCTTTATCTATCTGCTATATTCTTCACCTCCCCCTTCATCACCCAGCTTATTCACTAACCTTCTATGAGTAACTCTTGATTGAGTCATTTGATTTTCACTGATTATCAACTTTTTGCTATTTAAAGCCAGTAAATATCTTTAGAACATAAGGATTTTTTTATATAGAAATAAAATTTTTTATTGATACAAGCTCTACTAATTAATCCATAGATGGGGAGAAGTGGTAGATTTACACTATTCCCAGAGGCATTCGCGCTAAGTAACTACGACACACACGACTGGAATTGGACACTTGACCCTTGTATTGGATGGACATTACTAAAGAAAAACAAAATTAATAAGAACAATAATGTAAATATATTCTAGTTTTAGTTCTGTTAGAAAAATATATCGGCAGAGTACAAGAAACAAGAAAAGACCAGTTCTTTTAAACCAAAGACAAGTATTGAAAACTATGAAACCATGTTATTGTAACTGTACGTTTCTTAAGAATTTAAAGAAAACAGCGTACTAGTGTCATCAGGTCGACTTAATT
The DNA here is from genome assembly GCA_964036315.1 of Acanthosepion esculentum. NCBI lineage: Eukaryota > Metazoa > Mollusca > Cephalopoda > Sepiida > Sepiidae > Acanthosepion > Acanthosepion esculentum. The sequence continues at coordinate 147,488,973 of OZ038475.1, forward strand.
CCTTACGACTTTTTCTTTTATGTCACTACAAAGAGTAATAAATTATCGTAGCTATCTTACCTATGCTTCTATTTCCCCACAGGCGAAACATATCAAGGTAAAATATTTTCAAATTATCTACTATATTCCCCGTTACACTAGATTCTTATCTAACATTACCCGCATGCACACATATATAATACAGCATACTTACATTTCAAATTAAGGAAAAACCTACCATTGTCTTCCAACTTTTATCTATTTCCATACCTGTCCACCAACTATTTATTTATTAAGATAGATAGATAGATAGATAGATAGATAGATAGATAGATAGATAGATAGATAGATAGATGAGGTACCCACGTCCCATAACTCTTTCAATCAATAGATTTAAAGACAAAAGCAAACCAAAGCTGAACGAAAACAGTTCATTTTCCCAACACCAAAGGCAATGTGCCGCTAATCATGGAACTCTTCAAAGCTTTCCAGTTATATTTGAAGTGAAAACCACGCATTTCAGATTACTGGAGTCTTTCCAATGCGCGGCCTGTTCAACGTCTGCCAAAACCCTGTGGTCAGAGTCCAGCCTTCCAATCAGTGACAAATACATTTTTCTGATTGGCTGTCCGTTCCATCCAATCGTCTGTCCGTCCAGATTGAAGCCTGCCCATCGGCTGTTACTTGGGATTAAAGGCTGTTCAAAATAACTCAGTAGTTTTGAGACATCTGCTGGACTCGTTACGATTTTATTTCGTATTGTTATTCAAACGAAAGCTTCTTGGCCATAAAGTTCAATAAAAGCAACTGTCAAGTTCTCAGACATACTGACTGTTTTGAAAATGCAGTCGTTCTTTTATTGATGTATACTTCTGAGGGCCGCATATCTGAGAAGTTCATTGTCACTATTAGAGAAGTCCTTGCTTCAGGTGAGACTACGTAAGGTTTGTAAATGTACTAATGTCCATTTTGGTAATATTTTACGTCAACTAGATATTCAATAATTTTTTCAGCCTATCAACATTTTTTAGGTTATTTAAAGCCAGAAAATATTTTTAGACTGTAACGATTTTGGGGTGATAATAATGAAACATTTCAAATTTCATTCTAACGACAAATCACTTTTTCTTTACATTTTCATTGAAACTTCCTCGTTGATCACATGCTAATACCTTGGTATTCTCAGCATCCTTCTGTAGAACTAACTATATCTCCGTTATCTTACGTCTGCTTTTCATCTGTCAGAAAATTGTCTAGAATACATTATTATATCGGAGGAGTGATATTATATAGCAGTTTAGAACACTTTTCCTTTTATAAAGTAATGTTCCTATTTCTGAATATTTTTTAGCTTTTAAGAGGCAACTTTCGCTATTCCAATGTATCTTTGGATTTCGATGTCACATTTTCCAGTCGTCTCTTATAAAATTTCACAGTTAGTTAAATTTATAGGCTGGCTTCATTTTGACGTCTACATTTTGTAGTTTGCATCTTGGTGTGTCCCTTTAGCTGACGACTATTAATGATGTTAATGGTTATCCTTTGTTTTTGTTTTCGTTTACTTAATTGTCCCGGAGTTCTTGGAGCTGTTTTTTGTGTTTATCATAATCACGGGGTCATCAGCGTACCTGATGTTTTTAAGGCTGTGTCCACCTGGCAGAATTTCTAGATCACGTAGAATCGCCTATTAACGGTTAACTAAACCCAGTGAGAAGATGTATCTTTGTCTCAGGGGCCACTTTATTTTTGTCTACTTATTCTATTCGTTTTCTGATGGGTTTTTTTCATTTCTAGTAAATTACTGAATTACTCTAATAACTTTCCCAAACAAATCAGGTTTTCCTTAGAGTTCAAATAATTTTTATGAATTGCATAGTCTACAAACCATAGATATACATCATTCTTGTATTACTAGCTATGATATCATTCTGATCATAAATATGACATTTCTTGTTCCAGTGAATTTAAGGAATCGTTATTCCTTTCTTGCCAATTTCTTTTACTTCTCTTTGTTTTCCTGCAGTTGTCTTCATGTGTATGTTCCTTTGGCACCTGGCCTTAAGGTCTTCATTAACAGGAAAGACGGAGATATAGAAAATCAAGATACCGAGAAATACATAACTCTCTCTTCCATGTAGACGAAGAACAAAGTATTTCTGCCGTATCTAGGCAGGTTATGCCCACTTCACAATATCCAACCTCTATAGAGCCCAAGAGCGATTACACTGCCTTATGGGTGATCAATTATTCTCTAGCCATCGACCCTTATCTCACAGACGAAAGGTTGCTAGCTTCACCCCATTCTATCAGAATTACTATAGAAGATGATCGGACAGGTTACATTCCTTAGTTCGTCCAGTTCAGACCTTCACAGCTAGGACCCGACCTACCTTGTTCATGTTGTTCATGATGACGGTAGTCTTTGAGTATAGAATCCAGAAGTTGGCAGTGAATATTTCGAAGACAGTAGAGAAGCATTGTTCGGATTAGCAGTGGATATCCCGATAAAGTAGCAGAGCGTAGTTCAGTAGATTTTCCTTCTGTTCATTCGCTTGACAGGTTGGCATTGGACATTCGGAGCGAGGAAACAAAATGACCGCCTTTATACATGACGGATTGAATATTTCACGTCTCCTGATTGGTTAAACTTCTTTTGGGGAACTATAAAGCGTGTCAAGTCATTTGGGTTGAATCACTAGTTACATAATGGTACACAAAAATTGTAACAGTTCACCGTGGTAAATCATTTCCATTCACTTCGTACTCCTTTGATAAGGACTAAGTTCCATGGATGTCAACATTTCTTGGATACATACATTTCCGAAATGCAGATATGCGAAAGTAAACGCAACAGACTCGACTAGAATTTAAATCTGGCTCACTCATTCTACGGTCTGCGATGATAAACCCTGATCTGATTAGTAGTATTATAAATCACTTAGAATAGCAATAATCCTATTGCTAATACACGTATTGAGACATCTTTGTCATGACCACTTAACTCCCATCTTTTGTTAATCCAACTTCAAGCTGACTAAAATGAATTTAAGATTATCCAGCTCATCAAATTTATCGATATCGGTGAATCAGACGTAGTCTGAGAAATACATAAATAAAAAAAAGGCCACCATTGTCTAAATTTCCGACTTTCAGGTTTTAATATGAAACTCACACGTGACTTCCTTCTTCCTGGTTTTTGCAGATACAAACAAACCTCACATCTACGGACCCCCCTCCCCGCCATCAACGCACATCGGATGCATTGGACAAAATCTGCAGGCAAATTTTTTTTTAAAATCTGCCAGAAAAAAATAAACTTCCAAATCGTCAGCGATGTTTTTATGAAAATTTGCGGGCCTAGCAGAACGAATCGTCTTAGATCTCAAAGTGGCCACTCGGCGGCGGTGGCGGACCTTTCAATTGTAAACAAAGACGGGTGTACAGTATATAAAGTACGATACATTAACACGTGTGTGAGAAAGTAGCTGTGAGAAATCCATTATTTTTGTTATTTTGATTAATATATCTATATTAAGTATATATTTATTTATGCCATATATACATGTTTATAGTATTTACATTATGATCATAACTTGTGGTAGTTATTATAGCGGTTTTATAACTCAAAAATAATCCCTTCCCATCTACAATAATCGGCTTTAACGTCCCCGTATTAGTCCGTTTATAAGAGGTTTTTCTGTATATCCGTATATCTAATTTACTACTACGTCTATCCACATGTTACTGACAAAATACTTTAGACGGTCACAAATTATCATATGTGTATGAACCAGCCACATGCCGTAAGTAATTACTCTGGTTAGGCATAGGTTGACCTGTTTTCTTTTCTTATTCGATTTCAACCCATGCAAGGAATTAAAGCCACTAAGACACAAGTGGATATTTAGTGTGGAAAAAGGAGAAACAGAAATATTACTAATAAGAGAGAACAAAATGAATAATCAGGAGGACAATAGCGGTTGACATTACATTTAAATTTTTGAAGATTAAAGTTGACTGGAAAGTATGGAAGCGGACGGAAGTTCCACAAGAAAGAAGTGCGAGAAAAGAAACTATTAACATAGAATTTACGGTTACATCTAGCAAGCTCAATTGTAAATTAATAAAATATCTACGCCAGTCCAGTAGTGCGCTTAAATTCAAAAAGTCCAGCTAAAATAGCAAAGAGCTCGTCGGAACAATTACCATGAAAGTATTTATAGAAAGCACACAGGGAGGCAACCTTGCGTCATTTGCAAAGTGACTGAAGCCAGGCCGCCAGATTAGGACCGATAATAATGGTCATTCTGCTTTGTATTTTATCAAGGAGCTCAAAGTAAATAGCAGGAGCACCGGACCGTATGTTGCGGCAATATTCTCAGTGTGGACGAATGGTAGACTTATAGATATGTAAGATAGAGTCTGGAGAGAAAAATTGTCTCGCACGACACAGTCATCCAACTTTCTTAGCAGTTGACCTAGAAATGTATTCAGTATGGTCTTTCCCACTTCATATCTACTGAGAACGTTAGGCTGAGAAGCCGCAACAAGTCACTTCCCTGAAGGTTAGCATCAACCATGTTGATGGAAGGCATAGTGTGGTTTTTCAGACGATTAATACAGAGTAGTTTTGCTTTGCAGATTTTAAAATTAACAAGCCATCCTTTGCTGCAGTTAACAAGAGACTAAAGGTCGTTTTGGACATCGTCTGCCATTTTGACCTTATCAAACTGATCAGACTTACTATTGAGACAGCAGTAAATGATTGTGTCGTAAAATAAATTGACACTAAATCAGAAAACAACTGAAAAAGTTTTAAATGTAGTTGAAAGGAGAGAAATAAGTTATACTAAAATTTAATTCCCTATAAAGATAATTAAACGAATGTTTAATCTTGTAGCGAAGCTTTATTCGATGCTGTTTCACTATTGTCCATAAGTGACGTTCGAACATTTCTTTTATAATCGAGTAGTTCGGATGGAGGCAACTATGGTTGCCTTCACTACACACCATTTTTATAAGACAAGCAAAATCTAAATTACAAAGGATATTTACTTTTTACATTTAAAACTCATGAACACATTTCTTACTGTTTTGTGCATTAACAAATGTGACTTGTAGCAAGGTCTACAGCAATGTGAATCCGAGGCCTATTATTTTATATAGATGAATAAAAGAAGGGAAGCATTTTATGTGTCTAACATGAAATTTTTTACATTTGCTATGTAATAATTAACGATCATAATTTTAATTATAGTACAGTACAATACCTGACAACCAGTCTAATAAGGCGTTCCGGATATGAAGAAGTGGTTACAAAGTCCGGATATGAGGAGTTATATTCAGATTAAAATAAAAGAACTGAAATCAGGCTTAACATTTATTTTCAATGTTTTATAGTAAACAAAATAAGCTAATGGTGAGTGAAATATAACGGAATTAATTTTAAGGAAAAAGAAATAAATTACGTAATGTTAATGAAAATTCATTAAATTAAGTATGCCACGTGTGGAAAGCAAATAATGTAACGAGGATTTTTTAATCGCTGTTGCATGATGATTCTTTCTCTTCTAAGGTCATTCTCAACTTTTTCTGCATTTCATTTTGCTTTTTCTCTTGAAATTTTTTAAACGAAAGAAAATTGTTAACTCTCCGTTCGTTATTGCAATCGTCATAGCTGAATGCTGGTTTTCTTTCCATAAAACTGGCAACATTTTCAATAGCTTTTTCAATTTCACACCAGGTTTCATCACAACCATGTTTTTTTTTATTTCCTTGTTCATTGTGACAGTGTGAAAGCTGGAGAATAGTTTCTTTGGAAGATTTTATGTCATACAATGTTGACTTTTCTATGTTGAAATCAACCATTAGTTACAATGAACTTTCACCAGCGTCTAGTTTGTTTAAAATTTCCACTTTTTTGCGATAACTGCAAAGTGGTTCTTTTCCTCTTATTCTCATCATCTTTTGCACCAATACAAGCCATTAGGGTGAATAAGCATAAGCAATTATCCAAAGTAAATTTCCTGAAAATCAGTTATATATCACCCAAATAGTTCAAATTTACACATCAAAATCAAGGCACTTCGAGGCGGTGTAATGATTAGCAAGCTTGTGTCTCTAGAAAAATTATGATTGAGTAGTGAGTTTGATCCTCACTGGGTGCCTCCCTACTTTCAGCCTTGGGCTACATCTAAGATACGCTTGGAATATCACTATACACATCAAAATCATGTCCGGATTTGTGGGATTCCAGATATGCGGGATTCCGGATATGTGGGATTCCGGATATGAGGTATTCTACTGTACTTAAATTGTTAGTTGTACTATTGATTATATTCAATTTTTATCTTTTAATCCACAGAATTTATTGATTATGTAGTGTATAGACAATTATTTTATCCATAAATCCGATTTCATTTCCTCTTAACTAAATTGTACTAGTTCGGAAAATAGTCATTTACTTAGGTGGTTATATAAGAAGTATGACCGGAAAGTATAGACCTACTTATTTAAAAATACATCAAATAGCCTACCTAGAGCAAGGAAACTCTCGTGGGGACCATACAACTATTCTCGAGTCACTCTCACTTTTCAAAACAATCTTTAAAATTCATTTAGGGATCAGCATCGGCGACCTCAATGTAACTGATAATTAATCTGGCCAACAGATTGAAGTTTCCTCCCTTTCAACTACCATTTTAACTTTAGAAAATATTCACAAGGTAAGGAGAATTAAATTTGGATTTGTGTGTGCAGCTGAACTCTTGGTTGACGCATCATTTTAACAAACAACTCTACATGAGACGTCCTTGTAAATGTGACGGTCACACAATATATATACGCACGCTGTAACGTCTTGCTACCAAATGAGACATTATAGAAGAGAGTATCTGTAAAAATATAAGTTATATGGTATCTTTTGATGAATTACCATGTTACATAAAAACTATCCAACCGGTTTTCGAGAGATTCAACAATAAAAAGATCTTCCGTGCCAACTTTGTATTTCAATAATTCACATTATGATCTGAATATTTTCTAAAGTTTCTGTGAATAAATATAGTAAAATTCATAAATCGAACCAGATATTTTCTTTTAATAAAAATCATAATGATTAATGGATAAAAAAAAGAAATATTTCTCGTTCGGGCAAACAAGAAAGACGAAGTAAATATGAATAATTAAGAAAATATTTGCATAATTTATAAGCAACGCTAAAGTAAACATCGTGATAATATAGATATGAACAAACTCACAGAAAGAAAGAAAGAAAGAAAGAAAGAAAGAAAGAAAGAAAATTGAGACGCACTGAAATCCGAACTGATTCTACCCTGAACGTAATATGTGTACGCTTAGTTATTTTGGGATTATATGATAAACGTTTTTAAATATTTGAAGATTAAAGCAAGCTCGAAAATATGGAAGCGGACGAATAAATATATATATATATATATATATATATATATATAGATAGATAGATAGATAGATAGATAGATAGATAGATAGATTTATTCATATACACTCAAGGACACATGGCTCGCTGGTTGAAGTAATCCTGTGACTTCACTCCAAAAAATTTGAGTTCCATAGCTGGCCATAGGAGAAAACAAAACTTGGTGAGTTGAGTTACTAAAGGAAATAACTGAAACTGAAATATCCGAAAAGGGCATGAAACTAGAACAATCTCTCCCGCTGGACGTAATAAAGTGTTCGGTCCGAAATACCAGCGTATAATACCTGAAGAAAGCCGCTGCGTACAGCGACCGAAACCTCGTGAATATGACAATCAATAAGACAACGAAATTGAGGACAATAGTCCGAACAATATAAATAACGAATATAAATATTGCGAAACGATGCTATATATTAAGTAAAGACGGTTACATTCAGCCATATCATTTTACAGTTGAAAGGGTTAGACGTAACCGTAGGTTCTATGCAGGTTCTTGACCTTAATAATTTTTCCCCGTTGTTTCACACTCAGTAACCCCTTGCGTTTTATTTGCTGGTTTGTCTTGCCTGGAGTGAAATGATTAAAAACAGAAACGTAGGCAAATGCCCATTTTAAAAGAGAATTAAAACTAGAAACCTGTAAAGTAATCATATTTTCGATACTCCAGTTTCACTTCCGTGTTTTCTCTTTAACCTCACTTACATTTCAAAGTTGGGATAGGCAAGATATGCCAAGGCACAACACCACACGCTGCTAAAATACTCGAGCCAATGTTTATACACTCCTGGTCAAAATCTTAAGACCAGATACAAAAGGGTTAAACAAAATATAAAATACTGTTACTTTAATCGAATCCTGGGCTAGCATTCAAGTACCCTCATGCAGAAGTTTATAATAAGTATGCCAAAGCCAATTTTCGAAGCAATTCCCAAAAATTGAGGATAGACTGAAAATTAAATCGTCGTTGTGACTTATTTGTTCTGTATTTTGTATTTTTATTTACATGGTCTTATCTTTATGACCAAGCAAAAAAATACTTTTTCAATGTTTGTTTAAAGGAATCAATTAAAAACATAAAATTGTCACTTATTGATAAACTACATTTTCTAATTAAATGTAAATGTTTCGCAATTATATTTCAATTAAAGTATTTTATATTTTGAATCTGGTCTTAAGATTTTGTATTCGTTTTAATTTTATTTTAGAACGTTCATCCAACTGTGGAACACACCCTTTTATCCGTACAAAATATACAAATTCACATCTATCTATCTATCTATCTATCTATCTATCTATCTATCTATCTATCTAAGAATACCATATGAATTCTATATATAAGACTAAAGGTGTGGATATTTGAATGACAAACCGAGAAGGACTTCTTCAGTCTAAGTAATGTTTTTATTTATAGAATTATATATATATATATATATATATATATATATATATATATATATATATATTAAGCTTTTCACCCCAGGCAAGGCTGAAAGCCACTAGCACGCAAGGGGTTACAGAGGATTTGGAGAAAGAGCAGATAGGAGTGATAGAGAAAAGGATGTGGAGAAGGATGGTAGATAGATCAATGCAACTGGAGATGTCGATTGACGTTACATTTGAATAATTGGCGATTATAGTTGTCAGGGAAACAGGAATAGGGAAGGGATTTCCACAGGTGTGAGATGCGAGATATGAAGCTGTTGGAGTAAAAGAGACGTCTACATTTAACAGTTTCAACAGTGAAAGAGTGGGAACGGGATATATATTAATAAAGACCATATTAGCCGATGCCTTTCGTTTTTCATGGACTTTCTCAATGCAGATGCAAGGAATTTATTTACCTTGATAAGGATTTAATTTGAATTTTAAAAGTCCTTCAGGAGAAGAAACGCGTCAGCTAAGATACGATTCCATTTTGTCTTATTCATAAAGGAAATGGTGTAAGTGCGCCAAAAGTAAATGAGAATTGATTTAATGGTGGCGTATAAGGCAGACATTTAAAATAGGTAGTTAAAACGAGAGAGAAATGAAACTCAAATATAATATGAAAGACCAAAATGATAAAATAATAAAAAGGTATTTCCGAACAATAACTTTTCATGGTTCATGCAGCGCTACGCTGGATACTGAACTTCAAAATAGTCAATTAGCACGTCTTTCAAGATAATACAGCGAGGTAAAGTAATGTCTTGAGCTAATATTTTAGCTTGTAAAATTATAGGCCCCATCATAAAAGTTGGAGAAGTATTATAAATTTTTAGACAAAGTATTTTTCAGGGATATATGTCGCAACTAAGAAAGTTAAATAGTAGATTCATGCAAGACAAATGTTCTATTGCTCAACTTACAAAAGAAAAGGTTACAAAGAAACTAAATCAAGAGAATCGCTTGCAGCCATTCCAGATATCAAAATCCTATAGAAAATATTATGAGAATAGAAAAGGATATAAAAGGAAAAAATTATTTGCACTATTTACATCATACAGACTTTTGTCTCATTCATTTTTATTGCTATATTCACGACGTTTCGGCCGCTGTACGCTCCTGCTTTCTTCAGGTGATATACGCTGAAGTTTCGACACGCAACCTTTATTTAGTCCACGGGGTTAGATTGTTCTAATTTCACATGCCATGCATTTTTCTTTTTTTATATATCTCAGTTACAATTAGTTCCCTTTTAGTAACTCAACACTTTGGGTCCTGGGTAAGGCGATAAACTACATCCGCGTCCTGAGTAAGACGATAAACTACATCCAACATCAAGGCCTCTGATCAGGAGGTTTTGCGGAGTGCGGAACCACCTCTTAATTTCTGGTGTTCCCAGGTCCACCCTGACCCGGAGTGGTAGCACATGTTAGGGTCTCAGCTATGAACAAATAATTGACCCACAAACTGCGATCAAACCACTATGAGAGTGTAAAAATAGGTTTTCATGCCAGCAATACATTTTTGTAAAAATATTGCGAGCAATTAATTTTTTAAGGAAAAAATTATTACAAACAATGAATTTCTGAAGGAAAATATATTACAAGCAATACTTTTGGGGAGAAAAAAATATTACCAGCAATACATTTTTGAAAGAAAAATTATTACCAGCAGTACATGTTTGGGGAAAATTTTGCTAGCAATAAAAATCTTGTCAGCATTAAATAATCATTGATGTTGATATGCCGTAAAACAAAACAAACTAAGCCTCAACTCTTCAAGTATTTGTTCCTTCTCCTGTGGTCAGGTATTGATTCTTTGGTTCCAATCACTTTTGGGGGTTACTCAACCAACGCTTTTACCCACTAGGCCATTCAAAATTGAATTGTGGGGACTTATTGTGAGATAGGAATAAAGTGTCTCCCATACATGAATTTCCTCTATGGTCACGTGGTCTACTTAATTCAATAATGGGATCGCCTGTGTTTGCGTACTGGCGATCTATGTTTGGGTTTGAACATAGATCGCCAGTACGCAAACACAGGCGATCCCATTATTGAATTAAGTAGACCACGTGACCATAGAGGAAATTCATGTATGGGAGATAGCGTGTGTCTAATCGATCGCATTTCTATTTTATCCTCTATTACTATTCGGATCTCCATTTCTAGTCTCTCCTCTATTACCATACGGACCGCTATTCTCTACTCTATTCACTATACTTTTTCTCTTTTCGGATCACTATACGGATTACTTTTCGAGTGAGTATTGTCCAGCAAGTACTATTAGTGTGAGTGTTGTTCGAAGGCGTCTTACAGCAGTATTGTTCAACGGCGTACCATAGCTGTATCTGCATCAGACATTGTGTCAAAAAAAATAAAAATTTAAAAAACATTCTTAATAAATAACCGAATGTCTGAGAGTTTAAATGATCATTAATTTTGGAGTATTAAACTATTAGATTTGTCCCTATTTTGTTTTAATGGTGAACTAAACTAAACTTTAATACACTCTTTCAAAATATCTTTTAGAAAAAAAAGACAAATTACTATTGAAAACCCAACAATATATATTACTTGTTATGAATAACAATAAGAACAAATAAATTAAATTAAGTTTATCTGATAAATATCGGCAATTTTTCGCGGTGTAAACACAGATGCGAGGAAACAAACTTCGGAAGAAATGTCTCCTTAAAAATTAAATATAGCAAAATCTTAAGATTAACTTTCTTTGGGGAGTCTTTGTAACATCTGTAAGAGGGAAGAATTGAAATATTGTATGAATTTTTTTTTCTTCATTAAACCAAGTACAATTAAGCATTTTTCAGGGCTACTTGTCTAGATTTTCATTAGTTTTTCTTCTATTTCGCGTTGTAAAAAGTGGCAATACGGTATAAGAACTGTGTTAAAAATTCAACATACTTTATTACCTGTTAAAAATAGTAAAAGAAATTCAAGTATGTCATCATTGTATTTGATTTTATGAATAAAGAATTTTATAGAGAAGAATATCTATTATCTTTAAGTGAAAAAATTAAATTAACTTTTAATTGACAAAACCAAGACTCCTAAATTACATCTGTATATATCTCTGAGCTGAGGTATTATGATTACTTGCATTATTTACATTGTTCGGACTGTTATCCTCATCTTCATTGTCATATTCACAACTTTTCGGTCGTTGTACGCTCCAAGTTTTGGGTCACCACTGATGTGGCCTGGTATTGAACTCACAACGCCTTGGGTCTAGTTACTGGAACTTGGAGAGTTGAGTTAAAGTGAAATAACTGAGACATCCTGAAGAGGCATGGCACGTGGAACTAAAACGATCTACTCCGGTGGACGAAATAAAGGCTTCGATTCGAAATTCCAATCACCCGAAGAACGTTCGAACGTAAAAACGACCGAAACGTTGTGAATATCGCAATGAAGATGAGGATAACAGTCGGAATAATGTAAATAATGCAAGTATTCATAATAACTCATCTCAGAGGTCCAATCACCTGAAGAAGGCTGTAGAGTACAACGGCCGAAGCGTTGTGAATATGTCAATGAAGATGAGGATAACAGTCCGAATAATGTAAATAATGCAAGTAATCATAATACCTCTACTCAGAGATACATCACCTAAATAGTGCAAGTCCTAAATTATATATTTTAAAAGAATTTCACAGAAAATGTTTGTTTTTGGAATAAACATAAAATAATAAAGTAATTCCGAAGGTAATAATAATAATAAATAAATCTTATACTAGCTTTATTTAAATAACGTAAAGTCATTCAAATTGTAAAATATTTGATACAATATTTGATTGTAACATGGCTTCCCTGTGCCTTTTCTATAGATATTTTCATAATAATTGTTCTAGTTCCACTGGCCATGTTTAATGGATATCAATTATCAGTTATCACCTGTTAATTTCCCTCTGAAAGTTCTCTACGGCCTTAACCGAGTATTGAACTCACATTCTTTGGGTCCTGTCACTGGATCTAACTAACGCCTTTATCAACTGTGCTATGTGTCCTCAAAGAAGAGTCTACCCCAGTGAGCAAAATAATGGGTTCAGTTCGACATTTCAACCACCTGAAGAAGGCCGGAGCGTACAACGGCCGAAACGTTGTAATACATATGGCGAGAAAGATTATAGTCTGAATAATGTAAATAATGTACATAATACCTCATCTCAGAAATATAGACAGGCATAAGCATATTTTCAAAGCACGACATTTGTAAATCAAAAACAAGAATAGTTTTCGACAAAAGGCAAGGATCAATTTGACACTGCATCGGTATTATGAACAGGATACCTCCTTCTCTTCCGATAAAAATCAATATTTTTCGATTCTGACAAATCTCACGGCTAAAGGGAAGCCTGAAGAATGCTAATCTATAAAAATTACAAAAATAATTTCCCTATTTTTTTACAAGTGGACAAGTCTATTTAAGCAGTTTTTAAACACTCACGTGTTGTTAATCCCTGACCTCCTTAGCTATAGTCGTAGCCGTTTTAGTTTGTTTTGTTTTTTTTTTTTCTCAGAAGTTTTCCAATCTCCCGATCAAAGAAATAAAACTTCCTGTCAACATGCATGGTTGACCTGATCAATTCTGTAGATCTCCGAAATTTCCAATTTTCTTTTTATTTTACACAATTTTGGTAACAGTCGTTTTGATCAGCTTCAGTCTTGTAGCTTTGTTTCGTAGCCGTTGTTCTGTTAATAGACAGAAATAACACGTTCCTTCCATCAGAAAGAGAGACTTTTTTCCCAGATGGACGTATTGCTGAAGTAGATGTCTGTACAATAAAAACTATGACTTTATAAAGACTATTTTTAACATTGCGTACTCTCTTTACATTTAAATCCCCTATAGAAAAATGTAATCAATAATGGTTTAAAATATACTTACTTATATAAAATGAAATAAACTTTTTCTTTGCGACGTACTCATTCTTGGAGGGCAGCATATTTTTGGTAACAGATTTTCAATTCTGCAGAATATACAAAACCCGATAAAATCCATTTTGTTTGTATTAAGTTCCACTAAAAATAGTAAACGTTTTGTTGAGAAGAAAATAACGTTTCTATAAAAAAAGAAAAAATAGCTTACTCATGGGTAAAGTCATTACTATCTCTATACAGATCCGATTTTTCTCTATTATTCGCTGTATATCTAACTACATACGGGTTACTCCCAAAATTGCTTTATTTTATACAAGCAGTTATATTTCAAAATAATTACAGTTTTTCATATTTTATGTTTAGTTTTAATTATTTAAATTCATTTAATTTCATTAATTTTATATTTGTTTTATTTTTTAATGAAATATTTTTATTTTATAATATTGTAAGTAAAATTTTGTTTGGTTCACCTCTGTACATATATATATAAATATATTTAAATGCCCATTAAGGAATTGTATTCCTGATCAATCAAAATTCGTAAATAATTATACAGGCCACACTACAACATGCTTGACACGCAGGCTGACTCTACACCTTTCTGACAATAGCTCAATTAGATCTCATTTAAATATTCCCGGAGACCAACCGGACACTCTTCGTAACATACTTGTCGACAACAGCATCATCTACATGCAAAAAACGCTAAAAATAATGGCAGTCTTATTAATAAAAACAAAATAATATTAACTTTGAACATGGACATAATATCTTGACCGTGTTTTGAAACAAAAAATGAAACATTTTATAAAACATACATACAACAAACTATTTCTTATTTTAATTGTTAAAATATAATCCTTTTTAGGTTGCTGCCTAAATACACAAATATATATATATATATATATATATATATAGTCATCTACAGACAGACTGTTTCGCTGTATCACTGCTCATCAGTGTAGCTAGACATTCAATTGCTTCAAGCCGGGATCGAAACCCTACCGATTGGCATCAGTCAGAAATTCTACCTCTATGCTATCGTCGCACGGAAAGGAAATTTTTACTATGCGAAAGACGTCATTAGCTAGGAGAGTTCGATTCGAGTAGAAGAGTATTGCACTAGCAGCAGCACCCACTGTTTATAAAATCACAAACACACATATATATGTGGAGGTTGTGTGTGCTTGTGTGTGTATGTGTAAGTATGTATGTATATGTACGTGGGTGCGTGTGTGTATGAGTGTGTTTGGTGTAAAGCGTGAGATCAAGCAGGCACAGGGAGGCGCTCTTGTGGAGTTAGGCATCAGCCATTCTGATGGGATGATTCTCTATGGTTGGGTAACTTAGAGCAGATTCATTTTGGAGGTATTAAAGTTTAAAAGCCATTTCCTACCCTAGTCAACCACAGATTAGAAGTCCATTTCGAGACCAACGGCCAGGTTAGTTTTGACAGCGATGTTGGATTTACTATTCGCTTTACTAACAGTATTATGGATTTTAATTTAATTCTATTATTAAATTTGAAGGTTTTGTACATTATTTACATTATTTGGACTATTGTCCTCATCTTTGTCGCCATATTTGTCACAACGTTTCGGCCGTTGTACGCTACGGCCTTCTTCAGGTGGTTGGAATGTCGAACATAACCCTTTATTTCGCTCACTGGTGTAGACTGTTCTAGTTCCACGGGTCATGTTTAATGGATGTCAGTTATCAGTTATCTTCTGTTAATTTCCCTCTGAAAGTTCTCCACTGCCTTAACCTCAAGGACACATGGCACAGTGGATAAAGGCGTTGGTTAGATCTAGTAACAGGACCCAAAGAATGTGAGTTCAATACCCGGTTAAGGCAGTGGAGAACCTTCAGAGGGATATTAACAGGAGATAACTGATATCCATTAAACATGGCCAGTAGAACTAAAACAGACTACCCCAGTGAGCGAAATAAGGGGTTCAGTTCGACTACCTGAAGAAGGCCGGAGCGTACAACGGCTGAAACGTTGTAATAAATAGGGAGACAAAGGTGAGGACAATAATCCGAATAATGTAAATAATGCTTATTCCATTGATAACTTCGTACAGAAAACATCCATCTTTTCACTTTATAAAAAGATTTCTTTTAAATCAAGAAGAAACGGAAAGGTGCATGTTTATGTTTTATTTTAATAAAATATGAAAAAAGCAATTTCTTGGCAAAAAGGATTTTCTTTTATTCTTTTACAAGAATATTTTTGTCATTAAAGAACAAATATATGTATACATTTTAAAGTAGTGCTAACTTTTTCATTAAAGAACAAAAACATCAATTAACATAAATATATATATAAAAAAATATGTGGTTATCAATGACGTAATTTTTTAACAATTAAGCTGACATTCTCCAAGACTCAGTGCCTCAAGACTCAAATGAAGGTAATGAGAAGATGTTCTATACTGCAAGCCCACTCATCATGCAATTCTGGGGCCAATTTCAATAGCCTTTTATTCCACTGGGAGCGACTCATTTCAAATTCGGTTTGGTTTGCATTATATCGCTGCTGAAGTCGACTTAAGAAAATCAAAGAAACATTTGCTTGTTTATAATCGTTTCACCCCGTGCAAGGCAATAAATCCACTGAGACTCAAAGTGTAACTGAGCATTAAAAAATTAGTGGGTTCCTTCTTATTTTACATATATATATATATATATATATATATATATATATATATATATATATATATAGTCCCTCACCGGTAGCACGATTCGGAATTTAATGCACAACGCAATATTCAGATGCTGCGTAGAGACTGACCATTACATAATTTAAATTTTAATAAGAATATCTTGTTAATACAATGCTGGCCCAGTACATATGTGATTATGTTAACCAGTTATATTGTTAAAAAATTAAATTACGTAACGGAGAGTCCATACTCAGCACCTGAAGATTGCATTGTGCAAGAAACTCCGAGTCGTGCTACCGGTGAGGGATAATATGTATATTTATTAATATATACTTCCCAGATAACTATAATCTTCATCTTTTGCAACGGAATGATGGCAAGGCCAATTAGTTCGTAGGGACCGACAACCAGACATCCTGCACATGTGATTTGATTATAGTGATGAAGGTTTTCTCCAAAGAACTGTTGCATCGTGTGCCACATGGTCCCAAAATGCCCCCAAGCAGGTTTTAAATTCAGAGTTGTCCTTCTCTTAGACCAGTTGCCATCCAAGACTATAGAACCCAGTCTGTCCTGCTGGGGAGAGAAGAAGAGGATTCATACCTTTTCCCATATATATATATATATATATATAGTTGTGAGATAAATCATGTGAAACGTATTACCTCGTCGGTTACAGTCTCATTTGTCACGTTCATATATATATATATATATATATATATATATATATATATATATATATATATATATATATATATGTGTGTGTGTATATATATATATATGTACGTGTGTGTGCGCATAGATAAAAAATATAAATGTACACTGGCAAGAGAAGAAATTTACAAAAAAATTAGTTTTCTATAACAAGAAATATATATATATATATATATATATAGAGAGAGAGAGAGAGAGAGAGAGAGATTCAAGGATTCTAACTCAGTGGCTTATACGCGTTCAATGATCGATCGAGGTAAATAAAAAAAATAAACCCGCTTGTTATAGAAAACTAATTTTTTTGTAAATTTCTTCTCTTGCCAGTGTACATTTATATTTTTATCTATGCGCACACACACGTACATATATATATATATATATATATATATATATATATATATATATATATATATATATATATATATATATATATATATATATATATATGAACGTGACAAATGAGACTGTGACCGACGAGGTAATACGTTTCACATGATTTATCTCACAACTCTTTTATTCACGTTGTCAGTTTGTGGCTAGCGATTTGGAACCCATCGTTCAAACACCATTAAAAGGTTTGTCGCGCGGCCTTGTCAGCTTCTGTTGAATTACCTCCCTTGATAAATGGTTAGTGACGCAAATGAAAATGGCCTGAATCTTGCCCATGTCTATTACAACTTGATGGTCCGAAAAAGTCGGTTGGAAATCGTAATCGTCGGATGAGAAAAATAAGCGTTATCGATATCCAATCAATTATACCGATCAATTAGCTATTGATAGGCAAATAACAACAAAGGTCAGATTCTTTTTGCTGTGGGGTGGCGTACATATGCGTCATGAACATAAATCGACCGGATAAAAATCGCTTTGGCTGCAGATTTTGTCCTAACTTGTTTTGCTTTACTTTTTCTTCCTTTCTTTTCATTCTTTCTTTCAAATTGTTTTTAGTTAATCATATATATATACATATATATATATATATATATATATATATATATATATATATATATATATATATAATATTATAAATTAATAGATTTAAAATATGGTTTTACCGCTACACAGTGATAACCATGTTTCAGAAATGGAAGCTAAAGCCCCTGAATTTAATTTTGTTATTAAACCAAAGACATTAGTTCCATTTCCTCATCAAGCGAATTTTGGAGTAACTTACTTTTTAAAATTTACGGTTGTTAACGGCACAGGAAAGATTCATAGTTTGAGGGTTTCTAAGGTTACCGATAAATCCATTCATCTAGACAAGGGGTGTTAGAGGGTTCAACGAAAATTAAAAATTGAACCCTCTACCACCCCTTGTCTAGATGAATGGATTTATCGGTAACCTTGGAAACCCTCAAACTATGAATCTTTCCTGTGCCGTTAACAACCGTAAATTTTAAAAAGTAAGTTACTCCAAAATTCGCTTGATGAGGAAATGGAACTAATGTCTTTGGTTTAATAACAAAATTAAATTCAGGGGCTTTAGCTTCCATTTCTGAAACATGGTTATCATTGTGTAGCGGTAAAACCATATTTTAAATCTATTAATTTATAATATTAATGCTCTGTAAATTTAAATTTACATAGAGCACTATTGTGTAAAAATAAAAATATCTATAAGAACACCGGATTTTATATCTTACTGTTCTTTCCTTTTTATTTATATATACATATATATATATATATACCAGGTGCATTCGAAAAGTATCCAACTTTATTTTTCCTGCCAAAACTTTGCCGCGTGGATAAAGTTCTTTGGATGGGATGTGACGCCATCCTTGCAGCGCACGCGTGAAAACTTTCACGCTCGTAGGCCACGTGATTTCCTCACTGTTACGCCTAGAGTACAGACATGTAGTGCGCGCTAGTCGGATTTTTCGATTTCAAGCAAGATGGCCGAACGCATCGAGCAGAGATATTGGATCAAGCTTGGTGACAGTGAAGCTCGAATCATCCAGAAGATTCAGTAGGCATTTGGTGACGATGCCATGTGCAAAACTCAGACCAAGCAATGGTACAACTGACTCAAACATGGGAGTACCTTAGAGGAGAGTAAGGCAATCTCAGGTAGGTCGTCCGAAATGCGAAACGAGGAGCCGATTTAAAATGTTCGGCACTAATTTGGGCAGAACAAAAAAAAATCGAATAAATTTTGAACTCACGTCATATATATATATATATATATATATATATATATATATATATATATATATATATATATTCTTTATTATATGATATTTCATTCAAACATATATAAAACAGCTACATAAATGCAATTGTCTAGAGTATTGTTCGAATGTAATATCGTATAATAAAGAATTATCGCTCTACTATTGTACTGAGCCCTATTTTTAAATTAATGTTGTGAACGTTTGAATTTATATTTGATTCGTTCTCATTTCATATATATATATATATATATGATGGACTCTCCCCGACGAACTCGACGTATGAGGGCCAGACAGATCAGTTCCCAGAAACTGAAAACCGGACACCCACACAAGATTTGATTATAGTGGTGAAGGCTTTGTGTAGGGCCATCCACATTTTTTGGAGGGACGAATACAGGGACCTGGTGCAACGAATGCCACAAGGTCCCCAAACGACCCTCCGCAGGTTTTGAATTCAGAGTTGTCCTTCTCCTAGACCAGTTGCCGTCCAAGGCTATAGAACCCAGTCTGTCCTGCTATTTACCCATAGTTGGAGGGAGAAGAAGAGGATTCACACCTTTCCCAAGGGTGTTAGCACGTAAGTGAATGTAATGGATTCGACTGGAATTCGAACTCGGCTCCATATATATATATATATATATATATATATATATATATATATATATGTGTGTGTGTGGAGAATGGATGTATATAAATAGTTAATGGATTTATTTTAATCGAACATTACTATTACTTACAACGCCATTAGCGTGTATACTTCGAAATTGAATTAGGCGCCCCATTTCTGTCATTATTGACGAAATTTTAAAATATATTAAGCAGTATGTATTTCTTCCAATGGTTAACACATCCCAGATATCCTAGTGAAGATAATGTGCTCCCCGACAGAGATCGAACCTGCGTCTCCCTTTATTTTATAGAGGAAACCACATTCTGAATCAATGTGCTTTACCGCCTGGCCACGGAGAACTTCCCACTAAGTAATGTTCTTTTTCCCTTTTCTAAGAAAAGCACATGCTCACCACTCACGAAAGTTTCATAGCCAAAGTTACGTATCCAAAACATAAGCGTTTTTTTTTTTTTTGGTAAGTGTTCTCGAATGTGCAGGCTGATAGTCGTAATATCCACTGTTTAGTAAATGAGGCGTCTATTTCAAATACGAAGAATCCGATATGATAACTGTTGAAGTAATCAAAATGTCGGATTGAAATCCATTAACTCTTTAGAAATTGATTTGTTTTCGTTTTGGATACGAATCTTAGCCGATATCAAAGTGAAGTGTCCATGTTCATTGACAATGAGCTTGTTATTAGCCAGTTCTGAAACGTTTGCACATTAACATCGCCAGTCACATTTCTCTGAAAGAAAAACTGGCCATGAAGTTTATTCTTGAAGATGGGACAGAAAACATTCACTTTTGATGAGTCTCGCATGGAGACTTTTTTCGTCCTAAATGCGACTTTGTCATTCGTATGAAATGTACCACCATCACTGAAAACAAGACGTCCAAATCATCTTCTTCAAGTTTCTCTTGCATACCGATACAGAATTGCTTACGCTTCTGCTTGCCATCTGTCTTTGTAACCTGAAAAAGCTGCAGCTTGTCGAAATGACGTTGGCGGAATCTGGGTTTCCAAAGTTGCTTTTCTTATAGGGTTCTGAAAAAAATGGCTCGTCCATGTCATTCGATACTGGTGGTCGTCCAGATCCTTTTGCCCTTCACAAACATCCTTCCTCTTTTGCTTGGTTCATTTCCAGTGAATTCTCTCACAAATTCAAGCTGCACTGTGTTCCAGTATACTCTACCGCGCAAAACGACTTTTCTTTTCTAATGAATGGCATTTCTATACCTGAAAAGGAAGAGTCATAAAACATTAAACATAGAATGTTTTTTTCTACAGATTCTCTTAACATTTGAGTTCATTTCGACTAGAACTGCTCAAGTTATTAGATTACGAAATTATATCCATTTTTTCTGAAACACCCTGTATATTTCTCTTATTTTCTAAGACATGTATATATACATACATATATATATATATATATATATATATATATATTGATATATATATATATATATATATATATATATATATATATATATATATATTGATATATATATATATATTGATATATATATATATATTGATATATATTGATATATATATATATATATATATATATATATATATATATATAAACTCGTTCGTATGTTGAATTATTTATTATGTATACCTTCGGCCTTCAGGATTATTTGGAGCCATGTAGTCTGGGTAGCACAAGGCCTCCATAAATCATCAACCAGGCCTGCGCGCTGGAGAGGTCACTGCAGTTTCACCAGCAATGGACGGGGTATTTAACAAACAGGGCGCTACCTATATCTTGCGAGATAGACGGATGCCTACTACTACAATGGTTACACCTTTCGTCATAAGTCTTTTCCAGACCATTACCAACATGTTTTAAGGTTGGGGCTTCGCATGTGTGAGAATTAGCACACTATAATTATTCCACACCATAGGATGAGGGGGATGATTTTCCTTAGGCTTGTCCCACCAGTGTCCCAACTTAGGGAAGGGTTTGTTTGTTTTTTTGTTCGTTTTTTTGTTCGTTTTTTTGTTTTGTTTTTCAATATTTCCGTTGACTGCTTTATTTATTCATTTATTACGGCTTATCAACTTTTTGCGGGTTATTTAAAGCCAGTAAATACTTTTAGATTGTAAGATTTTATTTAGAAAATAATGGTTTAGTGATACAAGTCTTACTTATTTAACCATAACCCCCAGGAGAAGAGGTGACTCCATACCTTTCCCAACTCTCCAATTAATTCCGTACCATTATCCATTACACCACCCTCACGTCCAAACTTCAAACAACTGATATTCCCAAGTGATCACCTATCTAGGTACTGACCAGACTCGACGTTTACCTGTTATGATAAGGCTATTAATGGTTAATTGAAAAATGTAATTGATTGGCTATAGGTAAACCTTATTTTTTAGGTTCCCCTAAATATCCAAAATATCAAAGTAAACCAGAAATCAAAGTAAATATAAAAATAGCTTAATAAGGCTTATTATGGCTATAATTAATGGATATAATTAATGGATATAATTAATGGCTATAATTAATGGCAATAATGGTATTTTGATAATGTATAATCAACTCTGATTAAATTGAACGACGCTTTAAAATTGACAGATATACGCAGACTGGGATAGATATATAACATAGGTAAATACATTATTATGCACTGTATATATTTCTTCTACGTAACTTTACAACAATATACTAACATATTTGTAGATAGGAAGTTACATTTAAAACAACATGTATTTTTGTTGGTGTTCTTTTTTTGTTTTGTTTTTCGATTTCAATACTGTCCTCACGAAAAAAACATAGTCAAAGTGAAATAACATCGCTTCTTGGGCAGTCAATAATATTACTAATTATTTTTTCTTTGTGCTTTCGAAGCAAAATGGCGATTCGGAAAGAGCCTTTTGAAAAAGCTGAGTTTCCAACTCTGTGGAAAACAACTTTTGTTTCATATGTTTACAATGATCGATGTAAACATTTCTCTGAGATTAAGCGAATGGCAAGAGTGTCTTCTGAAAGACATGAATAATAGGTATAAAAAAAAACTTCACCTACATATTCAAGAGAATACATACCTACGTAGACATATACACACGTATGTGTATTTGTGTGTGTGCGTGTGTGTGTGCAGGCGTCAAAGGCACAATTACATATGAAAAAATAAACGTACATTTTATAAAAGTGCTAATATATATGTGTACGTACGTACATATATATATATATATATATATATATATATATATATATATATATATATATATACTGGGTCATATATACGTAAGAAAAATACTAAGGTATAAATCAAATAAGAGAGAAACAGTGAAGGACCGAGATAAATCGAAGGAGAGAATGGATGAAAAAGAAAAGAAATAAAGAAGTAATTGGAATTCTGAAAATATATATACCCTGACGTGCCAAATGTCTTGTTATGAGAGAATGAACAGGTAATAGTATGTATTGTCATCTTATTATGTCTTGTTGGGAATGCCCAGACCTATACCAGACGTTGAAAATAATTGTTAAGTTGAAACATTTAACTCAACAACGTAGTTGACCAATCATGCTGATCAGTTTTCTTGAGAGGTATGTAGATTAAGATTTTTTTAAATTTATAATTTTTTTTCCTTATTTATTTAATGAATTATTTCATCCTGCGAACGCTGTGTAAAAGAAAATAAATTGTAGAAAGTTATAAATCTTTTGTCCTGTTACGGAAGGTAGATAGGGGTAAAGGAACCCGGCAACCGCGGAGCCCAAAATGGATGGACAGTTGGAAATAATGGTCATTTAAGATGGTTGCCAAAGCCTAATACTATCAACTTGTTGAAAATAATTGCAACGCTGAGACATTTAACGCAACAACTAAACTGACCCTATCATGAGGATCGTTTTTATTAGGAGATATAGAGATTTAAATTTAAAAAATTGTAAATACTATCTTTGTTAAGTATTTAATGCATTATTTTCTTAAGCAAACATCTAAGGAGTCTTTAACTGAGTTAAAACGTCTAACGAGACTTCAACTAAGTTAAAACGTCTAACGAGACTTCAACTGAGTTAAAACGTCTAACGAGACTTTAACGAAATTAAAACGTCTAACGAGACTTTAATTGAGTTAGAACGTCTAACGAGATGTTAACTGATTTAATGCACCTAAGGATACTTTAACTGAGTAAAAGTTTTAATCATGCATAAAAACTTCTCTGCTGTTTATATCTACATGTCTGTTGGGGTCTGCATATTTATAAATATCTGTGTCTGTGCTTTGCGATACCTATACTATTTAATTTGCCCAGCAGAATTTAGCACATTTTTCCTGAAATTTTAAAATTTATGTTCGTTGTCATATTACTTCAAGAGTTTTTCTTGGTATCTTATTTTACTTCATTGCTGGTGGGGATCTAAGTTTCTTTCCAATTCCCGATTCACACACCGTAGTTTTGGTGTGTTGTTCATCATGTTCTGTTAGCGTTAAATTTTACAAACTCTTTTTCCTCATTATGCGCCCTATAAATTTCAATTGCCCCTTTCTGATTCTAAGTATAAGCGTCGTTTTTGTTTCGCCTTACTCTAAAACTTCGTCGTTGGCCATATGTTCAATCCATTGTATTCTCAGAATTGACATTAAAACGAAAGATCTGTCCTTAGGTAGCCTCGTCGGATCTAGACTTACATCTGGATATCATGCTTGACGTTCAAATAATTCAGAAATGTGTAAATTATCTTTTGTATAAAACCGTTTCCTCGGATCAAATGCTAAAAATATTATCAACCAATTACTCATATAAATATTTACAAAAACCACCCTTCTTCAGACCTCCGTTCTGGGTATGACGATAAACTACATCCGCTTCCTGGGTAAGACGATAAACTACATCCAGCAGTAAGGCCTCTGATCAGGAGGTTTTGAGGAGCGTGGAACCACATCTTAATTGCTGGTGTTCCCAGGTCCACCCTGACCCGGGGAGGTTGCATCTGCAATGAGCAAATAGTTAACCCGACACCCTGACTCAAAACACTGTGAAAGTGTAAACATAGATTTTAATACCAGAAATACTTTTTAAATTTTGTATCAACAATAAATATTTGAAAAAAGAAAATATTACCAGAAATAAAAATCTTCTCAGCATTAAATAACCCATTGAGGTTAATATGTCACAAAACAAAACAAACCAAACTATACATTTAAAAAAAATATTACCAGCTATACATTTTTGAAAAAATTAGCAGCTATACTTTTTGGGAAAAAAAAGCAAATGTTTTCGGCATTAAATAGCCTATTGTCGTTAATATACCTTTAAACAAAACAAATCAAGCCA
>OZ038475.1:147519199-147541699 GCA_964036315.1 Acanthosepion esculentum
CGAGGAAATGGAACCAATGTCTTTGATTTGGTAACAAAAATTGAATTCAAAGGCTTTGCCTTCCATTTTCGAAACATGGTTATCACTGTGTAGCGATAAAACCATATTTTAAATCAATTACTATAAAATATTAAGGATCTGTAAATTTACATTGAGCACTATTGTGTAAAAATAAAAAATATCTATAAGAACACCGGATTTTATATCTTACTGTTCTTTCTTTTTATTTATATATATTTATATATATATATTTATATTTATATTTATATTTATATTTATATATATATATATATATATATATATATATATATATATATATATATATATATATATGTGAAAAAGACTCCGTAATATACTGATGATCATTGAAAGCTGGAGTGGAAATCTTTCGATGATCGTCTGTCAGTTATGTGCCATGCGTGATACACGCTTAGGCGATCATGTATCTTTCGATACATGACTAACCAGGTATATTTTTCCCGCAGGAGGTTGGCATTTCTTTCTGTAATCCAAGGCTGAAAAACGAGGTATGTCCCGCTATTTACCCATAGATGAAGGAGTTGGGAGAAGACGATGATTCATACCTTTCCCACAGGTATTAATAAATTAATATTTATAATATATTTATTAATAAATGTAATGGATTCGACTGGAAATCGAACTCGGACAGGTTTCTCTATTCGTCTCTTCAAAAGTGTGGTTGGTTCTACACAAAACCTTCACCACTATAATCAAATCATATGTACAGGTGTCTGGCTGTCGGTTCCCAGCAACTGAGTGGCCTGACCCCAATAGGTCGCAAAAGATGAAGATTATAGTTATATGTGTGGATAGTCTGTCTGATTGGTCTAAAAACTAAGAGGGTATACCATCATATATTATATTTGACAGGAGAGTCCAGTATATATATATATATATACATATTATAATTTTATCATAAAGACAAAACGATTTTACTCACTACAATGATGCAACTTCGTTTCAGTTCATTTCAACCATTTTCGATTATCACCCGTCAAAGTGCAGTTGAAATACACTGAAACCAAGTTGCATCTTTGTAGTGAGTAAAATGGTTATATATATATATATATATATATATATATATATATATATATATATATATATATATATATAAACCTGGCATCATATGGGCATTAGATTCTGAGAAATATATAAAAATATTCAAAATTGATGGGTGTACAAATAATTTCGTCTTTGACTGCACACACACACACACACACACACACACACACATATATATATATATATATACATATATATATATATATATATATATATATATATATATATATATACATTTGTGTATTTAGGCAGCAATCCTTCTTTCAAGCACATTTCATTAAAAACGACTGACAATATATATATTGTGGTGCGCAGATAATATTTTTTTTAAAATTGGTCTCTTTTTCCAGATGATCAACAAAACTTAATTAAACTATATGTTCATTATGAAAAAGCTTTATTAAATTAATTAGAACCAATTTAAAAAAAAAGTTATCAAGCTGGAATAAAATATTAATTAAAAATTAATGTAATCAAAAGTAAGTGACCCCTTACATATAATATTTGGTGACTGCTGCTTTTGAATTCATGACATCGACCAATCTTTTTCTATAATTTCTGATAGTAGAAGGCATCAATTTATGAAGATTTTTCTTCAGACAATCGTTCGATATTACCTGGGTTTCTAGCATGCACCGTGTTCTTTAACTTGAACCACGTATATATAATTGTTTTTAGATCAGGATTTTGACTAGGACATTCCAAGACTTTAAATTTCCTTTTTCGATCCCATTCTTTTGTGGATTTGCTTTGATGCTTCGGATCATTGTCTTGTTGGATGATCCAGTCCAGACCTAAGCCAACTTTCGAAGTGAAGGCAAGACATTTTTCCGTTTAAAACATCTTGTCCATTGTGCCTTCAACGCACAATGGACAAGATTTTGACTCTTCCAACTACAGCAAAGCAGCCTTAAATCTTAATGCTGCTGCCGCAATTATTAGCTGTTGATACCAAATTATTCTATATATATATATATATATATATATATATCTGTGTGTGTGTGTGTGTGTTGTTATCCACAGACATACTGTTTTCACAGCTTACCTGTGTAACTAGACATTCGATTGCCTCAACCCAGAATTGAAACCCGACTGATTTGGTATCAGTCAGAGATTTTACTCCTAAGCCATTGGCGCACAGCAGGTTAATTTAGACGTATTTATTTTTACACAATAATGCCAGTGACTGGAGAACTCGATTCGTCTTAATGAAGAGTCTTGCATCAGAAGCAGTAATAGTCACTGTTTACAAATTAACTTTTCTCCCCGAAAAGCTCAATCGAACTAATTTTTTCAGGATCCTGTATATATATTGTCATCCACAGACAGACTTTTTCATTTATATATATATATATATATATATATATATATATATATATATATATATATATATATATATATATATATATATATATCAGGTCATCCCATAAGTTCTGTCCGAATTTTGAATAAAAAAACAGGTGACCAAATGTTATATTTAATTACAGATTCAATCAACAATGTATTTTCCCTGATTATTTACGACTTCCTTTCATCTATTTACAAGCTTACTAATTCCATTACTGTAAAATTCTTTTGGCTCTGATTCGAAGAACTCACAAATGTCAGTTTTAACCGCTTCCTGTGTTACAAAAGCGGTTTCTTCCAAATGATTCTGTAAGCTACAAACAAAGGTAGTCTGAAGGAGCAAGGTCGGGAGAATAAGGTGGATGAGGAATTTTCTCCCAACCTTCGATCTTTTGTGACGTGATTCTTGCTGTGTGTGGTCGCGCATTGTCCTGATGAAACATCACCCGTTTTCGATTCACTAGAGCAGGTCTTTTTTCCTCAAAGCTTGGTTCAAACGCTCTAATTGCTGACAGTATATTTGAGCATTAATTGTTGCATTAGGTGGTAAGAATTCAAAGTGGATTATTCCTTGGCAAACCCACCAGATTGAAAGAAGAACCTTTTGCCCATGAAGTTCCATTCTCGTCTGTGGCTGGGGTCCTTCCCCTTTACCAAGCCAGTCTACGACGCTTAACATTTCGATAAAAGATCCATTTTTCGTCGGCAGTCACAAGTCTATCCAAAAAAGGTGAAACAAGTTGGCGAGAATGGAGAGAAGAGCAGATGTCAACTCGGGATTTGAGGTTATTTTCAGACAATTCATGAGGCACCCATTTTCCAAGTTTAGGAACTTTTCCAAGTTGTTGAAGATGACGATGAACAGTTGTATGGTTTGAACTGAGAACTACTGCCAATTCCTCAACTGATAAAGCAGGATTTTCTTCAAGGGCTGCTTCAAGTAGCTTTTCATCAAACTGGACGTCCGGTTCGATCTTCATCTTCAAGTGTGAAATCTCCACCTCTGAATTTTGCAAACCATCTTCTGCAAGTTCTTTAATTCACACATTCCTCTCCATAAACTAAGTGAATGTTTCTAGCCGCTTCGGGTTCTAAGTTTCCTTTCTTAAACTCATAAAGCATTATGTGCCTCAAATGATTCTTGGGTACTTCCATGTTTGCAGGGTTTTAATCAAACAAAATTTAATTTTATTGTTCTCTGAAAAAAAATTGATCAGTTTAAATGCATCTAAACATAAAACTAATGTTCAGCTCCATTAGACATTATAAAATACCCTTTAAATTTCGTTCATCTTAACAAAAAGTTAAAATTCGGACAGAACTTATGGGATGAGCTAATATATATATAGATTATATCGTTTATACATTTCAAATGTTTCGCTTTTATTTGAGCTTCTTCGGAATTTTGGAGAAACGACTTATGGAAGCGAAAGTTTCGGTACTTTGAGTTCTGTATTATTTGTTTCGCTTTTATTTAAGCTTCGTCCGAAAATTTTGGAAATAATTTATGGGAGATAAATTACCCGGATGTACTCTTCCATAAGTCGTTTCCTAATAATTCTGATGAAGCTTAAATAAAAGGGAATCATGTTAAATTTATAAATGTCTCCTATTTGTTAACTAGTCTCTTTCTCACAGACGTTATGTGGCTTCCGTCTGTCTTTTCTACAAGTATTTTCATGATAACTGGTCTGACGAGTTACTTTCACTGGTACCCCAACAGCATGAATTTTGGCGTGCTACTAGGTTGACATCTCGGTCCCAACCTTTCACTGTCGAAAAGGTTAAATGTTACCGCCTCTTTTACTCAAATAGCTTCATCTGTCGCACTTCCCAACTGTGGAACTCTTTTCCTCCTACTTGTTTCTCTGATAGCGATAAAACTCAAATATTCAAATGTAATGTCAATCGACATCTTCTGATGCCGTGATCCTGATCCTCGTCCTTCTCTATATCCTTTCATCAAATACTCCTCTTTATTCTTGCTCTCATTCCCTGTAACCCTTTGCCTGCTAGTGGCACTCCCGCCTTGCTTGGGATGAAATACTTTAAAAAAATTCTAGATTCCATCGGATTTTAATCCATATTTGATACCATATATATATATACACAATTGATTCTCAGAAATAAAAAAGAGATATTAAAGAGGACATCACCGAATTATAGGTTTATTGGTAAAAATCAAGAACTGATTCAATCTTTTGAGGATTAGCGAAATAATATACAAAATATGGATCAGGTATTGGCAGTTATGATTAAAGAAACAGCAAAATATGGATCAGGAATTGACAGTTATGATTAAAGAAACAGTAAAATATGGATCAGGAATTGGCAGTTATGATTAAAGAAACAGCAAAATATGGATCAGGAATTGGCAGTTATGATTAAAGAAACATCAAAATAAAGGAAAAGCAAACGTAAATCGCAGTGCAGAGATGGAAAAACAAATACCAAAAAACAATTCTTGTTTTCTTAGGCGCCGTATCTTTTCAGGACGTGGACTATCAGGAATTTTTGTACTTACCGTATTTTCCAGCTTACAAGACACTGCGGCTTGGAAGAGGCATCCTAATATTTGAAAGAAATTTCTAAGAAAAATTCATTATCATACAACACATTCACCATGCGTTCCTCATCCGATTTTGTTTGTATGGCAATGACATACTAGTCAAGAACAGAAAATCTCCCGCCGCTGCTAGTAAACAGAGCATGTTTAGATTGTGGCTCGGCTCCAGGAAGGTTTATAGTCTTGGAAATACTTGTAACAACTAAGTAGTGAAGTTACATTTAATGACTCAACATACAATTCACGTCGCTATCAATGAAGCCAATTAGTTGGTCGTCAACGCTTACTTGAGCCTGGGCGTTTCCTTTCATACGTCTTGGAAGACACACACGTTATTCTCAGATTATTTTTTAGGAAAAACAGTCCGTCTTGTAAGTCTGAAAATACGGTACATGTCTTTTGAAGCTCTCAGCATTGTTTGTCTCCTTACTCGTCACTCCAGGTCCTGCACCTCCGTCCATTTAGATAAACTTAGAATAATCACTGTTTCTCTCTTCCACTCTTGTCTCCATTATGTCCAGTGAGTGCTCAATCATCTTTCCTCGTTATGTGTCACTGAAACTTTTGCGGTGTCTCTTTGCTTCTTTAGCCCACAGTGTTAAATTCACCAGGCCTTACTTCCTAATTGCGTGTCTCATCAATGCAGCTGTCTCTGTCTCATTCTACGTACGTACTTTTCCTTCTCATTCTCCTTAATACGTCCTCGTTGTTCACATACTTCGTCCATGGTATTCTCAACATTCTCTGTAGTATCACGTTTCTGACGATTCATCTACAAATTGTCCAGCATTCATTATCATATTAAAGTAGATATTACATATCAGTTCAGAACTCTTTCCTTATCTAACTTAATTTTCCTATCTCAATACTTTGTTTGGCTTCTTTGTTTAGCTTCTAAAACCATCTTTCGCTATTCCATCCCCCTTTAAATTTCTCTATTGCTTTTTACATCAATTATTACCACATTAGCTACGGCTACCGGCTGGATTCTGTCTCCAATTCGTAACTTACATCGAAGGCTGTCCTTTTTCCTGACGACCATACATTTTCTTCTCAGAATTTATGACTGGTTTCGTAAAAGTAATTATGATAGAGGGATAGAATTTATATATGTGTGTCCGTACATGTGCGTGTGAATGGATTTACTACATTTATATATATATGCGTGAACAGGCATACTTGTATAGGATCTTTTGCGAAATTCAGTTTGATTAAGAATATAAGGTAAATGTGGTCTTAAAGATTAATATGATAGTAATAATAATGAATAATTATTTTGTTAGAAACGCTACTATAAGTGGTAAGTTAAGACTAATTTCGGGGAAGCATAAGTGCTAGTATACGATAGATTTGTGTTTGGTACGTGTGGGGGTTTAGTGAAAGTGTTAGTACTGTTAAGGGATTAGTATTTAAAACGTATAAAACATTTAGATTAAACTATGCAAGAAAGATATTAGCTTACCGAGTTAGGAATCCAGGGTAAGTAACTCGAATCCAAACAGGGTGAAGTAAAAAGACAACAGTGTATAGGAGGGGAGTGTGAAAAGCTTTTATTTCATTAGCTGATGCTGACTGCTGACGTATGTCAATAAAAACAATCGGACTCCTAGCCATGAATTTTTCTTTGAAATGTCGAGGTGCGTGAATGACGCTATCCAGAGTCAGGTCGGGGTTGCTGTTTTAGCCGATATGACGTAAAACCCGAAATCGACGATAAGGACAGTGCATCACTGAAAACCACCCTTGATGCATCTAAAATGTGTTATACATGTTCATCGTAGTCTGAATGTAGAAATCTGAAGTAAGTAATTTGTTCAATGAAACAACACCAATATCTAGTAGCAGCTGTTCAATAATTCTTAAGGTTTTCCATATCAGAGGTTGGCAGTGAATATTTGGAGAAAACAAAACGGCCGCCTTTATACACGTCTGATAGAATATTCCAAGTCTTCTGATTGGTTAAACTTCTATTGGTGGACTATAAAATGAGTCAGCTCATTTTGGTTGGCTCACTAGTACACGCCATGTACACAAAATTACCTAACAAAATGTATTATGCAATTGGTTAGTCTTTTGTTCACATTATTCCGGACTACCTTAATTAGGGTTTCTTGCACTTTCTTGAGTTTGCCCATCAATATAGTTTCATCTCCATATCTTATGATGTTAAAAAAAAGTAAATCCTGGTAGATTTAGGATCGTCTCGCCTTATAGATTGAGTAAATCAGCGCAGACGACTCATTCTTGTTTTACGCTTATTTCTATTTTTGCATACTTGTTCGAATCGTTTTCTACATGCGGGCTATTTTTTCCATTCAACAATACCACATGATCGTAAATATTAAAAGAGAAAAAACAGAATCAGCAGAATTAAAAAAAAATAATCAAGAAACCCGAGAGACGAGGAAAGAATGACATATATAAAGAGTAGAAAATATCATAAATAGAAAGAGTTTGAAATAGACTCGAACCTACATTAACAGAAAACAGATGAGCTGCAATTGCCTGCATTGAGATATAGTAACTGGGGAATACTATGAAAACTTATACACTTCGCAAAATAAAAGAATCCCTCCAGCAGTTACTCTGGAAGATATTAGTGATATTCTTGAGGTAATAACAGAGGATATAATGTTTCTATTCCAAAATATAAAGTCTAGAATTTTGATTGAAAAAATGATATAAAAATTGTTTTAGTAAATGAAAATGTTAATAT
The DNA here is from genome assembly GCA_964036315.1 of Acanthosepion esculentum. Classification (NCBI taxonomy): domain Eukaryota; kingdom Metazoa; phylum Mollusca; class Cephalopoda; order Sepiida; family Sepiidae; genus Acanthosepion; species Acanthosepion esculentum. The sequence continues at coordinate 147,526,912 of OZ038475.1, forward strand.
GAATGTTTGTTTTACAACGACGATGCTGACGTGAAGGCTTACATTTCACTTGGATGAGCATAGTTCAATCTTACAGCATTTAAAGAACTTTCATGTCCACATTCAGAGTTTAGTCAGATAGTCGAAAATACATCTATATTATACCAAAATAATAAGCAAAAACTTAAAATCCTATATATATATAAAAGAATTAAAGCCAAAAATAAAGTCAACTATGAGTATAGTAATATATATATATATATATATGTGTGTGTGTGTGTGTGTGTGTGTGTGTGTGTGTGTGTGTGTGTGTGCGTGTGCGTGTGTGTGTGTAGATAGATAGATAGATAGATAGATAGATAGATAGATAGATAGATAGATAGATAGATTAAGAAATACAAAATTTGCTTCTATTTCATGGAAAAAAAAGTCTCGGGATATTTAAATTGATATGATAACGATAAATAAGCAGTAAAACGAACAGTTAAAATGTTTTGAATTTACAGAAATACGTATCCACACGCAGAGACAATTTAACCCCCTAAAGATGGTCTCAGATAAAACTGAAAGTACTTGGGGAAAATAAAAATATTTGAAAGAAAATTTTGGTATTTTTCTTTATCTATTTTCTATGGCTACCAAGTAATTCATTCATGGACTTGAAAGCATTAAAACAAAAATAAACTTAATATGTCTAAATTATTTAACCAAAACTATTTGAATGAAAATATGCTGCCTAAATACACAAATAAGCGGTTAAGCATCTTACCTCGAAATAGTTAAGTATCATACCTCCATCGACCTATTCTCTGACAACCAATATGGTTTCCGCTGATGTACTTACAGTCATAACTGAATATGTATACCAAACTCTTGGTAATAAAATTCGATCTGTGGCTTTAGATATTTTGAAGGTGTCAGTCATCTATGTATGCTTCAGGGCCATCGGATTACAGGACGATTATATTTACTTCGATCATCCCCATCAATTTCGGGAAATGAAGGTCGTCTTGAACGGGTTCTCTTTAAGTTCCTTTCATACTTACGCTGATGTCCCCCAAACCTCTATCCTGGGTCCTACACTGTTTCTGATATTCATCAATGAGCTTACTGATGTCATTAGTTCTCAAGTAGGCATCTACGCAGACGACACTACCATTTGCTCCTGTCTCAATAGCGAACCCGCCATTGCTTACAAAGTTAACCTGGCCGTTGGTCTCAAATCTGTCGTTGACTGGGACAGGGAAATGGCTTGTGAATTTTAATGCCGCCATAACGAAACTGCTGTCATTTAACAACCATAGAGAAACCTCCCTACCTCCTATCAGTATGGTTGTTGCTCAAATTCATCAGAGTGTCTCACTGCACCTTCTTGGTGTCATGTCTTCCACTGAGCTTGAACAACTACATTGAATCAGTAGCTGCATCTACCACAAGGAAATGTGTTTATTCTGTGTCGTACCAGAAGGTTTTTCTAGTCTGAAATGTAACCACATCTACTTCAACAGCTTTTCCTCTCACACTTCCTGACAGTGGAACTCCCTTCCTCTTACTTGCTTCCCTGATAACTATAATCGCCAAAAATTTAAATGTAACGTCAATCGTCATATTTTGATGCCTTGATCCCCCCTATACTCAGTCTTTTCTATTACTTTCACTCTCTGTAACCCCTAGCGTACTAGTGGCTCTCTCGCCTTGCTTGGGGTGAAACGCTTATATATATATATATATATATATATATATATATATATATATATATATATATATATATATATATACATAATTGTATATTTGGGCAAAAAATGTTCCTTTTTTTCATTGAATATGACAGTCAAGGAAAATTTTTTAATATATTTTATTTAGTTTTTCCCAGATTCTTACATATTTACATAAGTTTTTGACAGATGTATGTGCGTGTCTGCGTCCACTTCATTCGACTATTTCTTCGCTATAAGAGTATCAGATGAATTCTCCAAAATCTCATATCCAACTGGTGTGCAAATTTTGATTCGTAGACCATGAACAGTGAAAGCATGCCTCGTCTTAGAACAGAATTGTTCCATCTCTATTCGCCTCCTCTCGGATCTTTCTTCTTTACGAGGGAGATTCTTCCAAGTTCTTCTGAAGGTTATCTGACTGTTGGTTTCGTTTTTCTAACCAATAGATTCAATTGCATTCCGTCCTGGGTATGACGATAAACTACATCCGCGTCCTGGTTAAGACGATAAACTACATCCAGCAGCAAGGCCTCTAATCAGGAGGTTTTGAGGAACGTGGAACTACCTCTTAATCGCTGGTGTTCCCAGGTCCACCCTGGCCCGGGTTGGTAGCACTTGTCAGTGTCCCAGCTATCGGAAAATAGTTAACACCCAAACTTGTGTAAAAATAGGTTTTAATGCCAGAAATACTTTGTAATAAAAAAATTATTACCAGCAATAATTTTTGAAGGAAAAATTATTATCAGCAATACTTTAAAAAAATAACAGCGATACAAACTGTTATACATTCCTTGAATAAAATATGACCAGCTATAGATTTCTTCAAGGAAAAATATTCCCAGAAATAGATTTTTGAAGAAAAACATTACCAGCAATTAAAATTTCGTTGGCATTAAGTAACCCATTGAGGTGTCGATATGCCATAAAACAAAACAAACCAAACCAAAACAATTGCATTCCTTGTAAATTGATACCTTTACGAATGGGCATACTTCATGATAAAACATATACTTACTTGTAAAATTTCAAATAATTTTAATGTAAGATAAATGAAGTTAATATCTATATTATTTAAAGCAAACCCGTACTTCCATTTTTCCTATTAATGGGGGCGCAATCCAAGAAAGAATATTCCCAATTTGCATTTCTCTGTTATAGGCATTAATATATAAGAGGTACAGTAACACATTAATACACGGATGGGACAGAATAGCTGAAAGAAAGGAATGATGAACATACATGGTTCTCCAAAAGATTTTTTATATCGATATATATATACTTGTTACTAATTTGTCCCACACATAGAAACTATAACATATGTATACAACAAGAAGTGTGAAAGCGGCGAAAAGTGAGAGGGTCTTACTTGTAATTTTTTCTAAACAAGAAAACGCCAGGTCCGTAGTATCATTTATGAGCCAGGTAATACCATGTGGATTTCTCTGTATATTCTACCACTACGGTCTTCTGACGTCTGTCTTCTCCGCAGCCTACATAGCAACTGGGGTTCGTCACTCTATGTCTCTATTTCAAAACAGCCGCGAAATGTGAATTAACAGCATATTCTTATTTACCTTACCTTTTTATTATTATTTCGAATTATTTTTCTTACTTACCATTCTTTTTTTGCGTATGGGGATCAATTTAAAATGCATTTGCAAGAAAAACTGATCCCTTTCTTTAAGTTTATAATAATGTATATATATATATATATATATATATATATATATATTTGTAATTTGGAGATCCTAACAATATAGCAAGTTATTGAATAAGTCTACAGGCTAACTTATTAAATTATTTCCGTTTCCATAGTCAATGTTTTCGTTTACATACTGGTTACAAATTCTACAAGTTTCCAAACAATCTCCAACGTGTCTCATAGGAACTAGGTCTTCTTTGAATTACCCATTGACAACGAACCGGCTTCTCATGATTACATTTGTGAGTCTACGATGCGACACTGGAAACAAACATCCTCTTTCCCAACACGGCCACCGTTGACAGCCACCACAATTTTAACACAACCGTAGACTCAAAGAGAAATCCTTGGCAACCCGAGGAAAGTCAAAGATAATTACCAAGTCTGTTGCTCGCAAGCCAATGTCTGTTGAACATCCACCTTGAAGAATAACAAAAACTGTAGCGTTCTTGAAAAGAGAAGTATCAGCGCTTGGAAAATCTCCGCAGACTGTAAATTGGCATTTCTGTAAGAATCTCTGTAAATACGAGAGTATGAAAATAAGATAGATGACAGATGGGAATTGCTCTCTCTACTTGCTATCCCCCCTCTCTCTCTCTCCCTCTCTCTTTCAATCGTTTGCTCTCTTTCTCTCTCTCTCTCTCACTCTCTCTCTTTTCCTTCCCTTCCTTTTCATTTGTCATTTTCACTCTCCCTTTCTCTCCAATTCTCCCCTTCATACACTCGCTTTTTCTATTCTCAGTCTTTCTCTTTATTCTTTCTCCTATTTCCTCTTTCTCTCGCAACTTATCTCTATTCACTCTTCGTTTTTCTAACTTTCCACCTTTTTTCTAGTTCCGCTCTTTGACCTTTTTTCCTACCTCTCTCTCGATTTTCTTATTTCTCTTCCCATCTCTCTCTCTCTCTCTCTCTCTCTCTCTCTCTCTCTCTCTCTCTCTCTGTTATCTCTTCCTCTGTTTATACCCCCCCGGCAATAAATATGAACTTCACAAACGTCAAGAGTATTGGTATGTTTTCATCTATACAAACATACTCTTATAAATAAAGTTATCTCCCTTGCACTGTCGACACGAGGTGGCGGTATCTTACTTATGAAAATGGTGGATTGTTTAAAAATGTTTACGAAGCTTGAAATAGAAAAGTCCGACTTCGTGAAAAAGCACAGAACAACAAATATATATATATATGTGTGTGTGTGTGCTAATAAAATACTAGTCGATGTATAATAACAGATTTATAATTTATATGCAACGGTCAGTTTCTAACCAGCACCCGACGATTGCGTTCTACATGACACTCAAAATTTGTACTACCGATGAGGAACAAATGGATATTTTATATATATATATATATATATATATATATATATATATATATATGAAGAAATAGATTCTTCAGGTGTGGTATATTTATGGGATAAAGTGCTCAATATGAGAAATAGAGCGTGTGTAAATATAAAATTGAACATTGAAGTCAACACTTAGAAGCGACAGGCTAGACGAAATCGTCAGGCCACGGTATATATATATATATATATATATATATATATATATATATATATATATATATATATATATATATATATATACCGTGACCTGACGATTTCGTCTAAATTTTTAAATTTTGGATTTATTTATGGTTGCGTATATCGTTGTTTTTATAGTAGTGGGACGAAACATTGTCTGCGGAATTCCACTCATACGTACGCAGATATACATACACGCACGTTCACGCATTGCAGCTCACACAAACATAAACATATATGAACAGTATGGGACTGGGCTTAAATATTCATCCATGTGTCGTTGTGTGCATAGGTACGCAATTGTTCGCTGTATTCAATTTTGGATTGTGTAGCGAACTTCTTTCGTAAGTCGCAATGTATCTGCTGTTTTCCTAAATCCTTTTTTTTATTCTTTTCTCATTCTCTTCCACTCCCGGTAACCTCTTGCGTCTTTGTGATATTATCGCCTTATTTGGGTGAAATGATTGAACAAAATTTATTTATACTATTATGTATTGAGTCAATATGGCCAATCTCCTCGACTTCTTTGTTTTATCCCATTATTTCACTCTCCGTCATTCGATAGTCTGCCGGAATGTCGAAATTAAAGTTTTATTTGATCCAAAAACCTATGCTATTCCCACGTCACATCCTTGAGAATTTCAGAAATTGAAAATGCCAATTCTTTCTTCTGATACGGATCTTTCCCATCCGATGAATTTGTTCATGTTTCTGCTCTACTTGATTCTTGCATTGAACTCACAACTTCCAGATGTCCAGATGAGCTATCAGATTAGCTAGTGAATAAGAATTGGCGCTTCTGAAATTCAAGGAGAAACCCGAGAAATAAGTAGAAAAAGAAAATAATATCCTCGCGTGCCTCAAAGAAATAGTTCTATTCGACATTCCCGGAAGATTACAGAATGTGACAAACATGCAAGAATGTCTGGAAATTACAGTATCCAAAACGTTATAATAACACACACAAGAGAAAATTGGTTCAAATAAATCAATATATTATAGTCACAAAACCTAGTCTAAGAGTAAAATACCAACTTAACGTTATTAAACAGTAGTATTCCTATTTCTCTGTTTTTGAGGCATTTTCTTCTTACTTTCAGTAACTGTGTGATCATATCTCGCCACAACTACCTGTTCTCACGAATACAAAATAACTGTTGAGTCTTCTCTCACTCTTTTTGCTTCCTGCATTCACTTAAACACGTTTTTCCCCTGCTCTTCTTGACTTGTCAGTATTTGATTTTCCAAGCCCTATTTCCTCAGATTTTTCAACTGCTCCTTTCATCTTTGTTGTGACCAAGTAAATGGTTAAAGAAATAACAAAACAAGATATATCATATATTAAACAGTAGTACAACAGAAGAGTATTACACGACTAGTGAGTGTGTATCGGTTCACCCAGCGTTCAATCTATTCGACTGTTAATATTTAACAGCACTCCCCACGAGGGATGTATGTTACACAAGGCCGATTTTACCGTGGATTCTCCGATCCCGTAGGCTCGGCCAAAAACATTCCCTTTGAAGCCGCATAAACGGGTTCAGGGCCTGTCTACCTCCCCGGAAGAAACTTTACCTTTCGGAAAGCCTCGTCCGAGTTCCTTTCTGCCGAGGCAGAGAGTTCGACAGTTACGAATCATCTAGTCGACTGTTTCCCCAAGGCCTTCTCTCCTACTAATCTTATAGTAGGCGGAAGAGCCCAACATAGACTATTTAGAGGGAGGACACCACAACAATCTCGTAAGTAGAAGTTTTCATGTTGCTCCTATTTCTTTTAAGACTTCCTTTTTGCTCAGATGTTCTGCCCATGACTCTCCTAACAAACACTGCTATATAGGAGATAAGATATCACATGATAGTTCATTATTCTTTTCTTTATTTACAAGGGCTTACGGTCATATCATGTTGAAACACTGGTTTTCGTACGATCACCGAAGTTAAGCAACGTCGAGCCTCGTCTATACCTAGATGGGTGAACGATTGAGAATACCAGGTGCGGTAAGGTTGGATGTGCGGGTGGTGTAAAGATTAACGACTCGGAATTGAAAATCGGAGAGTCGAGTTCCAATTCCAGTCAGAATTTATTATATTTGTTTACGTGTAAATTCAAATTTGGGAAAAATGCTGAATCTGTCTTTTACCTCTCCCAGCTATGGGTTAATTAGTAGGGCTTGTATCAATAAATAATTGTTGGAAAACATATTTTGCTATTCTTAAAAGCCTTCGGATTTGTTTGTCACAGTTTTTGTCGAGTGTTGCAATTAGATTTTATATGTACTTCACCTTGGGCGGGTGATGCGTTTCAGTCACCTCGTATTGATATTCCATCTGTACAAGCATAAATTTACATAGTTTCCTTTTACAATCTATATGTGGTTATCAGTTCATGGTTGCGTGACTTACTCTTTCTTTTTCTCTCTCTCCTTTTCTTTCTTTCTTTCTTTTTCATCATATATATATATATATATATATATATATATATATATATATATATATATATATATATATATATATAACAGAATATAACAGAGCTAATAATTATATATTAATAAATATACATATTATCTTTCACCGGTATCACGACTCGGAGTTTGCACAGCCAAACATCAGGTGCCCATGAAGATTGCATTGTGCATGAAACTGCTAGTCATGCTACCGGTGAGTTATATATATATATATATATATATATATATACTAGTAGCATGCGCCGGCGTTGCCCGTGCTTGATTCAAAAATCGTTCGACTCATACAGCAATCGCTATCACTTGACTTTAAAATTTTTTGCCCTTCCTTGCCTTTAAAGGAGTGCCCTTTGCCGTGCTGATGTTGCTAAACGCCTTACTTTTTGCCTAAAATAATTCGTTCCGTTGTACTGTAAAACAAGATAGACAAAATATTTTGTGTAAAGTTCTTTGCAAAGAATCTTTGTAATTCATTTTGTTCAATTTGAAAGAAAAATAATACTTAAATAATAAGAAAATTATTGACATTTTAGTGCTCGATTTTAAAGATTCAATTATTTCTTCGCTTAAACGCACAGAAACTGCTATATATATGGCTTGACGATTGTGTTTAGAATAAAACAAACTGTCACATCTGGATGTTAACTTCAATGTCCACTTATATATATATATATATATATATATATATATATATATATATATATATGTGTGTGTGTGTGTGTGTGTGTGTGTGTGTGTGTGTGTATGTATGTATAAGGGTATTAATTAATATTTACTTTTATTTTATACTAGCAGCCTGGCCCGACGTTACCCGTGCTTGATTAAAAAATCGTACGACTCATACAGCAATCGCTATCACTTGACTTAAAATATTTTTGCCCTTCCTTGCCTTTAAAGGAGTGCCCTTTGCCGTGCTGATATTGCTACATGCCTTACTTCTTGCCTATCTCACACTGCGAATTTTTTCTAAGCTCTATACTAAACATTAAATCTGTAACGAAAAAAGAACTAAACAAAATGAACACAAAACGATCAGCTTTAAAAAAAGGACTCGTAACTGGAAAAACCGAATGAAAAAAGAATGTTAACAACAAAATATTTTTCACACCCAACCCAGTTCTGCGGAATCAGAATCAACGTTAAGTTTAAGCAAGCGAATGAGCCAACTGGAGTAAAGTGCCATGCAGATTTAAATTTTTCCCACTTGTGACGAATGCAGCTATCGATTTTCTTACATGCTAGCAACCTAGTTAACATTCGTGTCAGTCAGCTGTTGGCTCTCCCGCTGGCCAATAGAATCTTTCTGCCTATTCGTGGCAGCCAGCTATAGGTTCTCACTCTGGCCAGTAGAAAATGGGCGCAAACTACATGAAAACTGCCGTAGAAGCATGAAAAAAATCGATTATTTCTACTATCGATGGGAATTGGGAAATGCAAAGTCGGTTTTGGCCTTCGTACTAACTTGGAGCATGTGCATGCAAATTTTGGTGCAAATCCGTCGAAAATTACGACCATGTATTCGTTACACACACACACACATCCTGCATTTTATATATATATATATATATATATATATATATATATATATATATATATATATATATATATATATATATAAAGGCAGGATCTATATATATATATAGAGAGAGAGAGAGATCACAAAAAAATTGTGATAACTAAAATTTAATAATTGTGAGTAAATTAATTATTCTACCCACGTGTCATGTTGTCAGTCTTATAACCAGTTACCTACCATTTTATGTATATATATATATATATATATATATATATATATATATATATATATATATATATATATATATCACAAAAAACTCGTGATAACTAAAATTTAATAATTGTGAGTAAATTATTCTATTCACGTGACATGTTGTCAATCTTGCGCAGCATTTACAATTTCTCTTCAAAACATGAATGAAATGAGAAACAAAACATTTTTTATCAAGTTTTCTTGTTTCTTTGAGGAAAAAACGTTTTGCAATAAGTTCCTGAAACGTTTTGGTAGCACCTGTTGTATATGTGCTTGTAACGTAGCGGTTATCAGCGCTGAAAATGGGATCGCTAATCCAATGCACGTTGAAATTCCTCTGCTGCATTTTCAATCGCTGATAATACAATTTACAGATATTTAAACTTCAATGCTTTTTTGATGTTCACATCACCCTTGCAATGAATGCTGAACAATCTCCCCAGGGATGAGGAGCAAACCAGAGGTAACTGAAATGTGATTCTATAGAAGGATGCTGAGTATTCTATGGAGAGAGAGAGACTAAGCAGCGGAGAAATCTTAAAGAAAAGGGTAACAAAAATACCCTTATAATCTTCGTAATTAAATACTAAAAAATAACGTTTATAAATTATCCACGCAGATATAGTTTGGTTAAAGAGAGACACTTTGCTAAAAACTAAGCTCAACTATTGATCTTCCATTTGCCTTTCAGTATCTATGGAGATGTATCTTCAGAAACTGAAACGGTGTATTAATTCATGTAACATTCATCGATAAATAAAGGCGTGATGAAACGTTTTACGATCAACTTAGAGGGGCAATCAGTCTCGTCAGTCAGGATCTCAGTATTAAAAAAAAATCTACTTTTTTTATCGAGAAGGATGAGTATTGATGAAACGAAGACAAAAGCCGGAGACATCAATTAGGATTAATTATACAATATCGAAAGATGAGGATTTTCTATTCACATCAGTAACAGTAACTATTTTCTACTATAATTGGATCATATAATATTCTCACCATTTGATATTATATCCATAATAATTCTGATGATTGGGTTTGGCGGTCGAAAGCTTAAAGAGAGGGGGGCTCCATATGTATTGCATGGAGAGTCTTGTGCTGTAAATCAGACTGGAGTGTGTTATCATTTTTCCTTTTAATTTATAGGTTCACTTAATAGCAAAATCAGACGATGGTATGAAGGTTTCTTGGTTGTTGTTTTTCTGTTGGATCTTCCTTCTTTGAACCGGCTGAACATTTCTAACGTCACTTAAAGATGTTCCTTGAAAATAAAGATAACCAGAAAAATTTGATCTGGGAGGTCACGCAAAACAGTGACAGTAACTATTTTCTATTATAATTGGATCATATAAAATTCTCACCATTTCGTCTTATATCTATATTAAGCTGATGATTTGCTTTGGCGATCCACAGTTTATGAGGGGATTCCACATCTATTGCAAGAAGATCTCTCACTTTTGTGCTGCAAAATAGAGTGGAATACGTAATTATTCTTCCCGTTAATTTGCGGGTTTACTTAATACCAAAGAAAAGCAGGTTGAACTGCTGTCTATGCTATCAATCCACTTGCATAGCAGTGAATGCTGGAAAATCTCTCTCCAGTTGAAGAGAAAACTGGCGACATGTGGTTCTTTTTTTTAAGCGTTTCACCCCAATCAAGGCGGGAAGCTACTAGCACGCAAGGGGTTACAGAGAGTTGAGAGCAAATAGGAGTGATAGAGGAAAGGATGAAGAGAAGGATAGGGGATAGATGAAGACATCTCGAGTTGTCGATTGACATTACATTTGAATATTTGAAGGCTATAGCTATCAGGGATACAGGCCAAGGGGAGGGAGTTCCACAGGCGAGAAGTGCGAGACATGAAGTTATTGGAGTAGGAGAGACGGCTACATTTAAGTTTCAATAATGAAAGGGTGAGAACGAGTTGCCAGCCTAATAAAACGCTTATATTCATGAAGTCTGGGAACCTGCGAAAGCAGCTCATCGGAGCAGTCACCATGAAAGTATTTGTAAAAAAATCAGAGGGAGGTGACGACACGTCTGTGAGAGAGCGGTTGCAGACGAGATGCCAGATCAGGGCCAATTACATGGCATATCCGTCTCCTGGTTTTATCAAGAACCTTGCGACAAACAGAAGGGGCTCCAGACCATATATAGCAGCAATACGCAATGCAAAGGCGAATGGTTGATTTGTAGATTTGAAGGATCGACTCCAGCGAGAAAATTTTCCTGGCGCGTCACAGGGAGCCAAATTTCCTTGCGGTGGACGAAGCTATTAACTCAATGTATTTGTTCCATCTCAGGTCAGCAGTCAATGTGAGACCAAGCAGTCGCAAAGAGGTGCTCTCGTGGAGTTGAGCGTCAGACATTGTAATAGGAGGCAGGGATGGTTCTCTCTGGTGAGTAATAGAGAGCGGTTTTGTTTTTATGGCATTAAAGTTAACTAACCAATTCCTGCCCTAGTTCACAGTTTGGTGGTCCTTTTCGAGACAAACGGCCAGGTCAATTTTGTCAGCGACACTAGATTTGTTTTTGAGGCAGGAGCAAATAGGAGTTTTGTCCGCATAGATGCTTACTTAGGAACCTCTATGATATTGAATATTCCATGGACGAAAGGAATAAGCAACGTAATCTTAAAGAAAATGATAAAAAAAGAACATTTATACTTAGAATCAAACAGAGATAGCCTGAAATCGTTGGACGTATAACAAGAAAAGCAGGGTTTGGAGAGCTTCATCCTCCCCGGGCATACCGAGAATGAGACACAGAGGAAGGCAGCCTACTGGAAGAGCTGACGAGAATGAAAGGTGAAACGGGGATGAGAGAGTTAGCAATAGGGCCTGCAAAATGCCATTATCATGATCGTCCTGATGGGACACTGCACATGAATTAAGAGGGAGTTATAGTCATAGAAATGAGTTGAGTAATTGCACAAAAATAGAAATGTTAATACGACGAGGGGGTGTATTGTTGCTAAAATTATTCAACCTAAACAGTGAGGTATTCTGAGAAAACTAGAAAACGCAACATGGTTTGTTATTCGTGGTCACAATCCCCGATCACAGACACAAAAAGGAAACCATAAATGTCTGAAAAGGACAAACATTAATTGTAAGAAGACAAATGTATGGGTGTTAGCAATGGGAACAGGTCAAGTTGCAAACTACCAATTGGAGGTAGTAAGCGAAAGCGGGAAAAAAGATTAACCATCAATGAAAAGAAGACACATTGTATGGTTGTCTGCAAGAGAAAGAGTCTAAGATGAAAACTATGAATTGGAGGTAGTAAAAGAATGCAAGAAGAAAGGACTAACTATGAATGCCAAGAAGACACAATGTATGGTAGTAAGCGGAAGGATCAGACCAAGATGCATTCTACGAAGTGGAGGTAGTATAAACAGCGAGTAAAATTCTCATACATTTTCATCACCTTACTGATGTCATCATTTCTAAACTCGGTATCTATATTGATGATATAACTATTTACTCCACTCTTAATAATAATTCGGAAAGGTAGGATAAGGTCAAATTGGCTACTTATTTGAAAAACGACTTATAATATGTTGTTAAAGGGGGCAAGTAGTGACTTGTTAAAATTAACGCTTCAAAAACGAAATTGCTCTCTTTTGATCATCTTAGAGAACTCTTTCTTCTCTGTCATCAGCATGGCTTCTAACGTTTTCAGCTCACATGAAGTGGAAAGAGGATATTAAATCAATTGCAAAGTGTTCAAATAAGAAAGTTGATTTACTATGTCATGCTAGACAATTTTTCTCGACAGAATTTATCTTACATATTTATACATCTATCATTCATCCCTTCTTTGGATATTTCTGCCGCATGTGGTCTGGTGCTCCTACTATATATTTAGAGATTCTTGAAAAAATCCAAAGAATAATCTGCATTGTTATTGGTCCTTACCTGGCATCCCGGCTTCAGTTTCTTTCCCAATACAGCTTCCCTGTGCCCTTTCTATAAATGTTTTCATGGTATTTTTCTGATGAACTTTACGCTATGGTACATAGACTTCATTAATTTAAGTGTAGTACTAGATTGGAGGAAATATCTCATCACTTTACAGTTGAAATGGCCAAATGTAACCGTAAGTTCTATACTAACGGTTCCTTCTACTGCATTTTTCTCGTTTGTCGAACTCTCTTCAGTCTTCTTGCTTCCCAATCAACTTTGATCTTCAAAAAATTAAATGCAATCTCAATCGTTATCTTCTGTCTTCTTAATTCTTATTCTTTTATTGTCCTCTCTCCTTAATAGTATTCTCTCTCATATTCTGTTACACTCGGTAACCACTTGCATCTTAATGGCTTTATTGCTTTGCTTGGGGTGAAATGAGTTTAAGTGAATCGATGACAATTAGTAAAAGATCCAGATTTACTACTGAACAATAAAAAACAGGAAGATTTGGAGAGCCACAATCACCCACATATTGAAGAGATATATACAAAGGAAGTGTCGTTAGATGACCGTTTATCTTAACAAAATAAGCTCGTGATCATGATCGATTTGACATTAGCTTTTGATAGATCTGTACGCTTTACGAATAACTGTTAATGGTGCAGCCTACTCTTTATTTGCCAACGTTTCTATATATGGGCTTTTGCGCGCCTGCGCGTGTATGTGTTTGGGCGTTAATGATGAAGTCTGTTTGGGACAGCTTTGTCTCATGATAGCGTTATATAAAAACATAGACTGTGTTTTGCGAGGCAATTCTTTCGGAGAGAGGTGTGATGGAAACGAAAAGTAAAACTGTGTATAGAAAGGAATGAGATTTTATTTCGGGAGAAGGTAATTGTAAATCGAGGAAAAATCCTTGGAGTATTCAGATGGATTTGATTCTACTCAGCGAAAAGTGGATACAGTCGTCTAAGAACTGCCGATCTATTGAGGTTTCTGCAAACAAAGATTTTACCCCACCCCAAATTGAACGATCAGAGAGGCAACCTCTGACGCATCTTAACAGTTCCTTTAAAACTTTACTTCTCAGTTAATTCAATTCGTTTTGCTTCATCAAAATCTAACGTTATCAAGTTGATGTCCAAGTAAATTATATAACTTTATCGGGAAAGAATACAACTGGAAGCAGTAGTCTGAGAGAAATTGCGGAAAATTCACCATGAATGAACGAATGACTACTTACTAAAGAGATTCCTTTTTAAATCATTTCATCCCAAGAAAGGCAATAAAGCCATTGAGACGCAAGGAGGTTACTGTGTGTGGGTGCATAAGCGAAAAAGTAATCATTAAGAAGAGAGAACAATAAAAGAACACGAATTAAGAGGATAGTAGATAGCGATTGACATTGCATTTACATTTTTGGGGATCACAGTTAGTTGGAAAGCAAGAAGCCGATAAAGAGTCCCACAAGCGAGAAATATGAGAGAATAATCTATTCGCAAAGAACTTACGGTTACATCTATCCATTTCAACTTCAAAATGATGAGACCTTGCCGCCAATCGAGTAATACGCTTAAATTCATAAAGTCTAGGTAATAAAGAGTCATCATAAAAATTACTATGAAAATATTTATTGATAATGCACAGAGATTCTACGTTACCACGCTGGAAAAGTGACTGAAACAGAGATGCCAGGTTAGGAGCAATGACATTACAGATTCTT
>OZ038475.1:147546699-147549199 GCA_964036315.1 Acanthosepion esculentum
TACAACACTCCCAAATGAAAGAGAAGGTAAGAAAGGAGTACTACAGGCGTGTACGCCTGGTACTAAATACTGAGCTAAACTCAAAAAACCGAATATCAGCTATAAACACCTTAGCTGTTCCTGTGGTGCAATACAGCTTTAATGTACTTAACTGGACCATAGCTGAAATTAAGCGAATGGACGCCAAAACGAGAAAGCTCCTCACTTGCTACCGCATGCATCATCCCAAAGCTGATATTGATCGCCTGTATGTGCCCAGATCCGAAGGAGGCAGAGGACTAGTTCAACTAGAACTATCCTACAAAAGTACAACAATTGGCCTCCAAAGATACTTGGAAAAAACAGAAGACTGGATGATGGTATGTGTCAAGGAACATGAAAGTAGGAAGTGTCTCTACTCTGTAGTAAAGGAAGCCGAAAAATTCAAAAAAGAGCTTCAAATGGGCACAGAAATTCAAATACATCACTGTACACCGGCTGAAGCTGCAAAAAACTTTTTTAAAAAATGCAAAGACAAATGCGACCGACCAGATAAAGAAACAATGGCAAAATAAACCGCTCCATGGCCAATACTGTGCCCGTACCAAACAAGCAGACGTAGACAAAAACCGCACCCATCAGTGGCTACGTAGTGCAGGGTTGAAAGGTGAAACTGAGGGTTTTATAATTGCTGCACAAGACCAATGCTTGTTAACTAGGAATTATCAAGCACATATACTAAAATACTGTGTTAGCCCAAGATGCAGATTCTGTGACAAATATCCAGAAACCATTGATCATCTTATATCAGGTTGCACGATATTGGCATCCACTGAATATAAAAACCGGCATGACAGAGTGGGCCAATATCTGCACTGGAAAATTTGCAACTCCTATGGGAAGGAAACTGGAAGAAATTGGTACGAACACCACCCTGACCCGGTTACGGAGATAGGACCTGTTACAATTCTATGGGACTACACAATATACACTGACAGAACAATCAAAGCCAACCGCCCAGACATTGTTATTAAAGACCACAAACAAAATAAGTGCCTCCTTATTGATATGGCAGTCCCTGCAGACTGCAATGTGTCTTTGAAGATATTCGAAAAACTGTCAAAATACAAGGACCTTGAAATCGAAATCTCAAAAATGTGGCACATGGGAACATCAACAATTCCTGTTGTAGTTGGAGCCCTTGGACTGGTTGGAAAAGATTCCAGTAGGCTGATTGAAGGGATCCCTGGAAGTCCATGCCTCAAAGAGATACAAAAAATTGTTCTGACAAGTACAGCCCACACTTTACGAAGGGCTTTATCTATGTAATTTTTTTTTTTTTTTTTTTTTTTTCAGTGGAAAGTGTCATGATGCCATTTCTAACCTTAGGTCCCTGGGCGGGACCCGGAAAGAAATGTGTAAACGCCAGATATCAAAGGAAATAAAATAATAATAATAATAATAATCTGTCAAAATACAAGGACCTTGAAATAGAAATCTCAAAAACGTGGCACATGGGAACATCAACAATCCCTGTTGTAGTTGGATCCTTAGGATTGGTTGGAAAAGATTCCAGTAGACTAATTGAAGGGATCCCTGCAAGTCCATGCCTCAAAGAGATACAAAAAATTATTCTGACAAGTACAGCCCACACTTTACGAAGGGCTTTATCTATGTAATTTTTTTTTTTTTTTGCAGTGGAAAGTGTCATGATACCATTTCTAACGTTAGGTCCCTGAGCAGGACCCGGAAAGAAATGTGCAAACGCCAGATATCAAAGAAAATAAAAACAATAATCATAATAATAATAATAATAATAATCATAATAATAATAATAATTTTGAATTTTATCTACATCTAATATATGTTCAGAAATAATAGTGTAAATAAACGTTAATACTTTTGATACACCCAAATACATCAAGAATAATCAACTGTAAAACAAAAACAATTCACTGATTATTATAGACTTGTTCATAATAGCGACGCTTTTTAATATCGATTGGTTTAATCCTAAATTTATCAAAAAAAAGCAAAAAACTCATTATTTTCGGAATATTAAATTGTCTTCCTCATTATTAACTTCTTTCGTTCCATTTTAGTTGTTGCTTTCCATTATTGCTGTTATCCTTGTTAGCATCCCGTTTGTTTGTAGTCCCAGTAATAATGCGAGTAGAAGTAAAGGCCACGTTGATTTACTTCCCGGCGGGCGATATGGATTCCCGCTGCGAATATTAAAATCACGAGAGAGAAATAAAAAAAACGAAAATTCTCTGAAAATTTTCAAATTATAAAAACATGTTATCATTAATAGATTATTATGATTCAAAGAAATAGTAGTAGTAGCTTTAATGTTATTAATATTCATTTAGTTTTGTTTGCACAAGAAAAATGTCGAACGGCATGTAGAGACGGAAATATACCGGGAATATGTTCCTTCCGTTTTCATTCTCATTGCTAAGAAGACTGATTAAATTTCATTTG
The DNA here is from genome assembly GCA_964036315.1 of Acanthosepion esculentum. Taxonomy (NCBI): domain Eukaryota; kingdom Metazoa; phylum Mollusca; class Cephalopoda; order Sepiida; family Sepiidae; genus Acanthosepion; species Acanthosepion esculentum. The sequence continues at coordinate 147,549,163 of OZ038475.1, forward strand.
CTTACGCGCAGTAACAAAGTCTTTCAAACTGATCTCA
>OZ038475.1:147551699-147576699 GCA_964036315.1 Acanthosepion esculentum
ACGACAAAACATACACCGCTATTGCTTGCTAAGCAAATTAGATTTTTCTGTTAGTATCTTATGTGTTAATAAATTCATCTCTTACATTAGTAAGTACCCTGCTCAAATAACAAAAATAGATAGATAGATAGATATAAAATGACTGAGATAGATAGATAGATAGATAGATAGATAGATAGATAGATAGATAGATAGTATTTTATTTATTGATAAATCTTGGGTTGATACATTCATCTCTTACATTAATAAGTACCCTGCTCAATTATCAAAAATAGATAGATAGATAGATAGATAGATAGATAGATAGATATTGGGAAAGCATGATATATAAATGTTTATATATCAGAATATTGTATATTGTAAATGACTGTGTGTGTGTGTGTGTGTGCGTGTGTGTGTGTGTGGTTTAAAGAAGTTAGCTTGATAATTATTGCTCGATATCCAGCATCCAATGTAATTTATATATATATATATATATATATATATATATATATATATATATATATATATATATATATATATATATATATTTATATAACTTTCCGGTTTAGGTGGGCTGTGCTTGAAATATTGGGATTATACAAAAAATATTACTCAGTTTAACTTGCCTTTTAACTTAGAAGTATGATCACAAGTTCGAAAGTCTTAGGAATTCTAATTGCATGTTATCTGAGTTTTAGCAGAAGTCCTACCGTATTGATATTTCTAGATAATAATTTTCTACAGACATGCATGCCTAAAGAACAAAAGGCTTACAAATCTCAAATTTATTATGACGTAATGTTCATATATCTCGACTTGTTTTTTGCTGATGTTTTTGTTATGAAAAATATTGCATCAATTTTTTTTACCAAGTGTAAACACAATGATGTTCTCAAAATTTTCCGTCCTGACCAACATCCCAAATTAAGACCAGATGAGCAAACGACTTACTTTTGAGATGAAATGCTTCTTGACCTGGTTAAGAAAGGTTCAGCCTCTCCTACGCAGAAAGAAGTCATTCACAACACGTTATACGGCATTTCTTCTTGAACAGACTGTAAAATAATAACTCAGTGGATTAAAAACTACATTCGAATATTCGTTAAAATATTAATTTAACGACGACTGCAGAAAACACCCAAAGTTGACACGTCTTCACAAGACACTGTAAGAACCAAGGATGACGAAAAAGCCACATCTTCACTGCCCATATTTAAGAATGGTTTAAACGCCACGGCCATATAAATAAATATATATATATATATATATATATATATATATATATATATATATATATATATATATATATATATATATATATATATATATATATATGACCTTTAATAATTATATTTAACCAGACTAGAAATAATACCATATAATTCGCTTGTTCTGAAATAAATAAAACATTTAATCTTATTTTTTTATTTGCGTGTTTTCTTCTAGCTTTTTTTTTCCTTTTTAGCACAGTTTTTAAATCTCTTTTTTTATTAGTGAGAAATCATTACCCTCTGGCAGAAAAAAAAGGACAAAATGTAAAGTATGTTTCAAAAAATCTCAAAGACGTCAAAAGTTCCCATCGTTTTTGGCCTAACCAATATCGAGCCCAGTAATTACATGACGACATCAGGGAATAAAGCAATCGACTTCATTTGGCCTTTCCCGCCAAAATGTTGGCAGCCATCTTAATTCTGCATCTTGGCGCTTATCCAGACTGTCAGTTACCGTCTGCTGCTTGTACAATTAGAAAACTTTTTATCTTCAGGTTCTGATTGCGCAATACATTCATGGTGATACATGTACATTTTTCAGCTCACAACAAAGAAGAAAATATTTCTATTTCTTTCTTTCTTTGTTCTTTTTTCGATAATGCAAATGACTAATGACTTTGTCCTATCGAAATACTAGTTTGTCTTTATTTTCTTCACGCAAAAACTTTTAAGAGTTGGACAAATTAAATCACTACGTTATTTCTTGGTTATGTTTGTAAATAAGATATTAATGGCGTCCAAATGCTGTACAAGGCAAGCGTTCACGAAATTGCGATTTGATATTTAGAGAGTTTAGTATATTATATCACGGGATACTGAGTGAACGATCCTTACTTTGCACGACTTTCTATCTTTTATTAAGGTTTTAAAAACAGATGTTATTACAGATGGAAAGCAAAGGGGAAAGAGCAAAGATTTCAGAGAAAGGATATCACATCAAGGCAATAGTCGGATGGAAAAGGACCAAAAGTATCTTAGAATATCAAAAGATAGAAATAATCTGTGTAGGGAACATAATTTTAATAGAGCTTTAAAAACAGACATTATACATTTAAATTAAATTAGGTTGTAATTTGTTACGTTTTTTTTGTTAGTGGGGGGATTTCGTAGAGGTGTTTGTCTGCTAGTTCAAAACCTTTGTTTATTAGTGTTCTGGGGTAGCCTAGTTTTATTTTTAGATTTCTATATAGTTCTTCTATGCGGGTTTTTCTGAGGTATTTGTCGGTCACTCTAGTGCAAACCCTACGTGCCAGGGAATAGAAAATGGACTTCAGACAGCTTTTTCGGTGATGGCTCTTGAAATGAAGATATTGTTGGGTGTCCGTAAGTTTGTGGTAGATATCTGTGATTATGTGGTTGTTTTTATTTCTAATCAGTATATCTAAAAATGGTAATTCGTTAAGATTAAATTCTTGGGTGAATTTGATTTTTGGGTATAGGTTCTGAATTAGAGTGTGGAATTGGTTAATATCGCCCCATGTGGATTTCCAAAAATGAAGCAATCATCTAAGTATCGTTTCCACGATTTAGTGAAGTAGGGGTTTTATATTTTCCCCATATATTTGCTCTATCTGTTCATATCGGTTTTCCTCTATAGAAGCTAAAGTTAGGGTGGCATATATAGGTGCCATTTTCGTTCCCATCGCGTTCCCATATATATATATATATATATATATGATGGACTCTCCCGTCGAACTCGACGTATGAGGGCCAGACAGATCAGTTCCCAGAAACTGAAAGCCGGACACCCACACAAGATTTGATTATAGTGGTGAAGGCTTTGTGTAGGGCCATCCACACTTTTTGGAGGGACGAATACAGGGACCTGGTGCAACGAATGCCACAAGGTCCCCAAACGACCCTCCACAGGTTTTGAATTCAGAGTTGTCCTTCTCCTAGACCAGTTGCCGTCCAAGGCTATAGAACCCAGTCTGTCCTACCCATAGTTGGAGGGAGAAGAAGAGGATTCACACCTTTCCGAAGGGTCTTAGCACGTAAGTGAATGTAATGGATTCGACTGGAATTAGAACTCGGCTCTCCGATTCCTCAATCCAAGCCGTTATCCATTACTCCACCGTGCCTCATCAATATATATATATATAGTTTTAGGGGATGTTATATTTATGGGTTAAATTGTTCAATATCAGGGATACAACGTATGTAAATATAAAAATGGACATTGAGGTCAACACCAACAGAGACAGTCTGCTTCATGTTCATTAAATTTTCCTGCATAAATCAATTGTTTTCGGTAGCTCCACAGAGAAACATACAAAGGATTGAGGTCGGGGGCGGAAGTGCAGGCCATGGAACCAGTCCTCCCCTATCTCTCCGTCATTCATGGTAGATGTCAGTCAATGCATTGCGAACAATGTGACTAAAATGTGCTGGAGGCCCATCATACATGAAGCACATGCGTCTTCGTATTAGCAGGGGTACATCCACTAGCAGGTATAGAAATCTGTTCAAAATAAAGTCCCTGTAGGAATCTCCGGTAACACGTGCTGGAAGAACATATGGAGGTACCAGGCAGTCACCTATAATTCCAGCCGACACATTAATAGTAAACTGATGTCGGCGTTTAGCCTGAATTGTACCATGCAAATTCCGATCCGCCTACAGATGTTGGTTGTGTAAATTTGTTATTCCATCTCTTCCAAATGTTGCTTCATCCGTAAACAAAACTGGAAAGGCAAACAATAGATCGGCAGTTTGTGCAATAAACCATCGGCAAAAGTACTCCCGTTGTGAGTGATTAGAGGGCGAATGACCCGGCACACGTTGCAAAAGATACAGATGCAGGAGCTTCTATTTAATCACCCTCCATGCGGTACTATGAGATGTACGACATGTTAGGGTCATTTGACGTGTGCGGATACCTGGATCACTCCGACTGTTTGAAGAACGTAAATGTGTCTTAGGCCAGTCGTACGAGCGGATCTCGCTCTTCCTCAATTCATAGTTTGTGGAGCCACGGATCTATTATGTATATTTATCAATATATATATATATATATATATATATATATATATATATATATATATATATATATATATGAGAGAGACATTAGATTTCTTCCAACGACAGAAAAGTGTATATCTTAAAGAGAAATCAGAATCTGCAAACGTTTTTACTCATAATATGAGATCTTTTTATATATTATACTTTTTCTTTCATATTCATAATTATGAAAAGTAAAGTATAACATATAAAAATACACTAAAAAATATAACTAAAAACGTTTGCTGCTTCTCTTTACTATGTATGTATATATATATATATATATATATATATATATATATATATATATATATATGTATATATATATATAGAGAGAGAAATATTCAAACACAGTTGCATTCCATATCACGTGACGTCCGCGTCTCGCGACGGACGCTACTTGTAAACAAACTTCTGAAAACAGTCATTTCTGATGAAAGATCGGGAGCAATCTGAAATATCAAATATATATATATATAAAAAAAATATAAATAAATACTTTAACAACAAAAATATCATTCAATTTTTTTTAATTTGCAACTTTTCAGTTGTCTTTTATATATATATATATATATATATATATATATATATATATATATATATATATATATAAGTGTGTGTGTGTGTATATTTATGAATGTATAGCCTAGAACATAATCAATTAGAGAAATACCTTAGCGACAATCATTTGAATTTTTACCTTTGTTTTTTATTGATGTATTCTGAGGAATTAGATGGAGATTTTCGATTACATTACAATTCATTAATTTCCAAGTTATATTTTTTATAAGGAAGTCACTATGTAGAGAAGGTTCAATAAGTTTTTGAGCCGTAACTGTGTAGGTTTTTCTCCTTGTGAGAAAAAACATTTGATCCCAAGCCAGCTATTTTTCACTGATTACAGATAAAATTACCTGGTGTCCACGACTCAATCTTTAAAATAACCGTAATAATTCTCAGTTTAATAAACAATATTTTAATAGATTGATAATTTAATTTAAATCCATCTATTCTTGGCAAGTTAGTTGCATATTCCCAAAGAGATGCTTGCGCATTTCTAACCTTTTAGCCAATCTTTTCAAGTGTCAGAAGCGACATCATCATGACCTCTCTTATTTGATCTCCTCATCTCTTACACGTGATATTTGGCTAAGGAAGTTGACTTTGAAGGATTTATACACAAAGCTTTGTTTTCCTCATCTGATTGCTTGGAGAAACTCGTCTAACGTACTTTTTTAATCAGGGTAATTATCTCAGCTTTCACATCTAGCTTTTTATGGCAGTCATTTTGATTATGTCTATTTTCCCAGCGAAAGCTCTGAGGCAGTTGTTTACGAAGAATGAAAACCTTTGTATGCTCTGTTTGCTCAGTGTCCGGGTTTCACAGGCAAAAATTGCTATGAGGATGATTAGAGCAAATCTGGTCTTGGTATAATGTGAAATGTGTTTTCTGTTCCATATCTTTTCCTTCAGTCTTCCAAAAGTAATTGAGGAAAGTGCTATTTTCCGCTTTATATCATCACATGTAGCTGGGACAACGGAGCCTAGAAAGACGAAGTTTACAACATTTTCTACAGCCTTCGTAATAAACTCCTAATCTGAAAGCTTAAAAGTCGACCGCCTTCCTGAAAATTTAACACGTAAGCAGACATAGAAATCTCATAATTGTATTATATTTTTCTTTCTCATAGTAAGGACTTTAATCATTATAGCCGCATTAAAGTACAATTTGACTTAATCCAATAAAGCAATCTAAGAAAATCTCTTATTCTGTAATCAAAATTGAATTAGTACAAATTGCCACACATTTGAATTTATATACAAATACTGCTGTTAAAAAAGCGGAAAAAATATTATAGCTAAAAAATTAGTTGAAGAAAAAATTAACATTCATATAACTTCGATTGAGAATTTCTACAAAATAAAAAACTAGAAATAAAAGATTTAGATTTAGAAAAATTAAAAACTGAAATAAAATATTTGAATTGGAAAGAGTAAAAAATGAAAATGAAAATAATAAAGTACTGCAAAATTCTCAAAATTCCAATTCCTCTTTTTCTGATTTTGATGAGGCAAAAAATTAGACCGGTTCCTAAATTTTCAGCAAAATCGGCAGATAAATATTTTCCACAATTTGAAAAAGTAGAAGAACATTTTATACGGTCACGCCAATTCTGGCCAACCTTACTACAATGTGCCTTGATAAGTAGGGCAACTGAAGTATAGTCAACTCTTAGTATTGAAGATGCATCAAATTATGATACTCTTAAAGCTGCTATTTTAAATGTTTGTGAACTATGTTCAGAGGAATATAGGCAAAGCTTTAGAAAAGCTTGGTTCAAATCCAAACATGAGACTGATTAATTGTTCTTAAGCTTCTTTCTAGTATTCTCTGATCCTTCCGATTCTGAAAACAGACCAAGTTACAGACACGGGACTTTACAATACACACAGATAAGACAATCAAATCTAATCACCAGACATAATGAGCAAAGACCAGAAAAACAGGATATGCTTTCTTATTTACACCCTTGTGCAAACTAATCGAAACAAAACTAATAATTCCGTTATTATTTACTATTTTTCGTATGTTTCCAATTAAACATGACCCAGTGTAGATCATAGTACTTCGTATGTCCATTCCACGAAATCTTTCCTTGCAGATTGACCACAGATTTTTGTTTGGATTTAAGTCAGTCGATAGTACTTGGATTTGATCACTGGTAAGGCTTGCCATTGTGTTTGTGCAGCGTTACAATTCTCGCACTTCCTTGGAGTAACGTCCCTCGCAGACAATGTCCGCTGGACAACTAATCGACTGTCGAAGCAATAGTGTTTGGGCGTGATGAAAATCGCGATGCAATCACGGATGACGCAGTATTTTTCAAGGCCAAACAAATTTCATCCCCGAAACCTCGGAAATAGATTCATATTACTGCATACCACTGCACATGACCTAATCTGAGGAAAAATAGAAATCGATTACACCCTCTCGCTCCAATGTGTCTAAAACTGAGCGTATGATGAAAGAAAGGAAACTAAAGCGGTTGTTTTAATTATTTGCACAATGTTATACATGACAGTTCTTGCAGACTGTTACTTATATTCAAAAACTATCAATCAAGTATCTTGAAGGGAAAATCTAAAAAATGTGGCACATGAAGACATCAGTAATTCCATTTGCAGTTGGAGCACTCGGTTTGATTGGAAATGGTTCTGATATACTCATTCAAGAGATTCCTGGTAGTCCAAGCCTTAAAGAAATACAAAAATTGTCTTCACAAGTACAGCTCGCACCTTACGAAGGGATTTACCTGTGTGAAATGTGTGTGCTCCTAGGTTTTTTTTTAATAATTTAATTTTTTTAAACTGTAAAATACCATGATGCCGCTTTTGACCTTAGGTCTCTTGTTTGTTTGTTTGTTTGTTTGTTTGTTTGTTTGTTTGACATCTTATCAACTCCTTCATGAGTGATTTATTACAGAAATTTAATTTTCTTGGCAGCGTTGAAATAATAAAAATATGTTATATTTTATTCTGCTTTCACAATTGAATACATGGTCGATGATACTCAGCTTTTGTGGATATACATGTTTGTGTGGATATAATTAGTAGAGTTGCTGATATTTGTGTTTTATGTTGTAGCTTTGTTGAAGTTATATTTTTGATTTCTTTAAGAAATTTTAGGATTTAGGAATTAATATCATGAAAGAGTTATTTCATGATGTTTATTTGATTAGTTGGTTGATTGTTTAGCGGCATATAAACATCTCTATGGGTTATTTAATACCGAAATATAAATATTTGGAACACAATTTTATGGCTTCAACTAAATATATTTTGAACGTAAATATACGCCTTCAGCTACAGATAAAACATATTGTTGACCATTTTATTAAAAATGAACATTGTTGGTAATTGTTTTATATTAAAATATATTGCTAGTATTTTTTACTATAAAAATGTATTTTATACTTTCAGTGTTTTGTTTTTGCACTGCTGATTTTTGTTTGGGGTTCAATATTTACCCATAGCTGGGACCCTAACACGGTGGACCCTTGAACAACAGCAATTAAGGGGGGTTGCACGCTCCCCAAAACATCGAATCTCCCGATCAGGGGCCTTTCTGCCGAATGTAGTTTGTCGTCATACCAAGGACTAATGTCTCTTGCTTGGGCCAGGAAGAAAATACGTATACAACAGAAATCAAAGGAAATTTGGACAACTTAAATTTAATGTAGCGGTTTCGAATATTTGTCCTCTTACACGTATGAAACAAAGAAACAGATGAAGACGAGAATCCAAACTATTTCTTAAGGCTATCGAGAAATTCAAAAGACATTCCATGTCCAAGGCTAAAAATGAAAGTTCATGTTCAAGAAATAAATGTTATCTGAAACGAAAAGTCATCTGTTCACGTCAAGAATTACACCGTTGGCCATGAGTATAAAAATAGTTTCTTTCTCTTATATGAAATTTCGTTAGAAATATGTTCTTTTTTCGAATGGCGTCTTTCTGTTTTGTATGTAATCGTGACTAGGGCGGTGTTATTTAGTTGAATATAAACAATGCTTTTACGCCTCTTCACGCAGAAAGAAAGCAACGCAGTCAATATGCGTGCAAAATACAACGTATATTTGCACCCCGAAACCACAAATTCGGATCAGATTTAAGCTTTGGTACACAGGTTATTTTAACTTATAGCCTTGTGTCTTATAAAGTCAAATTTACGAAATAACCAATAAAATGAAAGAACTGCATTATCCGCGCATCATTCAAAATTTAGAATTGCACTTAATACTTCATAACAGCAGTATTGCTTTATTTGGTTCAATTTACCCGCGGTCGGACCAGACAACAAAAAAAACGATAATTTTTAATTAATAATTAGCTTACCTATGCTATAAATGTTGGTTGATTCGTTTTTGACGAGTTATCAACCCATTGCAGGTTATTTAAAGACATGGAATATTTTTAGATTGTAAGATACTTTTTTTACATAATGATTTAGTCTTACTAATTAACCTATAGCTGGAGTGAGCAGGGGTGGATTCATAACTTCCCCAAGGATATTTGTAAATATCACGAAACCAACCAGAATTGGAACTCGGTTCTCCGATTAACAATTCCGAGCCATTATCCATTACACAACCCTACACAATATTTTTACAACCCTTTCCGCACCCTGTTCTGCCATGCATTTATTTATTCCTATTTATTCTTTAATGTTTCCTTTCCCTTCAAGATGTAGACGATCATGGCTCTTCACAACTTCCCATCCTTTGTAGTTTTTAGCAATATTTATTTTACCATCCTTTCCACACCCTGTTTTGCTGTTCATTTATAGAAACTCTTTAATTAGGTTACTCGCTGATTCTGTTTGTCCTTCTATTACGTTTATGATGACCTTCGAGCGTCAAATTCTCAAAGCCACTTTTCCTCATTATGTGTCAGAATTCTCCAGCAGAACGACATTTTCCGTTGTCTGATGTCACACGTGAGGAAACTGTCTAGTTTTACCTACTACAGAGGAGGACTGATATTACATAGCAGTTCAGCACGCTTTTAAATTGTGCTAGAATATTAATCATAATTTCCATTGTACCATTAGAAAGAAAAAGCATTGAAAAATATTTCCACATATAAATTATTTTTGTCCAATATATAGAAACGGTAATATGTGTGTTTTTATATCACCTGATTAAATCAATATCGAGTCCAGACCTTCACAACACTAATAGCACTTCCATGGTCACTATAAGTGATAATGCAGAAGGGGGGGAATTAATTCTGATGTCCAATACACAGGCCTTGTTCAGTAGAATAATCGTGTGCCGAAAATCGAGATTATTATGCATCAGTCACGAGGATTACACCAGTCAGAATATTATTACCAACTTTACATCAGCTAAAGTAGCATTCAACTCTGATTCGCGTTCATTCGTATACAACTGTCATTGAAATGGTCAGAGAAATCGAAAGTAAAATCAAGAAAGAGAGGGACGAGTAGTGGGACTGGCGTCAAAATCATGAAAACAACGCATTCTCCCTGCAGCTAGGTTTAGTAAGAGATTTAAGAAGGTTTTATATCTGTTGTAAATTCTACCAGCCAGCTGACCAAGATGGCCCTTCAGCTACTTAAAATAAAATGGCTTGCACAAGACGCCTTGGTAAAGGCTCTTCCTGGAGATTTTATCTCTTAATAGAAAGTTTCGGATCACGGTAGCAGAGGCTACCATTGATTCGCTCCTCGAGTTATCCAGGAAACAATTTATGTGCGCATGCGCACAACATCGAGTGAGAGAATATTACTGGAGTTGCGAAGTGTTTACAGACGCGATCCAGTCAATATGTGAGTGTATGTATCTGAATAGAATTGTTGGTGTGACATGGGGCTTAATTGAATATGCCTGAGAAAGAAAAAGGAATAGAGTAGAACAATGAGATAAAGGGAGGGGGAGAAATGAAGATTAGGACAGAGTAGAATAATATAAAGTCATGTACTCGGTATGGGAAAACAAAGAAAGATAGAGTGAAGAAAATAGTAGAAAGAAAGAGTAGGAGAGAACAGAAAGATTAGAATAGAGGGAAATCGAATAGCAAAAAGGCAGAGAGCAGAAGGCGATGGTCAAGCATCTTATTTATGTACGTAAGTGTACACAAATACACACACAACAGATATATATATATATATATATATATATATATATATATATATATATATATATATATATATATATGCAAACGCAAGCATACATATATATGTAGATAGATAGATATTTATCGCTTTAAACTTTATTTTTAGTGGATACTCATATTTGAGTAGACGCTCCTTTTATTTATTAAACAGTAGATTTATTTATTTTCGTCTACCGGCCAGAATATTCCAGAAATCTTATCAATGAAAAATATGGACTCTCCGGCAGGACTCGAACCTTCATCCCTCTGAGTAGAGAGAAACCGTTGCTAGATCCGACGTATTTACGTTCGTAGACTGGTAAATGATTATTAACTTGGTATGAAAAATTAATTGTATAACGTTTAATACAATAGACTGATTTTCACCGATGAATTAAGAATGTAAATATTTAGACGTAGGAAGCAATTCAAGTACTGTTTATAAGAGTCATTTGCATCCTGCCAAATAAAGACGATCCAGAATTGAAAACTTCAGTTTATGATCGAAATAAACGGAAGCAAATCATGAAGGTACAAAGATCGCCCAAGAAAGTGCAATGCGTTGGGTAAATATCAAACGTGCAGTTAGGAAAGGCGAAATCATGGATCTAACAATCCAGCAATTTACGTCTGAATGTCGTAGAGTATGCAGAGTATGTCTTTCGAATGCAGGCCTCGTCAGCCACAAGAAGAGTCATTTGGACAACCTTTAAATATTACGTTCACTACGATCTTGGAAATAACACAAAATACTGGGTTTATCAGAAAACCTGCAGAAACCGCCCCGGTCTCACTCGTCAAATGAAAAACCACAAGCAAGCTGAACAGACTTTACAAAACAAGACAAGCTCTGTACAAAACAACTTAGGTTGTCACATCTGTAATAAGTGTTGCAAATTAATTACTGATTTCATGAAAGTGAGATCCCAAAACACTGATCAAATTTGTAACAGATCAAATCTGCAACTACAATATATATATATATATATATATATATATATATATATATATATATATATATATATATATATACATATATATAGTACAGGTAATAAATCCGTTGGTATATAATCCAAGTGGATACTCATAATATAAATTAATCATTTCAACACCACCCCCACGCCAAGTAAGGCTATAAAGCCCCACTACGACGTAGGGGTTACAGAGTGTAAGAGAATATGAGAAAAAGAAATTATTATTATGGAGAGAGAAAAATAAAAGAGAGAAATTAAACATAGCGATTGACATTTAAAATTTTGAACTTCAAAGTTGATTAGAATGCAAGAAGCTGGAAGAGAGTTTGCAAAGCTAAAACATTAAAATAATGAGACCTAACTGCTAATCTAGTACTGCACTTAAGTTCATAAAATTTAGATACCAAAGATGAAAGCTCATCATGACAATTACCATGAAAATAGCTATGGAAAAAGCACAGAAAAGCAAAGTTACCGTGGTGGGAATGCGATTGAAGCCAAGAAGCCGTATCCGGACCAATAATACATTTTCAAATGTACTGGTGTCTGGGTTTACATGTAGACAAGTATAAACTAAAAGCAAAACAAATAACGTGTTACAGTAGAATCCGTTTAATAGGCTCACCTCGTATTACCTCATAATAGGACTAATGTTTTAAATATTATTACGTATTTGCTTCATTATGACCAATGCACTGTTTATTCGGACCAGTCAGCAATGCTGTCAAATGAAGAGTTTTCAAATTAATATAGAAATTAGAAATTTTATAGATCTCTTAAACGTATATTTCTACTTCTGAAAACAACTGCCAATCAAATACATTGAGCTTGTGACAAGTTAAATGCTATATATCCTCATTTTTGTCTCTATATTTATTACAACGTTTCGGCCTTCTTCCGCTCCGGTCTTCTTCCGCTCCGGTCTTCTTCTGTGCCATGTGTCCTTGAGGACACATAGCACAGTGGATAAAGGCGTTAGTCAGATCCAGTGGCAGGACCCAAAGAGTGTGAGTTCAATACCCAGTTAAAGCAGTGGATAACTTTCAGGGGGAAATTAACAGGAAATAACTGATAACTGATATCCATTAAACATGACACGTGGAACTAGAACAATCTACCCCAGTGAGCGAAATAAAGGGTTCAGTTCGACATTCCAACCACCTGAAAAAGGCCGGAGCGTACAACGGCCGAAACGTTGTAATAAATATGGCGACAAAGATGAGGACAATAGTCCGAATAATGTAAATAATGTACATTTGGTGATATACAGAACATAACATAGTCAACGAAAACTTAACTGGTCATATTTCTGAAAGTGCGGTTATAAATAGATAATGTATATAATACCTCATGTCAGAAATATAGACAGATCACCAAATGTATTGGTCTAAGTATTTCTCCCTAGGGTAGAAAGAATATAAAAAAGGGAGAATTCCGCACCATATCAAGGATATATATTCGGAAGGAATAGTGCAAGTTTGTATAATTCGAAATTAGTTTTATTTTCAAATTTGCATCCATATTTTATCGAAAAAAAAAAACGATGTAACATTGAGCGAAAACATTTGTCAGCTTGGCAGTGTCCGGAATCAATTGACGGGAGTTTGAAAAATACAGAAAATGAAAATACAATTGTGTCTCTCGAATAGAATGCGTTTCAAAATGCAACTACAACGAAAAGAAAGGATTTTGTGGGAATCTAGGTGTACAAGAGGTTTTAAGGAAATCGTCCTTCTGTTACTAAGGCGATATCTCCGCGTCTATGGTTAATATATAAATTATATATATATGAGGAAGTAGGGCTTGGAGAACTTGACACTCACAGGGCATATAATATACAAGAGCGACAGAAGAAAACAGCGATTAGAATATTTAAATAGTTTGTGTAAATGGTTTACAGAACAGGGAAGGGGGAAATTGTAAAAACAAACATTGCTAAACGTGACAAAGGATAAGAATTTGTGGAGAGCCATAATCGCCGATGACCTGAAGAAACACGGCATATAAAAGTAGAAGTTTCATACTATCGACCATGAATGCCCCCCATCAGTCGATTTAAATTAATTCAAGTTTTGTTTCGCAGTAAATGCTCCGGCTTTGTTATATTGTCTTTTTCTGATTTGAATATAATACCCTTTTTTTTTCATATTCCTTTTTTTTTAAATCCTTATTGATCAGGCACTCTGTGCATGCTATCCTCAGCATCCTACTGTAGAAACAAAATTGATCGGCATTACCATCGAGGGAGATATGTATTTCATAAGAATTCAGCATCCATTTTTTTTACTTTGTTTCTGACGATATCAACCTTTTTTTCAATATTTTGTTCAGCTTTTGAAAGATATTTTTGGTATTTTCTTTATTTCTAATTAAATTTTCTATAGATAAGAAACAAGTGAAAGTGTTTGAAACTACAGAACACTGGGGGTCAACAATATAACACAAAACATTTAAATGCTAATGAAATTTCCCAAATTGACGGAACTGGTTTATTTTACCGTGATATGCAAACTGAGAAGTTGGTTTCTAAATAATGTTATTTATTGTATTGTTTTCTACAGCGTATCAACCTTTTTGCGCGTTATTTAAAGGAAATATTTTTACATTGTAAAAGGATGGGCGCAAGGTTTTTGCAGTGGAATGGCGTCAACTGATTTCACCAGGAACTCTTGTGGTACAGACGACATAGCTTTTTTTATTCACCCTTCAAATTCTTCCAAAGTCTTGGTTTTCATTTAGTAGACTTTCTCCTTTCACCAACACCAAAGTAAAAAGTCACAGTGTGTTAACTAGGACTCCGGACTGGCCACTCATACATAAAATAGGGAGTTACTTTTCTATCGCCTCAAATATATATATATATATATATATATATATATATATATATATATATATATATATATATATATATATATATATATATATATATATGTATGTATATATATATATATATATATGTATGTATATATATATATATATATATATATATATGTATGTATATATATATATATATATATATATATATGTATGTATATATATATATATATGTATGTATGTATATACAATATGTATGTATATATATATATATATATATATATATATGTATGTATATATATATATATGCGTGTGTATATATATATATGTATATATATATATATATATGTATGTATATATATATATGCGTGTGTATATATATATATGTATATATATATATATATATACATACATACATATATATATACATACATATTGTATATATATATATGTATGTATGCATGTATGTATAAACAATATGTATGTATATATATATATATATGTGTGTGTGTGTATATATATATATATATACATACATATATATATATATATATATTGTATATACATACATACATACATATATATATATATGTATGTATGTATGTATATACAATACGTATATATACATATATATATATATATATATATATATATATATATATATTGTGTATTTAGGCAGCAATCCTTCATTTATGCATTTCATTAAAGTAGTACGATTAAGCTTTTAATTTAATTCAAGTGCCCCTAGCATGTTGTTCATCTCGTAGTACCGTATGGAGAGTACTTCAAGAGAACCTCCTGCATCCGTATCATTTGCAACGTGTGCAGTGTCTATCGCCTTCTGATCACTCATGTTATGGGTCCTTACCTATAACTACAGAATGAACTCTTCCTAACACTATGTATACTACGCCTCTCAAGAGAGAGAGACGAATCGAGTCGAGTCGCAGTCTCTGACTGTGCCTGACTCCTGTCGAACTCTCTGCTTTGGCAGAGAGGAACCGGACGAGGCTTTGCCGAAGGGCAAAGTATGGTGGTAGACAAGCCCTGAACCCGTTTAAACGGGTTCTTAAGGGTGTATTTTTGGCCGAGCTTACGGGCTCGTAGAAACCCACGTTAAACTCGGCCTTGTGCCACATACTTTCCTCGTGGGGGGGGGAATGTTAAATATCGAATCGAGTCGAGCCGATAGTAGTTCACTCCAAACCAGACTGACAGTCATACTTACAACTTCCACATCTTGTATTATTATTAAGTGTAATATATCTTCGTTATTTCTACTCTTGTGTTCATGTTGTTCTTCCTTGGTCCTAACCTGGACCATAACAACTCACCACGGGAGGGCTTTTCCCGAAGGTTTATTGCACAAACTGCCTATCCATTGCTTGTCTTTTCAGTCTATGTTTACAGAGATGGCAACATTACCTTGATTAAAAAAGTACGTTAGACAGGTTTCACCGAGCAATCAGAAGTGGAAAACAAAATTTTGTGTATAAATCCTTCAAAGTCAACTTTCTTAGCCAAATATCACGTGTTAGACAACGTAAGAGATGAGGAGATCAAATAAGAGAGGCCATGATGATGTCGCTTCTGACACTTGAAAAGATTGGCTAAAAGGTTAGAAATGCGCAATTGGGGATTATGCAACTTGTTAAGCATAGATGGATTTAAATTAAATTATCAATCTAATAAAATACTGTTTATTCATCTGAGAATTATTACGGTTATTTTGAAGATTGAATCGTGGAAACCACGTAATTATATCTGTCATCAGTGGAAAATGGCGGGCTTATGATCAAATTTTTTTGCTCACAAGAAAAACCTACACAGTTGCGATTCAAAAACTTATTGAACCTTCTCTACATAATGACTTCCTTATAAAAAATATATCTTGGAAATTATTGGATTTTAATTTAATCAAAAAATTTCATCTAATTTCTTAGAATACATAAATAAAAATCAAAGATTCAAATAATTATCGTTAAGGAATTTCTCTAAGTCTTCCGTTGTAGGTTATGCATTCATAATTCTACACACGCACACACACATACACACACACACACACACACACACACACATATATATATATATATAGAGAGAGAGAGAGAGAGAGAGAGAAAACGCAAACGTTTTTGGTTATAATAAGGTGTTTTTATATATTATACCATACTAAATATGGAAAATAAGTATAACATATAAAAAATTCCACATTATAACCAAAAACGTTTGCGCCTTCCGTTTTCTCTTTAAAATATACATTTTCTCTCGTTGGAAGAACTATAATCTCTATGATATATATATATCTACATATATATCTACACACACACACACATACACACACACACACACACATATATATATATATATATATATATATATATATATTAATAAATAAATATACATAATAGATCCGTGTCTCCACAAACTAAGAATTGAGGAAGATCGAGATCTGCTCGTACGCCTGGCGACGAAGACACATTCTACAGACAGTCGGATTCATCCAGGTACCAGCACACGTCAAGTGGCCCTAGCATGTTGTACATATAGAGGGTAATTCAAGAGCAGCTCCTTTATCCGTATCATTTGCAACGTGCGCAGGGCCTTTCGCCATCTGATCACTCACTACAGTTGTAGTTTTACCGATGGTTTATTGCACAAACTGCCGGTCCCTTGTTTGCCCTTTCAGACATTGTTTATGAATGAGGCAACATTTGGAAGAGATGGATTAACAAATTTACACAACCAACATTTGTGGGCGGATCGGAATTCGCATGATACAATACAGGCTAGACACCGACATCAGTTTACAATTAATGTGTCGGCTGGAAATATAGGTGACTGCCTGGTAGCTCCATATGTTCTTACTGCACGTATTACAGGACATTCCTACATGGACTTTATTTTGAACAGACTTACATACCTGCTAGTGTATGTACCCGCGCTAATAAATACATATATATATATATATATATATATATATATATATATATATATATATATATATATATATATATAATTATATATATATATATATATATATATATATTATAGTAAAAAAAAGAAAGAGCAGTAAGCTATATAATCTGGTGTTCTTATTTATATTCTATTTTTATAAAACAGTACTCAATGTAAATTTACAGAGAATAAATATTATAAATTAACTGATTTAAAAATATAGTTCCTTCGCTACACAAGAATTACCATGTTTCAATAACAGAAACTAACAACTTCAAATTCAATTATTTAATTAAATTAAAATCACTAGTTCTATTTCATTTTCAAGCGAATTTTGGAATAACTTATTTTGAAATTTACTGAGTTTTAAAAACACATATATTCATACAATTTGTTTCCAAGGATACCGAGAAATCCAATCATTTAGACAGGGGCCATAGCGTGTTCATTTTTATTAATAGCTATTGTATCAAATTTGAGTTACTTTTTTCTTTTCTTTATTAAATATTATTTAAGGAAAGTTTTTGACAATGTCGCCAAAGAATAGCTATTCATTTCTTTGATTCAGTAAATTTTTATTTTTTATAAACTTAGTAATATATAGTTTCTAATTTATGCACAAAGGACATGGATCATTTAATGACCTACATATTCTAGCTTTTCTTATTAATTTCCATTTTACTGTAGGTGTTTTATTGGATTCTTTTAAAATAATTAGCTTTTAATTCGGTTCTCGATAAATTCGGTTTTAGAACAGACTTTCAAAACAAGTTATAGTCGAGAACCGAGGTTGCTCTGCATACACACACACACACACACACACACACACACACACACACACACATATATATATATATATATATATATATATATATATATATATATATATATATATATATATATATATATATATATATATATATATATATATATATATATATATATATATTCACCTTCATCCCAACGGCTTAGTGGGAGAAGTTCCGACTGACACAAATTCAGTTGGGTTTCGATCCTAGCTAGAGGCAACCGGACGTCTAGCCACACTGATGAGCTGTGAAACAGCGAAACAGTCTGTCTGTGGATGACAAAAATATTAGCTCCTGAAAAATTAATTTCGGTTGAGCTCTCTGGTTTGATGTGTGAATTTGTAAACAGTGACTATTTAAGCTAATATTGCACGACTCTTCGGCAGAATTGAGTCACTGTCAGTCACTGTGTGTTTATCTAAATCTAAAAATAAACACGCTAAAATTCACCTTCATCCAACGGCTTAGTGGGAGAAGTTCCGACTGATGCAAATTCAGTTGGGTTTCGATCCTAGCTAGAGGCAACCGGACGTCTAGCCACACTGATGAGCTGTGAAACAGCCTGTTTGTGGATGACAAATATATATATATATATATGTGTGTGTGTGTGTGTGTGTGTGTGTGTGTGTGTGTGTGTTTTATGTGTCTGCAGGCATGCTGAAAAATAGCAAAGAACACGTTAGGTAAATAATCCAGAGTTTTTAGTATTTTTGTTTTAATTTTTAAAAAGACAGTGCTCCATACAGAAGTAGAGCTTATATTATAATATTTTTTTAAAATATGACATATGCGGCGACTTGATGCAGCTGCTGATAAGCCGACTTTGAAGTCGTAAAGCAAACAGCCCCGAACGAGATCTCTAGACACGTCCATCCTTCTCACAGCTGTCCGGCTTATAACTGATGGCCGGGTACAGTGTGCGTTTTTTTTATAACGTCTGATGTTCCTACTTCCGGCTGTCCGAATTTGAAAACAATTGCTACACGCATTTCGTATATATTTCAACTTCATTCAATGACTAATCAAAAAACGGACAGAACTTTTTTGGTTACCTTGTATATATACATATATATATAGTACTCGCGTCTGCGTGAGATATTTTTCTGGATTAAAAAAAATAACTAATAACGTTTTTATAGAATTAACTATCGATCTACATATCCAAATATATTATTGCCTTAATTCAACACACTCTCAGTATTTCACTACACACACACACACATTTCTCTCTCTCTCCCTCTCTCTCTCTTTCTCTCTCTCTCTCTCTCTCTCTCTCTCTCGTTATTAATATTGAGGGAATTATTTATTTTCTCTTTTTATCTTTTAAAATGTATGCAAAATTAATATCCGTTGGGAAATTGAACAATTTCTCTTCATTTCTGAATCTCGCAAATGCGCTTTGCTTAGTCAAAGTTATTCGATGAACGCGTGGTCGATGGGGGATTTTTTTTCTCTCATACAAAGAAACGCACATCAAGGAATAACGTCATATCATCAAATGATATTTCAAACGTAAGAAAAAAATCTTATCTTTTGCTCAATCTGCTGGAAGCTGATATATACGCATGCATGATTTTTAAAAATATTTGCTGATTTTGCTCTGTGGTTGGACGTCAGTAAATAAGCTGATGTTTTGTCCTTGAATTAGTATATATATATATATATATATATATATATATATATATATATATATATATATATATATATATGGGTGTGCGAGTAAAAGATTTATCAGCTACTGTTAACTTTTTCAAGGCAAAAATAAAACGAAATGAATTCATTTGAACAAAGTATTTATCAACAAAAAAAAATGTTGTTACTTACTAGAATAATTTTGACAGGATGTTACCTGAATAAACCCCAGCGGAATAAGAAGCTTGATCAACTATGACAACAAGAAGCATATCCGTGTTTTGCAAAACAAATTCAGTATACGGATTCGCGAGAGCAAATAGACCGAGGTCGGCAGAAAAGATCTAAGAACAAACTTATCCAAAATTAAAACTATCGGATGCACAATTAGATGCCTTCAGCTCTGGTCAAAAATTTACCACCGGATTACCAAAATTGACACCACGGATTTCATAATTAGAAACAACCATCAGAATGGCTCCGATTTTACCAGAGGATCCATCCAAGGCCTGATCACATCTACATCCAAGGCTTGATCACAACTACATCAAAGGCCTGATCACAACTACATCCCAGGCCTGATACAACTACATCCAAGGCCTGATCACAGCTACATCAAAGGCTTGATCACATCTACATCCAAGGCCTTATCACAGCTACATCCAAGGCCTGATCACAGCTACATCAAAGGCCTGATCACAACAACATCCAATACCTGATCACAGCTACATCAAAGGCCTGATCACATCTACATCCAAGGCCTTATCACAGCTACATCCAAGGCCTGATCACAGCTACATCAAAGGCCTGATCACAACTACATCCAAGGCCTGATCACAGCTACATACAGAAAAAAACGAAGAGCACTGCACTTCCTTGACGATACATAAAAGCCCTGAAAGAATTAGCTTACAACAAAAACATCCATATCTCTACTTCTGATGACGGTGGGGGAATTGTAGTCATGTATAAACATATTTACCAACAGAAGATGAAAGACTTCATTAACGATGACAACATATATAAAAAACTAAACAAAAACAAAGCTACAAAAGAAACACAAAACATTCACAAGCGACATCAAAAAGCTACTAAAAAATGAAAACACCTGGATAAAATTTATTGAACATCATCCAAAAACACCCGCATTATACGGACTACCAAAACCACATAAACCGTACAGACTAAAGAGACAATCATACCAGGGATAGTCAGCGTCCCACATAAACTATATGTCACATAAAGCAAAATGTTATCTCCACTGCTCGGCACTATTAGTCCATCACACATAAAAAAATTCAGGTGACATCCTAAACAAATTAAAAAATATAGATATCAAAAACAAATATATGGCTAGTTTTGGCATAAAATCTCTATGCACAAACGTTTCTACAGAGAAAAGATTAAATCTACTAAAAACAAACCTAACAAAAACAGAAATTAAATTATCTCTACCTAGACATAAAATCATAAAAATATGCTAGCTAATCCCCAAGAAATGTTTCTTTACTTTTGATAACCACCTCTACAGACAAACATTTGACTTACCAATGGAATCTCCTCTCAGCATCGTTCTTGCTTGTCTATTTTTAGACTTTCTAGATAGTGAGCCATGTAAAAACATTCTCTCTCCAACCTTCCTATTTCAGATACATAGGCGACTCCCTACTAATAAAAAATATTATTTAACAGTTCTTGACAACCAAATTAACAACGTTGAACCTACAATAGACTTCTCCTTTCAAACTGAAACCAACTGCACTCTTCTCTTCCCAGATATCATGTTACACGAAAACAGTAAGGAACTTAATTTTGACGCTTATAGAAAAACTATTAACAAAAACGACCTGGCCAGCTTCTATTCAAACCACTCATCTAAAATTAAATCTGGTCTAATTATAGGTTTCTGTTTAAGATCTTTAAGAATTTTCCGCCCTCGAAGAAGAAACATAGAAAACACATTCAAAAACCGACAATACCCGTATCATTTCATCCACAACGCAAGAAGAAAGGCATACAAAATATACAACCTTGAAATAAGTCCGCAATGGACGAAACGCATCGGTTAAAACTACATACGATTTCCTATTGTCTTTTTTCCTTTATACACACACACACACTCACACTATAGATAGATAGATAGATAGATAGATAGATAGATAGATAGATAGATAGATAGATAGATAGATGTTTGTATTCAAATCCCCCCAATAATTTCAGTGATTGTATACCAATGCTTATACCAGCTTCTAAGGCTCTGAGAGGGAGCGGCAGTGGAAAAGAAAACGTCGCTCGTGGAGGCAACAATCACATGGGAAAGTAATTCTTTGATAAATTACACAACGGAAATTGAGGCCAGTGTTATATCGTCTAGTTTGTCACCTCCTCGTCACCGAGCCCAGATGGTACAGTTGGTATGTCGCTTGGATGCGCACTGCTGATGAGTTCCAAATAGGACGAAACAGCCGTCCAGTGCTTTCTGCATTTTGTTGAGGATTCTTCTAGACTCGATGAATTAATTCTATATATATATATATATATATATATATATATATATATATATATGAAGAAATATAGTCTTAAGATGTGCTATATTTATGGGATAAACTGCTCAATATCAGAGATAGGGCGTGTGTAAATATAAAAGTGAACATAGAAGTCAACACTTAGAGGCGACAGTCTGTTTCATGCTAGATGCAATCGTAAGGCCACGACGATTGCATCTAGCATGAAACAGGCTGTCGCCTCTAAGTGTTGACTCCTATGTTCACTTTTATATATATATATATATATATATATATATATATATATATATATATATATATACTAATTTAAAACCATACACTGTCGACACGGAAAACGCATAGATCATAGAAAAAAATGTTTTACATTCAACCCCTATTGAAGTATTGCATGAGTATTTGCCTTGGAAACAATTTCAGAAAAGACTCAATGAATTTCTTGTTTTCGAAACATTCTGATAATGAGAAGAGGATTTGCCTTCAATGATATCCAGGACAATTTCAACAAATTGATGTATTTTTCATTTGTCAGGTTAAGCGAGGTTTTTCTCATCTCGTCGAACATTTCACAAAATCACTCTTGCAGGAAATAAAGAGCTTTTTTCTAATTTTTCATTCATTTGATAAATCCAATTTGGTCCTATAATCTTTAGGGTGGCATGTCATAGATAGACCGTCCTAGGTAAGACGATAAACTATATCCGACAGCAAGGCCTCTGATCAGAAGGTTTTGAGGAGAGTGCAGTCACCTCTTAATTACAGGTGTTCCAAGATACACCCTGACCCGGGGTTGTAGCACCTTTTAGGGCCCCAGCTATTATAGGCAAATAGTTAACCTCCAAAATAGGGTAAAAAATTACGAAAGTGTAAGAATAGGTTTTAATACCAGTAATACATTTGTTGAAAAAAATATTACCAGCAATACATTTTGAAAGAAGGAAAATACCAGCAATACATTTTTGAACAGAAAGTTGTTACCAGCAATACATTATTACCAGCTGTACATTTTTGAAAAAGAAAAATATTACCAGCAATACATTTTGAAAGAAGGAAAATACCAACAATACATTTTTGAACAGAAAGTTGTTACCAGCAATACATTATTACCAGCAATACATTATTACCAGCAATACATTATTACCAGCTGTACATTTTTGAAAAAGAAAAATATTACCAACAATATATTTTGGGAAAAATTAACAGCAATACATTTTTCAAAAAAAAATATTACCAGCAACAAAAATCTTGTCGGCATTAACCAACTCATTGAGGTTGATATGCCGTAAAACAAACCAAATCAAACCAAATCATAGGAACAGGCTGCGTGCATTATGGTAATAGTAGATGACCTTGCTAAGCTTTTGTTATTTTAACCCTCGTACTGTTTTTGTCAGGCATTAAATATATTTTCACTTATCATTATTATAATTTAAACCCATCATATCCTCTTTGATTAATATCTGATTATAATATATATTAAGATGGTGCGACAAAACTCTCAACATTATCCATTTTCTACATAAGAAATTATCAGAATTTCAAAATCAATTCTTTGTCGAGCCGAGAACTTTTCAGTACCCACTCGTACACTTAATAATTTTACGTTTTGAGAAGTTAAGCGTAACTTGATTTAATATTTCATTAATTTCATCTCTGCGTGAATAACGACGGCTACGCGACATCAGATTGAGTCTACAAGATGGAGTCATTTCGTCATCTATCATGCACTTTTCAGGGGAGTCCATCGTTAGGCTGTCATTACTGGGCTGCAAGAATGGTAGTGAGAACTACAACATGCCCCGTATATACTCTAGCGACCGCAGAGGCCAACTGATTTGATTTGTTTTTCATGTTTTATCAGTCCTTTATGGGTTATTTAAAGCCGAAACATATGTTGTTTGTAAGATTTTTTTGCTAGTGAACATTGCATTAAAATTTTTTGTGAATAACAATAATGAGGAGATAGATTAATACCCTTTCCAATGGTATTTGCGCGTAACGAACCCGACTGGAATTCGAATTCCTATATATAATTCTATGCCACTATTCATTACACCACAATGCATCCGGGGTCAATTTAAGATTTGGAAGTCGGCCAAAGGTGCCTAAAACCAATTTCCTATCACCCGTGTTCTATGGGAAGTTACTTTATCTTGCTGTAACAAACTACCAACCCGGAGAAACACGGCTATTATAAAGTAATATAAATATTATGCAACATGATTTCTACATATCACATGTCAATATCAACTTGCAAATTACCTTGCTGACTGATTTCTTCCATATTCTCATACAGTCTGCCGGAAAGAAACCGGAAATATAGTTCATCTGACCAAGGGATAGAACAATCATCGATATCGTGA
>OZ038475.1:147579199-147629199 GCA_964036315.1 Acanthosepion esculentum
TATTTCAAGATATTTTTGTGTAATTTTGTGCAAATATATCTGTTAAAATGAGATGTCAGTGTTATTTTCATTTTTGCGTCATTTAGACGACAATTTATCCATCGTACACAGTATATAAGAACCCCTATTGATATATGTAAAATTATGTAATTTGACGTATGACAAGGTGGGCAGAATTTTGTCAGTAAGAGTGCTTAATAGACATCTATAATCAATAATTATTATCAATAAATAAAATGTTCACAGTACTTATCGATGCACAGACTAAAAGTTTCGTAGTGTTAACGCTCCTCAGTGTCAGATAAGAATGTAGGATTAGAATAAGACTATCGATACGCCTCATCCTATCTTCTATATTCATAAGAGCCAGATCAGGCCGAAAATGGAATACTATTGCTATATTTGGACAAGAGCTGACCAGGTCTCACTTTGCAGTTTTGATAGAGTTCAAAAGCGTCTCCGAATCCTTGTTGTTGTTCCACTCTCCAACCTCTCTCTCCCAAGCGGGATGTGGCGAGATTCTTACTGCTCTAGTGTGGAAAGTGTTCGAACGAACTACATTCCTTAGCTCCGGTCTAACCTTCATGGCTAGGACCTACCATGCCACATACATAGTAGAAAGCCACCCACATTTCCTCCATATTCTATCGGCGAGAAGTAAGTTCCACTCGAACAGCTTCTGCCCGCGAACCATTGCGAACAGACTCCCGAGAGTATGTTTCCCCGATTACTACAATCTTAATCTGTTCAAGTCTAGAGTTAACCGTTATCTTCCCCTCCTATCAATATAAACTACCCTTTAACGTAACCCTCCACCTCAAGTGGCTTTTGGGCGTTGTACACGGTGAACCTTAGTGTAGAAAGTACTCTTATCTGACGCTGAGGAGCATTAACATCGCAAAACATTTACTCGGTCAAAAATAAATATTGCTAACTTTTATTAATTGATAATATAGATGTGTGTGTGTGTGTGTGTGTGTGTGTGTGTGTGTGTGTGTGTGTGTGTGTGTGCGCGCTCGCGCGTGCGTGCAGCGTACAATATAAGAGTGTAATAGAATACTATATAAAGTTTAAAAATTAAACTTTTTCAATTCTACATATTTAATTGGGATAAAAATTAGGATAAATATTCTTAAAGCCTTGTTCTACATTTTGGTAAATTTGCATAGAAAGAACCAAAGATAGGGAAAATTATTGAACAAAATTTATTATTGATTAAAAACAAAAATATCGTCCAAAATTTGAAAAAAATCTTTTAGATTTTTGAACAATTTCTAAAAAGGGCACACAACAATTGGCAATGAAATATGAGTCTTGAAATATAAACGATTATTACACATTTTTCTGCAGAATTATTTCTTAAGTTATCCCGATATGAAGCCGTTGAAAAATTGATGAATCATTCAGGCGTCAGGTTGTCAAACTCAAAACTCAAGGGATGAGAATTTCTGCGATTGCAAAAGAATTTAATCACTCTAAAAGTGTAATTTCAAGAAGATTAAAGTTTTATGATGATACTGACTCCGCAAATTCACGCAAAACATGAGACCGGCCTTGTAAAACGAATCCTCGGTAGAATCGTTCATTTCTAAGACTCTCCATGGGGGACCGTTTTGACAAGGCAACGGGCTTCTTGCGTTAGGTTACTAAAGAATTTTGCATGAAAGTCTCTCAGTTATGAGAAACAGGTCTTCATACGTCTTCTTGTGCAACAAGAACCACATGTGAGCCTGTCTGCGCTTCTTTCCTCTGTCCCTCTTCCTGTGACTATGTCTTGTGGATGTCGAATTTTCCAAGCCGTCTTTCTTTACGTGCCCTACTAATTTGATCTGTCGCTTTTCGTATCCTTTTGTTTCTATTTTCTCTAAAACTTCCTCTTTGCTCACATATTCAGTCCATGGTATTCTCAGCATCCTTCTGTAGAACTACATTTCTGTTGTTTCCAATCTCTTCGACTGTGAGGAAATTGACTAGTATTATGTTCTCAAAAACATAGATATATTAGTATATTTCTCCTTGATGGCAGCTTAAGAGTATTGAGTTAGTAATAGTGGCTATGTTAGTGGACTGCTCTAAAACGGCGTATAAGATGTAATCTAGCTGTTTTTGGTCCGAGTTGAGAAGGAGCACGGAAGTCTGCTGGCTAAAAATCGGTAGTTAGCTTTGCAGAACCTCTGCACTCTTTTGTCGGTTTGGATGGTGACACCGTCCTAAGTCCACACCTTTTGGGTAGTAAAATTATCATACCTGAAAATTTTGTACTAGGTATCAGCATCGACTATTTTCCATGCTTGAAGAAAAATAGAGGAATAATTTTTACTTATCGGAAGTCACGATAGCTAAAGCCAGGGCAGATGTCCTTCACAACGTCCTTTCGTAATTTCTAGTCTCTATAGACTTCTTGGAAACATGCCTTGGTAAAATGGAGTATGATATAAGGCTTATAGTAGTATTCATTGGCGTTCTAAGAGTCTTGGGATTCCCATAGTTCAGTATCTTGCGCAAGAACATAGTTGAGACTTGCAATTTTGGTCTTGAAGATGTTTATGAAGTCTCGATTCTGCTTCTTATTGGCTTCGATACTCGGTTTCTTCAGGGTGCCATCGCTCATGCCTGTTGTCTGTGTTTACCATGTTCGTCGTAGTCTATGAATATAGAATCCAGCGTAGTACGTAATCTGTTCAATGAAACAACGTTAAAGATTAACACTCAAGAGTCAGAAACTCTACTGGATCTGAGTATATCGCCAATAGCAGTAGCAGCTGTTCCGTAATTCTTCAGTCTTCAAAGGTCTCGGGGGTTGGCAGTGAATATCTGGAAAAAACATGGCTGCCTTTATACACGTCGAATTGACTATTTTAAGCTTTCTGATTGGTTAACTCTTCTATTGGTCAACTATAAAATGAGTCAGCTCATTTTGGTTGGCTCACTAGTACATAAAGGTACCCAAAAACTCTAACAGTCTGCGCCAAGACACACGAATTATATCAGAAATGGTTATACAGTGGATCGGCGTAGTAAGCATTCTGGCAGACCTTTCCGATAGTCTTTCTATCTCCATCTTGTACATTTATTAATCTACCATTCGTCCGTGTACTGAAAATTGTTGCCATATCTGGTCTGTTATTCCTGCTTTATATTTCGAGATTCTTGACAAAATTCAAAGAAGGATCTGTAATGTAATCGTTGCTGACCAGGAATCTTGTCTCCAGACCCTTTCTGACCGACGTGACGTGACTTCCCTCTGCCTTTTCTGAAAATATTTTCATGGTAACTGCACGGGAGAGCACTTATTCCTGATGTCCCTACTACATGAATTTAATCGGGTTACTATATTGGCAACTAGGTATCACTACTTTACTGTTGAACTAGTTAGATGCAACCACAACTTCTACTATAACGTTTTCTTTTCTGTCACTTTTCAACTGTGGGGCGCCCTTTCGTTTTTTGCTTCCCTGATAACAACAATCTTTACAAATTTAAATGCAATGTCAAACGCCATATTCTGTCTTCTTGAAGCCTGTTCCTTTTTTTTCCTTTCCTCAATCCTCCCCACGAAATTCTTCTCATTCTCTTTCGGTTTTTGTAACTCCATGCATTACAGAGGCATTATCACTTTGCTTGGATGAAACGATTAAAAAGGGCAATTTTCTGCAATAAAAACAGCTTTATATTGATAGGTGAGTATATACTCTATATTCTACAATTGATTTTGAGTATTTGATATAATGGTTGTTTGGAAATTTTAACTTAAACCATACTCGTACAAACCTTCCAAAATTACTTCCTTTCATACTCAAACGTAAACGCCCATATGTACCTGAATTCTAGTAAAATTTGACAAGTGATGCTATTAAGGTAACAAGGAAATAAATAGATTAACTTTGACATATTGAAATCTGAATTTTCAAAATCATTACCTATGGAAAGACTCATTGTCGAACATTGACCCTATATTTCTATCTGAATTTGATGAAAATATTCCGATATCAGTGACCCAAGTAAATTATCTTTGACGTATTGAAATTTTATTTTATAGAAATCCGTCAAAGTTATTACATATTCTCTAACATTGATACTGTGGAACTGTACTCCCCCACACACACACACATCCTCACATATGCTCATATATGTTAGATTAAGTGTATACATAATAAACGTATATGATTTGTAATATGTTAAATATTCACTGATTGGTAAGATCCAGCCAATCAGAACAAAGGTGAGTATTAATCTTTTTACCGCCAAAATACAAGGTTGTTCGAACGCCTATATAAACATTTTCCCGCGACATCTCACTTCAGTTGCGGCCTCATGACTCAAGGGACAGACATGAAACCTTCGCCCAACTCACTTCAGTTGCGGCCTTATCACTCAAGGGACAGACATGAATCTATTCAAGACAAACTTTTGCCCAACTCACTTATTCTTACTAAGGTTTTGTCAACCAACAATTGGCACCGACAAATTCTGTTTAATCTATTAATATTTGACATTTAACCTTCCACGGCCAATGGGAGGCAACTGATGCAATACTAACCATTTTCGCATGCAACTCAACCCAAATGTAAATATTTGTTGAATATATATTACTTTTGTTTCATGTCACAAATCGAATGTGTTGTTCGACTTATTCTCCTCATCTCTTGGCTAAGATCAAGAGTTTTCGATCTTCATAAATTAAATAATAGGGAAAGATGTTTTATTTGGAAAGTACATCTGGAGGTGGCCTTGAGCCAGCTTATTCTCCAAAGAGAGAAATAACCAAATTTATGCAGCGCCCCTAAAATACTACACCTTTATATGAATGCTGATCAAATTTGGTGAGATTGTTACCGTATCAATGACCCATGTGGATTAACCTCGCAGTATTGAAATTTGGATTTTATAGAAATTAATCCAAATAGTATTAAACTCAAATCCATACTATGACAATAAAAAAACAAATAATCTCTTCCTAAAATATTCTAAGAATTTAATGTCTGAAACAATTTGTGTATATGTCAGACAAGTACTATATCGTCTTCCATAGATTAATTCTGATTATAATGATATTGAGAAACTTTTTGAACAGAGAATACATTTGGTCAAACATACAAACAACGCTCTTCTCTTCCTCATATAAATGTACTCGTTTTACTGATCCAATGTATGTATGTTATGAGACGAGAGATGTTTTTTATAGTATAACATACAAATGTTTATTACGCACATATAAAGCAATTAAAGATTTTCAAAGAAAGGTCAAAATACCTTTAAAATGACGAATTTATGAGGATATTCTTTCTAAAGATCAATATAATTTATCTCTATTCATTCGCCATTTTCGATGAAATGCAAAGGAAATGACAGTTCAATTCTTTTTTTAATCTGATAATAGAAGAAATGACTTATGGAAAAGGGGGTAGAGAAGAAGTAAAAAATAAGAATGATTTCTAATATCTATTTGTAACTATCTGCATCTATATGTACTTATATATATATATATATGTGTGTGTGTGTGTGTGTGTGTGTGTGTGTGTGTGTGTGTGTGTGTGGTTCTATGGATAATTCGCAAAGATTATTAGAAATTTCGAGAAAGTCGAAAGGAAACGGATACACCGATGGTCGAATATCGATTTCCAAACTTACCTACATTCAAAAGGAGAAATCTAATCCAAAAGCTAATAATCGATTCCTTTCCATCATACAGCTCGTATATATCACACGTCGCAACATAAGACGGAGGTTCAGTTCATATTTAAGGATCGGAAAATATGGATCCAAGTATGCTTGGTAAATCCCGGTCAAGGACACCAGATAACTATAGTAGCTGATACGAATGTTCTTTTTTCTTTTCATTTCATCTTATATGTATACAAACCATAAACATTTTCGCTGTGCAACCTGAAAATGTTTTTTAATAACATATCTTCACTCTCTCTGATTTTCATAATCTTATTTTGTCTATTTCCTTGTCTAGTTGAGTCAATAGTATTGTGCAGTCTATTTTCGTCGGGTTCATTGGATATTTTGAGTTTAATTCTTGTGTTTGATCAGCCTACCGTCTCAGTGGATAGATATAAGGAATTGGTAAGGAAGAACTAGCAGAGTTATTATTATTATTATCCCGTAAGGAGTTGAGTGATCATGACTCTCCACAATTTCCTATCCTTCATAGCTTTAATAATATTTGTCTTTATGCTACCCATCGAACTACCTGTTCTGCTATCCATTAGGTAGGTTAATCTCTTTTTCCTTCTGCCCCTAATATCTTCAATATCTCATGTGTATGTCAAATTCTCCAAACCTTTTCCGCATTATATTTTCCAGAAATGTTCTTCTGATTCTAAATACAAGACTTAGAATTTCCTCATGGCTCACAGGTTCCATCCATAGGATTCTCAGCATCCTTCTGTAAAAGCAAATCTCTGTGATTTCAAAAATAGAAATTGTCCAGAATTCACTACCATATAAACGAATACAGATATTATATAACATCTGAGAATACTTTTGCTTCTCACGAACTTTTTCCTGTTATTTATTACTTTGCTTAATTTTTTTAAGGAATTTTCACTATGCAGCTTCGACGTCGCATTGAACCTCGTCTGTTAACGATTATTAGCCGATATTTATTATAATAATAAATAATAATAATATATATATATATATATATATATATATATATATATATAATTTGTGTTCTTTGATTTTGAAATCTCCAATTCCCAGCCTGCGTTTTTAGCTGATGACCATACGTTCAGTCATCGTACAATTGATGGGTTGCACTTTCTTTCACTCCCTTTACTAGCTTCTATTAGGTGCTCTTGAAATTAGGCGTTGGTTATAATTTAATTGTTTGCTGTGCACCATTGAACCGATTTTTGTCCGCATTCGTTATGGGATCCTAGTCCATACATGCCCACTATTTCACCGTGACTCTACCTTTCCTACTTTAGCATTTAAATTTCCCATGGTTATAGACTAATTTCCTGCAATTTGCATTTTGCCTTGATGTTACCTAATGTACCGTAAATCTTATCAATTATCAGAGTTCGCAACTGCTATTTTGTGCATTACAACAGCTAAACCTGAAGACTTCTGTCAGTTGACGATATTCCAGAACACTTTTCTTTTCCTCTCTGCCTGTGTGTGTGACCCTGCGTCCGCCATTAGGAAGTCCCCATTATTTGCCATCCTAGTTTAACACCCCTCCCAGAATATGTTTAACCTGTTTATTTCCTAATTAATATTTCCAAGCAGCTCACATTGACGTAATGTCTTTATAGACCACGTGTAGATTGCGACGTTTTTACTGCTGAGTCAGGCGAGACTTGTGCCATATGTTTCTCCTTAGCGGGCAAGGAGTCAGTCCCAAAGAAATTAACAATCTTCACATCAATATTTTTATATTGGGTTTGTGCAATGCCGTGAGTTGTCTTGGAATTGATAGTGGAGTGGTTTTCCGTTTCTATCACGGTGATGTTACCGAGACTCTATCTCAGTCCGTTTGAACTTATGTCAATCCCAAAAAACCTCAATAACTCGAAATGCTTTGAAACTATCTACAAATATAACTGCAGTAAATTCGATCGTGGCTTTCTGTTTGTCTCGTGGCATTGTGCCAGATTAATTTAATAAAATATTTAATATATATATATATATATATATATATATATATATATATATATATATATATATACATATTTAATAAAATATTATATATATATAGATATATAAATATATATTTAATAAAATATTATATATATATATATATGTGTGTGTGTGTGTGTGTGTGTGTGTGTGTGTGTGTGTGTGTATAAATAAAAAGGAAAGAACAGTAAGATTTAAAATCCGGTGTTCTTATAGATATTTTTATTTTTACACAATATATATATATATATATATATATATATATATATATATATATATATATATATATATATGGGGTCAAATAACGATCGGAATTCGACAGAATGATAGGATAAAAAGCAAATAGAAAATTTTTATCAACCTAACCTGTTTCACTTTTTTTAAAGTATCATCAGAAAATAAGAAATGATAAAAAAAATTTCTAGTATTATTATTTTTATGTTTCATTTCCATTAGTTAAGTAGGCTTCACGTGCATTTGACTTGTTAAGTTGGCGTTAGTATAATTTATGGTGTCCTGTACTCATGAATAGTTGACGCGTCCTTACAAAGCTTCAAAAGTAATTACCTGATTCCAAACCTAACTGAAAAACGGAAATATTGCTATATGTCTATAAGTGTATCATAATACTAGTTTTTCTCTGTGTCATTCGAATGATAATGTATGTATGTATGTGTGTGTGAGCGTGTGTGTGTGTGTCCTGTAGTCATTACTTATGCTTGGTGGTTGTAAGTGTGTTGATTTGAGATTGTTTTTTGACGTCTGTTTATCAGGATTCTCTCGAAGTATTTTCGGCGTAAAGAATTATGGGAAGAAATTTGTAAAATCCAATTTCTGGCCAGTTTTGTTCCTGTGTTTATATAAGCGAGTTTAAAAGGTTCCCCAAACATAAATCCCTTTTATCCTCATAGATGCGTGGGTTCTGATTTCAATATATCTCGCCAATGTGAATCATTTTACATTGCAAGCACTTTATTTGATAAATCCCGGTATAAGAAATGGTGTTGGATTTCTTTTTTGTAAATTGAGGGTTAGAGTGCAGGATAATGAATTTTGTGTTATTAATCTCAGAATCACTATTGGTGATGTCTCGTCCTTTGGATTTGAGCACATTGCTCGAAAAGTAGCGTTCAGGATGAATGATGTGGATAGTGAAGACTGATATATATATATATATATATATATATATATATATATATATATATATATATAGGGGTTGGACAAAATAATTGAAACACTTGTTAAATTCAAAGAAAATTTATTTAATATGGAGTTGGTCCTCCCTTAGCCTCACATTCAGTTTTAATACGTCTAGGAATGGAATCATACAGCTTCCTAACTTCATCCAGAGGAATTTTCAGCCATTCTTCCATTAACACCTGCTCTAGCTCTTTAAGAAACGATGGTGGAGGATAGCGGCCACTAACTTGTCGCTCCAAAATCCAAGGTTTCCTTATAGTGCCTCTTCCATGATATGCAGCTTTATGGAGCTCACGACGAACAGTTTTAGTAGAAACTGGACTATTCAGATGAGTATTCAACTCAGCAGTCACTTTAGCCGCAGTAGTCTGATGATGTTTTGCCACATTGCGTTTCAATGCACATCGGTCTCTGTCAGTAAGTTTGCAAGCCCAGCCTGAATTGCTACGGTTGCTAGAGGTTTTTCACAGTTTCTCGAATTGTGTCATAGTTCTTGATATGGTATCTCTTGAAAAACCAAACAGTTCAGCAACCTAAGTGATGGAGGCTCCTGCCATGCGCGCTTCAACAATTTTCCCTTTTTCAAACTTGGAGAGGTCATGCATTTATCTTAAATTTTACTAAATTCTAAGAATAAGTAAGACAATGACAGTAAATTAGATAAATAAACGTATTTACAATAGATATAACCTGCAATTACGAAGTTTTAGTTAAAGTTCTTAATATAATAGGTCTTTGAAATATAGGAGTGGTATTTGCACCTGTTCCAATTTTGTCCAACCCCTGTATATATATATATATATATATATATATATATATATATATATATATATTATATATATATGTGTGTGTGTGTGTGTGTGTGTGCGTGCGTGTGTGTGTGTGCATGTAGAAATGATCTAAATTAAGAGATACGATCAACTATATATGTGAGCGTATGTGAGCGACCACGTATGCATCATCATCATCATCATCATCATCCCTTTGACTTATGTAATCATAGGGCAGATCTGAAAGCAAAAGACACACTAATCATCATTGCCATCAGCAATCTGGTATAGTCATGCCTGCCCATTGTTTGACATTGTCCGACCAGTTTTTGCGTTGGCGTCCTCTCCTATGTCCATCTTTAACTATGCCTTGCATGATGGTCTTGCACAGGCTGTTGTGCCTTGTAATGTCTCCAAACCACACCATTTTTCTCCGTTTGAAAGTGGCGAGAAGAGGTTTCTGGTGTTCCACAAAACTTTCAACACTTTTCCGCACAAACTCATTGTTTTTTTCTCCCAATACTTTCAGGTGAGAAAATAAATATTTATTTAATCAATGGTGTAGACTGTACTGTAAACGTAGGGATATGTGTAATTATTAATACACACACACACACACACACACACACATATATATATATATATATATATATATATATATATATATATATATATATATATATATATATATATGAAAAATTTCTCAGAGTTAACCTGTAGAAAAGAACAATATTTATAAATGTAAAACACAATAGGAAATCTGTAATAGTTGCCGATGCGTTTCGTCCAATGTGAACTTTTTCAAGACAAAAACGAAAAAGTCTACATTGGACGAAACGCGTTGGCTAATATTATATGTAACTATCATTATTTTGTTAAATGAAACTCTAGCTCGAGAGTGGTACCTGAGGCATCCCCAGAAGGTGAAATATCAAGAGGGCATGGGCAATTTTTGTTACCAGTCCACGTACGCCTGGCCACCAATCTATTTTTAAATTTTAAGCTCCACCGTGTGTTGAATCGAACTCGAGTGAGGATGTGGATAAATACTTACTGGAAAACGAACAGGATGTGACGTCATACCTATTATTTAAATAGCCGCCATCATTACATCTCTCGTGCCAGTGACATTTCGACTTCAACAAATTTGCTGCTGTTTCTGTAACATTAACAGTTATTAGGGAAACATTTTATAACAATTTAATTAAGCAATCCTATTTGGTATTGGTACTTTATGTAGTAGCCTTGCGATATTTTGTTTTATTTTTCGTTGTTGATAATTATAGACAAAGATGATCTATATTGATAGCTTAGTGGAATAAAGTGTCACTTCGTGAATTCGATTATATAATAATATAACCTAGGCCGAGTAATACAGATTTACACCTAGTTGAAACAGCACTAGTAATAACTATGCAATACTTAAAAGAACAAGACGAGATATAGTTAATTATCTGAGAGATCCCTTTCTGTCTTCCATCATGTATGACTGTAACCTCCAAGAAAGGGGATCACTGCGCCTTCTCTGCTAATCTTCTCGGCTGACATGAAGTGAAAAGATTATATTGAATACAATACTAGGTCAGCTGTTAAGTTGGTTCACTGTTTCGTGCTAGAGAATTTTTCTCTCCAGAATCTGTCTTACATATCTATAAGTCTACCATTCGTCTATTCTTAGAATATTGCTACCAATTATGGTCCGACGCTTCTGCTATTTATTTAGTGGTCCTTGATAAAATCGAAAGAATAATCAGCAATATTATTGGTCCTAACCTGGCATCTCTGAGTCACTCACTTTGCCGCCGCCGAAAAGTTGTCTCCCTGTAACTTTCCAATGAAAACTGGTTGGATGTTTGGATGAACACATCGCTATGGTACCTAGACTTACCTAGTCTGAATTTAAGCGCAGTACTACATCAATTTATAGTCGAATTATCTAGATGTAACCGTAAGTTATATACTAAAAGTTTCTTTTCTCGCATATCTTGCTGTGGAAATCTCTTCCAGCTCCATGCTTTCAAGTTAACATTAATCTTCAAAAAATTAAATGCGATGTCAATCGTTTTCTACTGTCTTCCGGATTACTCTTCTTTTATTCTCGCTCCTTAGTAATGTTTCTGTTAACTAGTTCTCCCACGTCCAGTAATCCCCTGTGTCTTAGTGGCTTTACAGCCTTGCTTGGGGTGATCGCGATTTTAAAAAAAAAATAGCCATGGTCGGCGGGACGAGAATAATCTATCCCTGCAAATGAAATTAAGCGTTCGGGTCGAAATTCACTGAGTGCTACCTGGACACCTGAAGAAGACGGGTAGGCCGAACGTCTGAAACGTAGCGATAGTAACAAAAAAAAATGAAGATACTAGGCCAATTGTAAATAATATAAATAACGATAACACCTCATCGCAGAAATTCAGAGAGAAAATATTATCTACTTTTATCATTTCTAAAGAGAAATAATCTCAACTAATTGCGAAAATGTCTTGATAAAAGCTCCATGCTGCGTCGATAATTAGGTTTCTATTCTCTTAATTGTTGATTATGAATGCTTTCAAAGAGAAATGGCGATAGATGTGTATGTAAGAAAGCGCTGATTGTAGAAACCTGTGACAAAGGGAAAAGGAAATTATAAGTTGGAACATTTATATTGGCGAAAACGATTTTTTTTTTCTTTCCTGATTTTCAACGTTGTCTGTGTTCGGTGTGAACCGGGTTCAAATTCCAGCTGGAGCAGCTTACCATACGTTTTTACTGCGTTCCTTGTGAAAGGCAAGTATCCGCTTTTCACGTCAACTTTGTGCAAACAGAAGGAAATTTGAAACCATTTACTTCTGTAACGGCACTGTATCTCTTTGAGTTTAGGAAAATGGCCAGATCTTGTTAATATCAGAAAACCGAGTACAACCTGTTGGATATTGCTTAGAGAGGAGATGGGTACTGTGAAGTAACTTTCATCATCCCCAGAAATACCATGAAGTGGAATTCCTCAACACAACACATCGACAATGACATGGGTCACAGCGAACCGTCCACCTCCGTCAGAACAGTTGTATTTCCATATGAATTCATCGAATATTTCTCATTTTTAGATCTATGAGAGATATTTTCGCTGTTCCGTTTCAAAATTGAATGAACAAGAAGGAAATAATTTCCAATTTCATCAAAATAAAGATAATTGCCGGCAGGAGTTCGGAACTAACATGGCTTCATAATATTGTTAATTATTCTGAGTATCCTTGTCTTTGTTGCAGTGATCACAGGTTCTCGAATAATAGAATCGTTTTATGCTAACAATGTTTTAGAAAGATTAGTAGATGAAGGTCATTATTTAAATTCGTGTATCATCAATGCGGATATGGAAGACGACGACAATGATGTTATGACACTGTAGTGATTATGATGATGATCATAAGAATTAAATTATCGTGATTAGGACGATGATCAGGATAAAAATGATGATGATGATGATAGCCATGAAATGATGGTGATTATGATAATGATATTGGCAATGTTATAGCGATGATTATGACGATGGTGATAACAAGTGACATAATGCTCATTAAGACGTTGATTATTAAAATTATAACATGGCCATTAAGATCATGGTGATGATCATGATGTTGATGATAATTAACACGACGATGATAATCCTACGAGTTTAATGATCATAATTAGGACTCTGATGAAGATTAATATGATAATAATTTTATGAAAAGATTTCAGTGTTTAGCTTCTAAAGCCGATAACGTGCTGAAAACGCAAGCCTCATCTTCATGCACATTGCCATGATAGAAATATTAAAAAAATAATTGGAAGGAATATTTCCTTAGATTTCTTTTCCGCATAATGTGTGTGCCTGTGCATGATTCCAAACTACAGGCAATTGATATTGAATAATGCAGCTGTCGTGTTGAAAACAGTTCCTAAATCGGAAAATATGCTAGGATGTAAGATATTAGAAAAACCATTTAATCTAAAGATCATCCACTGGAGAAACTCAGATGGATTTAGTTCATTAGGGGATCATATAAGCTGAAAGACTGACAGTGTTTTTAGGAAGGAAATTACATCCGACATTAAAAACGGACGATAATTGGGAAGCATTTGGTAATTCTGAAGTTACTGAAATGGAAACGATACGTGTTGAATATTCTGACCTTGGAAATTAAGACATACACAATTCTCAGGCTAATGATCTGGGATAAATATCCCCCCCTCTCTCCCCCCTCCTCTCTCTTTGTCTCTCTCTCTCTCTCTCTCTTTTCATATATATATATATATATATATATATATATATATATATGTGTGTGTGTGTGTGTGTGTGTGTGTATTTAGGCAGCAATCCTTCTTTCATGCAGATTTCATTGAATAGGACAGACAAGGTGTTTTTATTTAGTTTTTTATACAATTCCTCATGCGATCTAATATTTTTTCTCTTCAGATGGTAAATTATATAAAAACTGTCCGAATGTTCTTTTTATTCGTGCGCTTTCGGCTATACATTTAGCCATTTTCAAGGATTAAATATTTTAACTGTTAAATAAGAAATAGTTTGTTGTATGTATGTTTTATAAAATGTTTTCATTTTTCAAAACACGGTCAAGATATTATGTCCATGTTCAAAGTTAATATTATTAAGTGTTGTTTTTTTAATTAGTTTTTGCATGTAGATGATGCTATTATATTAGTGTTGTCAACAAGTATGTTCCGAATAGTGAGATCCAATTGATCTATGGTCAGAAAGGTGTAGAGTGAGTCTGCGTGTCAAACATGCTGTGTGGCCTATATAATTATTTACGAATTTTGAGTGATCAAGAATTAGATCGCATGAGAAATTGTATAAAAAAAACTAAATAAAAGCACCTTGTCTGCAGTATTCAATGAAATGTGCGTATATATATATATATATATATATATGTGTGTGTGTGTGTGTGTGTGTGTGTGTGTGTGTGTGTGTGTGTGTGTATTCCTTAAATATGCTTTATCATAATTATAATGTTGATATAAATAAAATATAAATTAATAAAGCAGAATAAAAATAAAATAAAAAATGCATAAGCTCCATGTCAGAACAATAAATAATCTCAAACAATAGTATTCCACCGATCCCCCCCCAAAAAGAATGGCGCAAACTGCTTTTCCTCTTTCTTCACATTTTATAAGGCGCCGGTGCCCTATATACAGGACAATCTTCCAGCATACAAGTGCTTCGTTTCAATGACGGTTGTGGGTGACTGTGGCTTTCAACTGGTTGATCACCTTCTCCCTATTTTCCTGATCTGATTATAATCTGTTCCCCAACATAAAAACATACTTCGCTTGGAACCATTATGTCAATGAGGATGACGTCATATTTGAGGTTGATGACATTTTTCACCAACAGGACATACCGTCCTTCTTTGAACAGTCAGATGTCAGTTTACCGGCGAATAAATAAGGCATTTATTAATAAATAAATAAAAGTTGAACTTAATGCATGCAAAATTTCAGACCTCTAGCATCACAGATTCATAGTTAGCTTAGTAACTCTTCACCACCACCCCCTCAGAGCACACCTCCAGAAATCGGGTTAGAAAACGAATTTACATTATTCTGACTATTATCCTCATCTTTGTCGCCATATTTATTACAACGTTTCGGCCGTTGTACGCTCCGGCCTTCTTCAGGTGGTTGGAATGTCGAACTGAACACTTTATTTCGCTCACTGGTGTAGACTGTTCTAGTTCCACGTGCCATGCCTAATGGATGTCAGTAATGTATGTAAATCTATAATTACTATAAATCTATAAATAATCTATATAAAAGGGAGGAGTGTGAACCAGGATTTAGGCAGAATTTAAGCAATTGCCAAATCAGGTCTTCTCAATCTAGAAA
The DNA here is from genome assembly GCA_964036315.1 of Acanthosepion esculentum. NCBI lineage: Eukaryota > Metazoa > Mollusca > Cephalopoda > Sepiida > Sepiidae > Acanthosepion > Acanthosepion esculentum. Next base: position 147,594,673 of record OZ038475.1, read on the forward strand.
GGACTTATAAATTTCTAAATTTGGAGGAATTTTGAAATTCTATTGGTCTATATCTCTGAGATGAGGTATAATGATGACTTTACATTATTGAGGCTGTTATCCTAATCTTCATTGCTATATTCACAACGTTTCGGTGAAAATGACATTCTTCAGGTGATTAGAAATTCGAACCGAACCCTTTATTTCATCCCCCGTGGTACTAGTTCCATGTTCTGCAATGCCACTTCAGGGTATCTCAGTTTTTCCCTTTTAACTCAACGCTCCAGGTTTATGGTTCGCCGCTGCTGTGGCATCGTATTGAACTCACAACCAACGTTTTAACCACTTGGCCATGTGTCAGTGAGGACATCTGTGCATGAATTTCTGGGATTTATAAACCTAATGTATCAGCCTCATTTTTTACCGGTGCTCATATTGCAATTTTTTTGTTATTATTTTCGAATTTTTTTACCAGAACTTATATTGCAATTTTTTGTTGTTAGTCATTGATTTTCTCTAGCACTACTTATTACTGGTTCCCATATTTAAAATTCTAGCGGAGTTTGTAATAAGGAGCTTCTTAACCTTAGTAATTTCAGTGTCTCGGGTTTAAATCCGGTTGTCAGTTTTATATATCATCAATTTCTTGTTTTAGTTCTTCATTTACTTTGTTTAAAAAAAGGCCATAGAATTTTAGTTTTGCGTTTAGTCATATCTCTGAAATCCTTTTGGTTTTGGTTTGGTCTTTTACTTTTTCACTGAATCTTTTATCAGACATTAGAGTTATCGTTCGTGTTATTTAGTTTTTCTCTATTTTGTTGACGTGATCATCATAAGGATTTTAATTTATGTTGCTTTTACCGTTGCTTTTACCGTTCTAACCAAATCCTACACGAACTGACAAACCACCATTCGTGTAAAGAAATAGCTTTAATGGTTTATATGTATGAACCTATATTTAACCCCCTTCGTTTGTACTATTCGCATTGCCACAGCATTAGTGCAGTGAGGTTTTTAAGCACCCTGTTTAAAATATAATAGCTATATCATTTAGTTCTTAATTTCATTGTTATATATTGATCATTCTTCTTGTTTCTATATAATAAATAAAAAATAAATATAAACGTATACTGGAAAATATTGAATTAAAAGACTAATATTAAAAATGTATTTTTAAGTTAAAATATACAAATATGCAAAAGTAAGTTTTATTTTATTTTTAAGAAGACCATTTGAAATAATTTATAATCAATATAATCCATCTTCAATTGTTTTTTCATATTCCAAATAATGGACAAGTAAATTACAGTGATCTTTGCATCACAATTATTACCGTCTTTTGCTATGTGCTTGTAATTTGCACAAATATTATGACGAAAACCAGAAACTTCTATCTATCTCCTAGACTGATTGCCCCTTTCATGTAAGAGCCGAGTTTAAACTGCTATCTAAACCCGTAACCGGAGGCGATATGTTCATGCCTTTTCGACGTGAATGAAATCGGCATGTGAAATAGTCACAATTTGAACTCAACAGTTCAATTTCAATTTCTGTGCCAATAACACTTACGTAACAGACATCTAACTATAATTAATGCTGACATTAACACAGAACAGAAAAGTGTTAAGTTTAAAATACGTTTTTATGAAAGTAGTTCCTCATTGTTCCCAAATAGAGGAATTAATGTACATAAGAGTAATTATTCCTTGCAGGAGTAACGCTTGATGCGAGCAACAGGTAAAAGTCAATGAAAAACAAACGCAGGCTTTAAGTCCCATCTAATAAACACATATAGTACCTTTTTATTACTTGCGACTTATTGTCTCCAGCCAATTCCAACTTAACTGTCACCTTCTTTATTACCTTTTACGTCATTTGGCAACAATTAGCGTCAGGCAATATATACGAATCAACATTTTGAAAAGACAAAATTTAATTTTCTCTGAATCGATATAGTTTGTTCTGAAGGCATCGGCATTTTATAAATATGCGAGTGTAGAAAAAGCGCTAAGCTGAGCTGCTGTGAATATTTTCACTCTTTGTTCTTCTTCATCATTTCCCACCCTTTATGTCTTCATCTTCTGTTTCCTCTCCACTGTCTTGTCTTACCCGTTAAAGTAACTAGCGAGAAGTAGAAATAAGACAGCGGCCTATTACACGACTTGAACTCGAACCTTAACAGGGAAATTTGACCATGGAGTCATCGCAATTTACAGCAATATGGCGTCTTCACGTTATATTGTTTTACACTGAACTAAGATTTTTAAACCTTTTAACCCTGAACACTCTGGAGAGTACGGATCTCTCCCACCCGGAAACCTGTTGTCCATCTCTGCTGTCTATGATTCTGGGCAGTGTACCGAATGTCAAAGGTATATGCACTTTCACACAGCGCCCGGTAAACAAAGGGTTTATTTTCATTTTTAGATCACCAGTTAAAAAATGATGCTGAAAATATTTTCTTTCAGAAAAATAAATTTTATTTGTCATTTACGTAATGTGTGTAATGACACAATTTTTAGATATATTAATTCGCTCGTTCTCAAAAAAAAAAGATTTTGGACAAAATTCAAAGAAGAATCTTCAATATTATCGATGACAACCTGCCATCTCAGATTCAATCTTTTTCACACTACCGTAGCGTTGATTCTCTGTGCCTTTTCTACATATATTTTTATGTCAATTGTTCTGATGAGCTTTTCTCTTTGATACTTTGACTTCATGAATTTAAGTATAGTACTTGATTGGCAGTTCGGTCTCATCCTTTTATTTTTCAAATTGTTAAATATAACCGTAAAGTCTACCCTAGTTTCTTTCTAACACTCCTCGCTTATGGAACTCTCTATCAGCTTCTTGCTTTCCAGTAAATTACAATTTACAAGAATTAAGTGCAATGACAAGCGTCATCTTTCCCCCCCTACAATCCTGCTCTCTGTAAGGTCCTTTATTTATATGTTATTTTTCTTTCAAATTGCGCCTTAGTGCATTGGTTGAGGCAAATATTATTAAAAAAAAACGATCACTGAAATTTTTTGTTTCACTGGTGCCTCGACTACATGAATTTAAGCGTGCTACTGGGTTGGCATCTCGGTCCCGCCCATTTAATGTTGAAACAGTTAAAAGTAACAACCTCTTCTACTCCAACAGCTTCTGTTTTCGCACTTCCCGACAGTGGAACTCCCTTCCTCTTACTTGCTTCCCTGATAACTATAAACATCAAAAATTTAAATGTAATGTCAATCGACATCCTCTGTTGCCTTGATCCCCTTTTTATTCTCCTCCGTTTTTCTTTTTATCTTTTTTTCACCACCACCACCCCGATAGCCAGTCTTTTTCCTTACTTACATTCTCTGTAGTCCCTTGCGTACTGGTGGCACACCCGCCTTGCTTGGAGTGAATTGCTTAAAAAAATTAAAAAAAGATGCATTAAAATGTTTTTCATGTCTGTTGTTACATTCGCAGTATGCTGACAGGTTTATTTTACTATCTTCTTCAGATAATGTTTATCCAGAGCTTCTTGTAAATTCTTATCGTTTTGAAATCGAAAACAGTGGATGACCAAAAATCCCTATAGCAATGTGTTGTAGCTGACACATTACCAGCAGAAAATTCTCATCAGCAAAACTCTAGACTGGCAAAACAGAATATCAGAGACTAAACAAGTAAAAAAAACTGTGGAAAAAATCCTATTAAATAATTTTAAGTTTTTTATAGGTATTCAAAGGAGAACATACTTCGTCATTATACGATGACTTGCAATAAAATAGACGAGACAAGAGAATAATACGTTGTTAGTCGGTATGCAAGGTAAAATTTTATCACCGGAATAAAAATACATAAAATTTCGATTAATAATGTTTATGAAGTCGTGTGGTCTTTTCTTATCAAACGTAACTGCAATGTCTATCAAAATATATTAAGGGAAAGAAAATAAAACAAATATATGTACTTAATAGATATTTTTACTTCTTTTGTTCACTCTAGATATCTATCTTTCTCTTTTTCTCTTTTTGCATCTCTCTCTCTCTCTCTCACTATATATATATATATATATATATATATATATATATATATATATATATTATATATATACATACATTAAATGTAACAGACAACGAATGTCTATTATGTTTGATCATGAGCCGTTCTAAGCTTCATATAGTGGCTTAATAAAGACAAAAATTGTCCAACATTTGGATATTTTTTATTATGCTGTTCCTCAATCTAAGCTTTCGGCTGACATGAGCCATCATCAGAGTGGTTATATAGACATTACATCAGAGGTGTTCACTATCAAAGTTGACTTTCAAATAACCGCTCTGATGATGGCACATGTGAGCCGAAACCTTAGATCGAGGAATAAAAGATTACAAAAAAATATCCAAATGTTTGAATAATGACCTACACATATATATATATATATATATATATATATATATATATATATATATATATATTTCTATCCAACTCTTTTGACTGGTAACTGTAACTAAAAGCAATTCTTATTTTTCTTTTGTCTCTTTATCACAGCCACTTTCTCTTTCTTTTTCTCTCGGTCTCCCTCTTTCCCGCTCTCTTTCTACCTGAGTATCTATTTTTTCTCTATGTATCTCCCCCTATTCAACAATTTATGACTTACGACTGTACCCAAAAAACAATTCTTATATTTCTTTTACTCTATCCTCTCTTTCTATTTCTCTCTCTCCCTCTCTCTCTCCATCTCTCTCACTCTCTTTCTCTCTCTCCCTCTCTCTCTTTCTCTCTCCCTCTCTCTCCCTTTCTCTCTCTCCCCCTCTCTCTCTTTCTCCATCTCTCTCACTCTCTTTCTCTCTCTCCCTCTCTCTCTTTTTCTCTCTCTCCCTCTCTCTCTCCCTCTCTCTCTTTCTCTCTCTAACATTTATGCTTGGTGCCTGTCTCTAAATGCTATTCTTAATCATTTTCTATTTCTTTTACTTTATCCACTTTCTCTTTCTCTTTCTCTCCCTCCCTCTCTTTCTATCTCTCTCTCTCTCTCTCACACTCTCACTCTCTTTCTCTATCTAACACTTGTGCTTGGTGTCTATCTCTAAATGCTATTCTTACTTATTTTCTATTTCTTTTACTTTCTTTATCTCACCCACTTATTTTTCTCACTCACTCTTCGTTGTCACTCAATCTCTTTCCCGCTTTATTTGTTGGACATTTTGATGTCTTGACTGTTACTACTAAATAGTGAATTTAATTCTCACTCGGTGTCCAATACCAAATTCGAGATATGTTGACATGACATAAAATCAAACAGCTTACCAGGTAACTCGCAGTTTTCTTTTTATACTTGCTGTCTAAATTTTTCATGTGCCGTGTGCCTACAGGACATAGAATATCATGACTCTCCCCAACTTCCTTTGTATCTCTTAATGATGTTTATACCTTTATTATACCATCAAATGCCTTTTCTACCGTCCAAGATGAATGAAAATTTACGTACATCACAAATATATTATTTTCAATATAATCTCCTTCCTTGTCAATGCACTCAATCAACGCTTATTCATCACGGTCAAAGATTATTCATTGAAAATATATGATGTAAATTTAGCTAATAAGAGTGTCAATTTATAAACTTATTGATCGATTCTTGTAAAGTGTATTCTCTTTCTCATCTACATATTTACTCTTTCTATCGTTCACTCCCCCCTCTCTCTCTCTCTCTATCTATCTATCTATCACGCATTCATCTATTAATGCCTTGCGACTATACAAAAACAATATTCTTACTCATTCTCCCCTATTTCTCTATAGCTCTCTCGGGAAGATCTTTCATTGGCTATTCCCTGTAACGAAACAAATGCATTATTAATATTTTTACCTTTCTCTCTGGTTCTCTCTTTCTTTCTTTCTCTCACTCCCTTCTCTCTCTCTCTCTCTCTCTCTCTCTCTCTCTCTCTCGGTTTCTTTCCTTCTCTCTCACTTTCATTTTTCTGTCCTGCTATCTTTAGCGTTCCTCTTTTCTTCACTATATTTTACTCTTCTTTCCATCTTTTTCTGTCTACTTTCTATTTTTTTTCCTCTCTCAATCGCTTCTCTATCTGTTACTCTCTTCTTTCCCATTTTTGCTATATTTTCTCTTTTCTTTCTTTTCCTCTCTATAGCTCTCTTTTTCCTTCTATATATCTCTTTTTGTACTTCTTTCACGCTCTGTTTATATATATATATATATATATATATATATATATATATATTAATACATGTTTCATTAAATAATATAGATAAGTGTTGTCTATATATTTTATGTAAGTTTTTTTCATATAGTCTGATAATCTTAATAACATTATCATTAAATAATGAAAGAAAATCACAATACTGATACATACTTTTTTTTATTTAATCCAATCTGAGCTTTCGGCTTACATAAGCCATTATCAAAGATGACAATTACACAATATATTTAAGCAATACACGAACAAGAAATTGATGATAGTATTATTTGTTTACATGGATGATTTCCAAGCAACGATAAACACGTGCATATAAAACGCTGAAAGCGAAAATCGCACGACAGCTCATGACGTCACACATGACCACGCGAGAGTGAATCCGATGAGTATTGAGTATGGAAAGCCGTTGGTATGAACCAATGACTTCTGTTACTAATTATAGGCATTTAAGGATATTTATATATATATATATATCGTCATAGTCGTCGTTGACGGAACTCATTGTCGGGCATTGGTGCGGCCATTCTCATTTCTTTCCCTGTAAAATGAGTCCTATGTTGGATCTGAAGAGACGTTCACACCCACTGCATGGTAGGTTAGGACGGTTCAGGGGATGGGGAGTTCTGGATTTTATTTGGGCTTTTTTCCTCTCTTCTATTTGTCTTCTAGTGTTATCGAAATAGCTTACTTTTTTCATGGACGATTCTTCTCCAATTGGTTCTTTCTGTAGCTTCCGCCTCCTATCTGACCGGATCGATTTCTATCGTCAGCAAAGTGTTTTTGAGTTGGGTTTTGAGCTCCACATGATCTCTTGCCACATACGAGTTCCGAGAAGAGGATTTGTTTGGGTAGGCGGATGTCTGGCATTTGGGCAAGGTGTCCGGCTTATTAAAGTCGATGGATAATCATGATTGTTTCTCGGCTCTACTTCTCTGCGCGGAAGAGAACTTCCTTGTTCGTGATCCGGTCCTGCCACGTGTTCCGCTGGATTTAACGAAGTTTCATTTGATGAAATCTTTCAAGTTTTCGGATGTCTCTTCAGTAGAGTACCCAGGTTTCACAGGTGTACAGAAGAGTTGAAATTACAACAGCTCGGTAGACCATGACTCCAGCTCGGTAGACCATGACGTTGGCCCTGCATTGCCGAAAATTCTTTTGAATAGATTCCCGTATGCTGCGTTTGCAGCCTTGATTCCGTTGTCGACGTCTTTTTCAGTTGATATATTTGATGTTAGTACGCTACCAAGGTACGGAAATTGTTCAACATTCTCCGGGTCCACGTCGTTGAGTGGGATTTTGACTCCTAGCGGTGCTTGCTCTTTTCCACGTTTATGGTGAGTCCGGAGTGGATGTACGCTCTGGAGAATTTGTCCGCTGAGTTCTGGAGATTTTCGAGTTCATGGTCCAGTGTGCAGTTGTCATCGACGTATATTTCCTTTAATCATTTCATCCCAAGCAAGATAATAAATCCACTAAAAGAGGATTAATTAGTGTGAAAGAATATAAAAAAGAAAAACTTTATGAAGAAACGAGAACAATAAAAAAACAGGAATTTAAACAGAGGTTTAACGATTGACACTGTATTTAAATTTTTGAAGATCAAATTTTACTGAAATGCAAGATACAGGAAGACTGTTCCACCAATGATGAGTGCGATAGAAGAAACTCTTAGCATAGAACTTACGGTTGCGAGAAAAAAACTGTTAGCCATAATCAACTGTAAAATATTGCGATGTTACGGACAATCTAATCTGCAAATAAATTCATGAAGTCTAGGTACTATAGACTAAAGTTAATCAGAATAATTACCATAAAAATACTTATAGAAAAGGCACAAGGAAACTAAATTACGACGGTGGGAAAGTGACTGAAGCCCATGATGCCAGGTCAGGACCAATATCATTGCAGATTCTTCTTTGGATTTTATTAAGCCGCTCTAAACATATAAGAGGAGCACCAGACCCTATATATATATATATATATATATATATATATATATATATATATATATATATATATATATTATCATGGACTCTCCCATCGGTTTCATCGTATGAGGTTCCGACAACTGTGCTTATTCAACCCTGTGTGTAAGTCGCAAGGGATTAAGTTGCCAGAAACCCACACAAGCTTTGATTATAGTGGTGATGGCTTGTGTAGCACCATCCACACTTCTTGAAACTGCTGATAACACACTATCGGTGCAAAAGTTTGCCACAGATAGCATGAACAACAGACCTCAGGTTTTACATCAGAGTTTTCCTTCTCCTAGATGCCTGCCTTAACAAGACTGAGGGTGCATCTTTCCCGGTGGTTTAAAAGCACCCCCAGACACCAACCTGGGTACTTCTATGTCATATATATATATATATATTTAAATCAGTTTTTTATGGTACAAAGTTTAACGATAGCTAGAAATAAGCAAAATTTATATGGCAGTTTAAAAAGCTAAAAAGAGAACAACCGGTTTCATCCCAGCCTTAGCAAGTTTATTTCTGGGATATAAAAAATAAGCGTGTAAATTTAATATTAATGGTAACGAATGGAGGGGGAAATGAATTCTCAAGAAAGCTAGAGTCCAATAACAATTTTTTATATTCCAGAAATAAACTTGATAAGGCTGGGACGAAACCGGTTGCTCTTTTTTTAGCCTTTTAAAATGCCATATATATATATATATACATATATATACATATATATATACATACATATATACATACATATATATATATATATATATATATATATATATATGTGTGTGTGTGTGTGTGTGTGTGTGTGTGTGTGTGTGTGTGTGTGTGTGTGTGTGTGCATGTATAGTCAATTGCTGGAACTCCCTGACGAGTGGGCCGAGCGATTAATTACAAAAGGTTTCTCGTCTACAAAACTCTGGAGTCGGGGTGTTGAATGTAACAGTCAATCAGGTAAGTGATAAATTTTTGTATTAATAATATATATATATATATATATATATATATATATACACATTGTGGTCGTTATCTATGTTTAGTGCATGTTCCTTACCTGGCTTTCTTAAATGAATCTGGGGATTCCTCTCAGTCATTCTGATAATCTTATTATTCTTATAATGTATTTGACAAATATAAAAATAAAACTTGCAATAAAAATGTCGTTTTCAAAAAGTCATACAGCGAATTTCCCCCGGTGATGTTCTGTTCTTCTCAATTATCGTTGCAAATAAAACCAATAACTTCAGTCGATTCAATCAAGGACTGAATAGTCACTACACATCCTTTTTCTCTTCTTCTGTCTACCGTCTTCATCCAGGACGCAGGTGATTATGGGTCTCTATGATGTCTTGTCTTTTGTAGATCTTAGCAATGCTTATCTTTTTGCTATCTCTCCTAATCCCTGTTCTGCCAACGAGAGTCCAGAGACAGAGATAATTACGGCTTCACTTACAGAGACTTGTACATATACTTTCTAGTAACCCGCATTCCTGGACTACTAATCTTCACTTCAAGTCTGTATTCTTACGTTTAATACACTTATTGTTCTATCTCAATTACTGGCGTTGTTTATTTATTTGTGCAGGATTCCATTTCCGGAATCCACAACACCATCCGAATTAATTTACTTTCATTCTTCTCATGTGACGTGTGCCTTCAGGGCTTAAACGATCATGCCTCTCCACAATTTCATGTATTTTGTAGCTCTTTGTGTTTTGTTACCTTTCTTAATCGCTATTTTGCCATCCATTTATACATCCTTCTTAGGCAGGATGTGCGCTGCGTTCCTATGTCCTTCAATGTGTCCTAAATGTATAAACATTTACTAACCTATTAAAATATGTGAACCAACTAAAAGGAAATCCTTATTATTTAGCATTTTATAAAGTTCGAATCATTGGCAATTTGTCTTCTGGTGTTATCGAAATAGGTAGTTTTTTTCGTGGACTGTTACTCTCCAATTAGTTCTTTCTGTAGCTTCCGCCTCCTATCTATCCGATTTCTATCCTCAGCAAAGTGTTTTTGAGGTGGGTTTTGAGCTTCACATGATCTCTTGCCAGATACGAGTTCCGAGAAGAGGATTTGTTTGGGTAGACGGATGTCTGGCATTTGGGCAAGGTGTCCGGCTTATTAAAGTCGATGGCGAATCATGATTGTTTCTCGGCTCTACATCTTTCTGCGGAAAAGAACTTCATTGTTCGTGATCCGGTCCTGCCACGTGTTCCGCTGGACTTGACGAAGTTTCATTTGATGAAATCTTTCTAGTTTTTGGAATTCTCTTCAGTAGCGTACCCAACTGATGTTTTCCCAACCATTTTAATAAACATTAGTGTAAATAAACAAACTCATGAATACATAGAAAATGTATAAATTCACTTTCTTCATATTTTTAACTTTTATTACGTTCTAATCAAGGCTTTTTAAAACAATAAGCATTGCCAAAAAGTGAAGATAGTTAAGATAAAAGCAATGTCTTGGGAAAAACGGCCATTTCGTTCTGTTTTTGCGGACACGAATGTCCGTGTTTGCCTTTAAAAGTATTAAAAGAACTTTAATGATAAAAATGAATTATATATTTAATGATATTAATTTGGAGCACCTCTTCTAAGTTTTTAATAAGTTTTTGAAATTTTCTAATGATTTTGTGAATATACTGCATATTGATTTCAGAAACTTGATAAGTTATAAATTTTGGTATTTAATAACAAAAACTTTCCACTAACGTCAAAAAATAGTTTGTAATCGCACACATGGGGTATAGCACTAAAGTCAGTGGGAAATGTTAAAATATTTTGCCCATGTCTCTCTCTCTCTCTCTTTCTCTCTCTCTCTTTCTCTCTCTCTTTCTCTCTCTCTCTCTCTCTTTCTCTATTTTATTACCCCTTTGTTTCTGATCCTTGTTCTGCTACCCCTTTACACAATCTCGTCAAGTAGTTTACTCGTTGTTTTCCCCTGCTTCTCTTGCTATCAATGTGCCCCGTCAGTGTTAAATTCTCCAAGCCTACTTTCTTCACTATGCACCCACAAACATTTCGGCTATGTCTTTCGGCTTCTTAGCAACCGTTTCTCTGTAGTTTATATTTTCCTTAAAACTTAACTGCTTCTCATATGTTACGCCCATCAAATTCAAAGTCAGCACTAAAATATACCCGCGATTATTGTTTCATTGTATTTGAATTTCCCCACCCAAATTTTCTATGTCAATACACTAAGGCACAAGGCCACAATATGGAGCAGTCATTGCTATGTCATTCTGCATCTGTAATTAATAAAAATTAAGGTTATTTTGACGGTGTTGTTAATAATTTTAAGATCCTCGGGATACGAAGAGTTGCATGTACAGCTTTGAGCTTTCATATTTTATTTATTAATGACTTAAATACATCGTAAATGATTTTAAGTTGCCACGCGTAGTTAAAATTATAAATCTCTTCGTGTTAACGTTTCTTTATATATTCGACTTCCAAAGCCATCAACATTATTTTATTTTTTTTACTAAAATGTCTTAATTTTAATTAGTTTTATCGCAATTACATAACCAATTCCCTTCGGTTATTAGTCAAACATTTAGAGGCTCAGTTTTTAACCAAGCGAAACCTATCTAAAAATAAAGTATTATGTTTGAGGATATGAAAAATATTTCACTGCAAACATGTTTCTTGCATATGTGTATTTTACTGACAAGAATTACGCAGAGCTGAAAATCTATGCCGGCATTCTGTTAATGGGGAAAATGCCTACGTCATCTAAACAGCTAAACATCTTAAACAGAAAATTGTCAACAACAAAATTAGACTAGTGTTTAATTTTGCAAGCTTTCAAAATTAAACTTGAATAATTTATGCTGACGTCAACAAATTCTAGTTTTTGGCGTTTCTGCATGTTATGAAAGTTTTATTTTCAATATCAGTATGTTGCAGTTGCATGTGTACAATATGTTATGTACTTTGCTTAAAATATATAAATTCTAAAATCTTGTCTGCACTTCATATCCCATATTTGATTTAATTCGGAACTTATTTGGCACACGATTATACAGAATACGTGATTGCAGTGTACTATATTATAAAAACTTTAGGATGTGGAATTAGTAAATACTAAATTCTTCAAATACCTCGGTGTACGGATCATTTATAACCTTTTTAATATAAGCGATGAGGAAATTGAGCAAACAATAGTCAGCGATGGGAGTAGTTTCGCTCAACACCGCATGTTACTACAAAACTAAAACATTAACCTGAATACTCAAGTCATGATCCTAAATAAACTTATCGGATCGATATTTTCACATAGATATTAAACATGGCGCCAAACTCGTTCAGAAATATCTAAAATGCCAGATGTATAAAACCGCTTACTCGGATAATTGAATACAAATATCTTCGAGACAAATGAAGCCTGTTGGTTTTAGTGAAGGGCTTTGTTTTATTTTTTTTATATTTTTTTAGAACCTTTTGGACTGGCGCTACATAATTACAAAGAACCGTACCCATTAAGAGAAACTACATCACTTGAGGACTTTCAACAACAGCAACTACTAAAATGAATATCATATGTAACTCGTAGAGAAAATAATGCCATAATCAGGATGTTTATCTTCACATTACTTCAAACATAACTTTAGGAAATCCTTAATGAAAAAAAAAACAAAGTGGACGCGGTGAACGATGCTGGAATTTGAACTCGGCTCACCAATTCCCTTTTCTGCGCTGATAACTGTTACACAGTCTGTACGTCTCTAATTGGAACTTACTAGGTATTTATGTATGTCGTCAAGTTTATGATGGGTTTAGTTTCAATATTATCCCTGGTCTTCTGAGCTATATCCATTGCTCGCTTTTTATTTAATTTTATTCTGAATTAAGTTGTCTTCCACTCAGTTTTATAATTACTCGCTTAAAGGCAACCATCTGCTGGCCTTAAATTCTATGTCACGTCACTTCGCAGTTATACACTTTATATTATACATATTTGCAATTAAAGTAAAACTACTTTCTCAATAGCAGTTAATATATCCGGAGTTATCTTTCTTGGGAAATAAGGTCATTAGAGGTTAGCGCGAAAGAAAACCCAAGATTATTATTAACTTTGTTAGATGGACCTAAAGTTCCTATATTCTTCTACTTAGCTTTCAATGATGTTGAGAAAACGTTGATGGAGGTGTACTTGGTATCATCGTCATTATTATCAGTCAGATGACTAGGTGTGGTCGTAGGGACACTGTGCGGGTGAGCACCTTACCAGTTACTTCTACTTCTCAGGTTTGAAAGCTGGAGTGGTATTCATCCATGCGTAGCATATCTTGGTCAACAACGCCTACCGGAGCTTATCCATCGCCAGATCAGACCACAGCCAATGTCTTTCAACTTGAAGGCTTACCTTGGTCACGAACACGTTGATAACATCCGGAGAACCCTCCGATCTGGTCGTTAGCATGCAACTGTAAATAATCAATTAATAATTATAGATAACTTACCAATTTTAGAAAATTGCTTATTAATTAATTTTAAGAATATTTTTCTAATCATACTTTTTATTTCAAAGTTATAAAGTTGGTTAAAACAAAATAGACATGTACAATTTTACGTTTTAAGAGATTATCATGACTTGATGATCACATAAGAGGTGGAAATGCCAGGTAATGTGCAGTGTTTTCTATGTCCCAAATATTGACCACTGTTCCCCCATTATATAGAACAACGTTTGCGTTGAAACATAAATGAGATTATTGCCATTCAGTGTTTATATCTATGCCTACACTGCTTGTACATGTGATATGTCCCTGATAGTGAACACTTTACTCCCATAAATATACCACAACATCAAAACTATATTTGTTTATCATATATATATATATATATGTATATATATATATATATATATATAGGGAGAGAGAGAGAGAGATATAATATTAATGGTCAATATATATATATATATATATATATATATATATATATATTAATTTCCCAAGAGGACAGAATCCGGGTAGAACTAAATGTCCAGAACAGAGTAAGAATACACACACACACACACACACACACACACACACACACACACACACACACACACATATATATATATATATATATATATATCGAAATCGAAGTCAAGACTGAGAGGCAACAGGATGTTTCAAGTTAGACGCAATTGTCAGGTGGCCTGACGTCTCACATGGAACAGCCTATGGCCGCTGAGTGTTGACTTTAATGTTCACATTTATATTCACATACGCTCTATCTCTGGTATTGAGCACTTTATCCCATAAATATAGCACACCTTAAAACTATATTTCCTGATATATATATATATATATATATATATATATATATATGTATATATATATATATATATATATATATATATTATAATAAAATTTATATTTTATTGGATAAACATGTTTAAGTAAACGCACTGTTTTTCTAATCGTTGTGAAATACATTTACTCGTCTGTGTATTCAATAATCTTAATAAAAATAACGTGCTGTAAGTTTCCCAATTCCGAGGTCGGTAAACGTATTTCACCCTGTTTTTTTAAAAGAGGTCGTCTACACAAACGCGTGTATCCATTAAAATATAATATTTAAAGTAATTTATAAAATAAATGCGAATGTCAGTATGCCACTGTGTCACAATTTTTCAATTAAAGGGACACAACTCTCTAACTTTCAATAGCTCATGTTATAGAAATTTTGGATTCCCAAGTTTTCATTATTTCGATTGTTATTTTGCCTAATTCCTCGCGACAATTTTTTTGTAGGATAAAAATTTTTGTACCTTGGAAATAAATTTGGGAATAATCGAAATAAATTGCGAAATCCAGCGAAACTCACCCATGAAAGAAAAATAATTGTTTGTACGGAAAGTAACGATGCACCGATCTATTTTGAATTTTTCTGTAGTTTATTGTTGCCTATCGCATACGGCAACAGTATGCGTCGCAAAAAGAAATTCTCCGCGCATAGAGGACCAGATTGCAATGAAAAGAGCCAAGGCTGCAGCGAGGAAAAGAAACTCCCGAGCAAATGAAGACCCAGATCAAACGGCATCCAGGTGAGATTGTAATGCTGAGAATATGCAAAGACTTAGGGACTCTCAAAATCCTGAACAAGCCGAAGGCTCAATCAAGAGCCCTCTGTATGAGCTAGCTTAAGTGCCGACAGATAGGGCGGCTTTTAAGCTAGTATGAAGTAATGTCGAAATTTTTGTACATATAAGCATGTATGAGATTTTTTAAAAAATATTAATGGGAATTCAAACGTTAATGATTTTCTGTGGCATTTTAAAAACATCAAGTATATTTGCTGCCTTACATTTGGCCTTCCTACATTTACATTCTAATATTACTGCCAGTATTTAAATTAGATATAACAAAACGAATTCATCAAACTGATGCAAGCAATCATCGAAGGAATCCGGCTTTCAACATTGCTATGTCACATACAACCAGACCTTCATACAAACATACGTATATATTTTGTTATTACAAACATACGTATATATTTTGTTATTAATTGTTCAGCAATTATATCGTGTTTTTGAAGAACTGATTTGTTTTGCCTTTTTTGTGCTTTTGCAATATTTATACTTTTAATAAGGAAATAAAAATATCAATTCATCTTCATGATCATGCACATTAAATCCTCGCATTTAAAAGACAGGATAAATTTTGATGTTAGCACATATGCGTAGAGGACAAATATTTATCCACATTACATCGAAACATTGATGCGCCTCCAATATATTTGAGAGTCTTCACTTGTTATATTTGCATTACTCCTAATTTTAAATTCAAGTTATTACAGTTTAGCACAGACGTAACCGCATGTTATTACCGACGAGTGTTTTTTTTTACATAAAAATGTTAAATTCAGAACTGAAATCTAGAAAAAATAACAAATCATTTTATAAAATTTCCTCTCGGCTAGATTTTTATATTAGATTCATTCATTCATTCTTTAGAGTGCAGATGTTAAAGTGAATGGATTCCTTCAAAATATTATCGAGAGATAGAAAGGCTTGTTATGGCGGATGAAAATTTAGATTATTTTTTTTTATTATTCGTGTTCCGAATTGGAAAATTGAGGTAATTCCTTATTTGAGGAACTGAAAAGCATTCTTCTCTTTTTTTTATATCACGGTTTTACCATTTATAACTGATCCAGAGCTCAAACAATGATTTTTGCCATTAAATCTCAATGTTGTTGAATTTCGAACAAGTACTGTCGATAATGTCTGTATTTCCTTAATCTGTATTTGCTGTATTTGCTGTTTGCAACAACTGAGAAATTAAAAAATATTAAGGGACATTGGTATTTTGTTTTATTTCGGTTGTCATGTCTTCTTTCTTAGTGGGTTAGAATTTTCTGAAAATATTCTTTAAAAAAATAAATAAATGGAGAAAATTACGCTTAAGGAAGAGGAATTTAAAATAGCTTCCAATTTAATTAAGCAGATGGAATTAACAAAAAGACTTTCTTTTATTATGAAAAGCACACTATCGAAGCAAGACTGTTCAAATATAATGTACTCGAAAATTTCCCACACGAAAACATACATCGCATCCATCATAAGACAGTGATCATGAACTTATCTCTTTGACGAATACGTTGGTTATTCACTCAGTCATTAGAAAATATATTATATTATAGGTTTTTAATCCTGTAAAATCTAAAAACGGATGCATCTGACGATCTATAAACAGAGACTGAATAGCTCTTCTCAAGATGCATCTGTGCTGATTTAAAGAACTCATTTTAAAGCAAGATGCAAATGGTTGCCGGACTAATATGTAATGGCTGAGATACTTTGTAACGGTGAATATTTAAAGGTTGTGTCAGAAAAGGTCTTGAAGTGACTGAAATGTGATTTTAACGATCAATTATTGAGTAAAATCATGGCTAAAGCTCGTGACAAATGAAGTTTTAAGGCGAATAACAACTCCGTGAAATTTTGCTAACAGCCAGAAAGAGAAAGCTGAAATGTTTAGATAACATACTAATAAAGGAAGACGTAAATTTAATACGCAGAGAGTGCCTTAATATAGGACAAGGAAAGTGACTGGTGATGTTTGAGGGAATGGATGAGCGAACAAGTACCACAAAGACAGAGTGGAAAAGGGGTGAGACTTACAGGAAACTGTGACGAGCTCTGGTCGCCCTTATCATGAATGGACAAGTCACAGAAAGAAAAAGTCGGTTTTAGCGTAACATTGGTTGTCAACTTATATCATAATAAGCTTAATCCATATACCGAATGAAGCCTTATTTTGATGCAGTGGTCAACAGGCTTATGTGTCATTGAATTAGATTCATATGTCCTGTTCACTATTTTGCACTAAAATTCACCCAAAACTAACCCCAAATATCCAACAAGGTAGGGAGTTACTGTTAAAATGTTATTAATATATATATATATATATGATTATGATGAATGAGGTGTGTGATCTGAATGAAAGAGGGGGTGGAAGGAAGTGAAGATTATGAGGATAAGGAGGAGAGATGAAAAGGTTAAAAGAATTAATTGCGAAAGGTATTTAATTACAACGAAAGGATTTAGTACCTGAAAATACCTGGGTTTTAACTTGCGAATTAATAAAGTTTTAACTTGTATAATCGAATGAAAGAAGGAGCACCCCCTCCCCCGGGATCACAACTGAAAAAATGGCAACTGAAATAAACCAGCTAAACTTTCTTCAATGGACAACAATCAATACCCCCCACAGAGACACACACACTCTCTCTCTCTCTCTCTCTCTCTCTCTCTCTCTCTCTCTCTCTCTCTCTCTCTCTCTCTCTCTCTCTCTCTCTCTCTCTCTCTCTCTCTCTCTCTCTCTCTCTCTCTATTTCGACTGCTTTGTGGGGATAGGTTCCTTACAAGTATCAAGTTACAAGTTGATTTGCATACGTGTCTAGTGACATGGGAGGATATTCATGATCTCGTCCTCTTGTCATATATAGCCAGGATCAGCCGAATCGATCTAAGCTAACATACATTGAAAGCAAAAAAGTGAATGGGATTATAAAATAACAAACTCTAAGTTTAAATTTTGTCACATCTGACTTAGTTGCAAGGAACCTATCCCCACAAATCAGTCGAAATAGAGAGAGAGAGAGAGAGAGAGAGAGAGAGATAAAGAGTGTGTGTCTCTGTGGGGGGTATTGATTGTTGTCCATTGAAGAAAGTTTATCTCTGTTCTCCCGAGAACCCACAGCCATCCGCCTAGCCATTCGGTTAACACGATTCTTTTTCCGTGCATCTACGAGGAGCATATATCTCTGATTAATTTGTAATATTCGGGTGATATTGAACCCATTTTGTAGAAGTCAAGTAGTAGTGTAGAAAACAGAAGACATATATATGAAAAGTGTCAATATTCAGGTCCTAAATAATCCTGTAAGAAAGCCTTTGGTCAATCAGGAAGTAAATTAGGAAATGAAAATTCAACAATGAAAGTAAAATAGACACTTTTCTTTTATTTTTCATGTGTAGATAGCAACACTTTCGTGGAAGCTTCACTCAACTTAAAAAACCCTTATCGTGACAGTTGAAGATGAAGAAAACGCTGCGGTTTTTAGTAGCGTACAGCGAGGAAAAGATCTATATCTGTTCGGATCAATAATTACAACTTATGTGAATAGGTCCCTGGTAAATCCAACATGAACCCGGAAGAGAAGTTTGTATGTTATTTTTCTTCTTTTTTTATTGTTGTTGTTTGTTTTTCATTATCATTTCAGCCTAATCAAGGCGATATTGCCACTAAGACGCAATGGCTTACTAGGAGTAATAAAGGGTGAGAAGACTAGTTAGAAGAAGTGAAAAGAAAATGCAATAAAATATGAGGATTCAGGAAAACAGAAGATGGTATTTGGCGCTGAATTTAATTTTTTTAGAAAATACACAATGAAGCATGACGCCGAGATGTCAGGTCAAGACCGATAACATTACAGACCTTTCTTTGAATTTTGCCAACAATCTTGAGATATATAGTAGGAGCACCAGACCAGATATGGCAGCAATATTCAATACACAGATGAATGGTAGATTTATAAGATAGATTCTGATGAGAAGAATTGTCTGGCTTGAAACAGTGAACCAACTTTCTTAGCAGTAGAACTAGCAATTGATTCAATTATAATCATGTCATCTTCTCATGTGCCTTCAAGACGTAGGCGATCATGGCTCTCCATTTCTTCCTGTCACTTATAGCTCTCAAGGAGCTTTGACTCTTTGTTATTTCTACCAGACCTTGTTCTGCGATCAACTTGCTTAAGCCCGTTAAGTATGTCACGCACTGCTTTCCTTTGTTCCTCTTTTCCCTTTATCCACCCTGTGAGTATCAGATTTTCCAAGCCCTCCTTTCTCATTAAATGTCCCAGAAATTTCACCTGCCTCTTCCTGATGTTAAGTATGAGTTTCCATTTTGTTTGCATCCTCTACAAAACCTGATTGTTGCTCTCATGTTCGGTCCATGGTATCCTCAGCATCCCTCCGTAGAACCACACCTCTGTCGCCTCGAATTTCTTCTTCATCTTTGAGGAGGCCATCCAACATTCACTGCTGCCATAAAGGTGGACAGATATCACGTAGCAGTTCAGTATTATTTTCTTTCTTACCAACGAAAGCCCCTGTCTTGTAATACTCTGCCTAGCTTTTCGAATGCCTCGTTTGCTATCGCAATACGTCTCCAGATATCGGAGTCGCACTTACCGTCCTCTGTCAGGACACTTCCCAGATATTTAAATTTCCGTATCTGCTTGATTTTAGTGTCACCGACCTACAAATCGCATTTCGGGCTCATCCTTTTACTGAAGACCATGCATTCTGTCTTGTAGTTTATGCTTAGTCCCTTCTTCTCGCTCTTCTTCGCTACCTTCTGTAGAAGGTTTTGTAGTTTCCTTTCCGTGTCTGCTATCAGCACTGCGTCATCTGCGTATCATCTACAAAAGATTCAGGAATGTAATGGATCACCGCAAAACCTACCCAAGTGCCGACTGCGGAAGCGACCATTGCCCTGTCATATGTAAACTAAGAGTCAAATAACGGAAACTGAAGGAGCCTAACGCAGCACCCAAATTGCAATACAGCTAACCCCTGAGTGACCCGAACCTAAAGGAAAAATATCTGGACAGTGTGAAGAGTAGATGCGATGGACAAAATGGAAACTCGAAATGGGATACACTAAGAGAAGCTTTAGTGACATCAGCAAACGACATCATCCCAAAGGAGAATGAACGAAGAAGAAAAATCGAATGGATAACTGATGGGATTCTTGACATGATGCAATGGTGACAGAAAACACTACCAAGATACGGAACGGATTACAGAAAAATACACAACGAAATATGGACCAAATGCAGGCAAAGTAAAGGAGAGTGGCTAAGCAAAACAATGTGCATAAATAGAGAGATTGAGTACTACAAACAAAGGAGATATGCATAAACAAATAAGCAAACTAACAGGACGGAAGACTTGCTTGACAACAGGATGCATCAAATCCTACGATGGAAATTAGAGAAGGAAAAAATTCTTCAGTACTGGAACGAATATATTGGAGACGCTTCTATGACGAAAGTGAACAACCGGCAATACACAGAATTATCGACGGTTTTGACATTCTAAAACCGAAGTAGAATCGGCAATGGACAAATTAAACAGCAACAAGTCGACAGGGCCAGACGGAATAGTAACAGAGATGCTGATAAATTTAGATGATTTTAGCATAGACAAGATTATGGATATAATAAAAGAAATCTACAACAGTGGGGATATACCGGAAGGTCTAAGCAGGTCTATTTTCATACGACTGCCTAAGAAACCAGGCGCAAACGAATGTGAACTCCACCAAACAATGAGTCTAATGAGCCACGTAACAAAACTCATCATATGTATTCGGATGAATAGAGCGCGCAACAGAATCAGACCAGAGATAAGACAAGAACAATACAAGTTTTTTTTTTTAATACACCGGAACAAGGAACGCGATATTCATACTCAGAATGCTATCATAAAGAACGATTCAAATGCAGATCTGTTGGAGGTACACAACAACCTTGACATATTCGGGAAAGACATTAGAATAATGAAATCCCTCTATTGACAACAAACTGCTTGCATAAATATAAAAATAAGTTCAGCAGATAGACAAAAATAGAACATGCGTAAGGCAAGGCTGTGTCTTCTCACCGGACTTATTCAACCTGAACAGCGAGGCGATTCTCAGAGAACTGGAAAGCCTAGCTGAATTCACAATCATGCCATAATCATGTTACAAAAAAAAATTGTAAATTATTAAATTATTTTTTATAAAGATATTTTAGAATGTCGATTGACTTTATTCAAAAAATTCATTTTACGATTTACTTTATTAAAAATAATTAAAAACAAAAGAAACTGCTTCCTTTTGCTTTGCATTTTTTTATTTATACCAGCGACCAACTCTTCTTTGTTGGATTTGCGCATGTAAGTAGTTTTTTTTTATAACCGAATAAAAGTAACTTTTTAAGAATTAAAACCTTAATTTTTGATAAAGTAAATCGTGAATTATCAAATTATTTTTTATAAAAAATATTTTAGAACGTCGATTTACTTTATTAAAAAATAAATTATATTACAATTTATTTTATTAAAAATAATTAAAAACAAAAAACTGCTTCATTTTGTTTTGCATTTTCCGATTTCCTTTATTAAGAATAATTTAAAACAAGTTTGTTTTATTGAATTATTTTTATATGTCAATTTCTTTACTATTTATTTTATTAAAAACAATTAAAAACAAAAACTGGTTAATATTTTACATAATGCCTTTTCAAATGCTTTATTCGTAGAAAAATATTCACTAATTAAGGTTTTAATCCTTAATAAATTACTTTTATTCGGTTATAAAAAAAGTTATGTTTCTCTGGTGTTGAGTTTTCTCGATCCTGAGTCGGCGGTGTTGAGTTGTCCTGAACCCGTTCCGCATTAGGCTCTCGTTTCTTTCTGCAGTAGACTAGTTACCAACCGAAGCTATAAGACTCAGTCTGCCTTGCTATTAAACCCATCACTGTGGGGAGGGGAGATGGATTCGTGCCTTTCCCAAAGCTCATTCCGTGTAAGTAAGTGTAAAGAACCCGACTGGAATTCGATCTCTCAGATTTGCCATTTCAAAGCGATATCCATCACACCACAACGCTCAAGGTAATCAGTTAATAACACGTGATATCGTCTTAATGGAAGTACATAGATATAAATATGACACATCACTGCAATAAAATCAAATATATTTCCACTGAAGGATATAAATTTGTAAAAAAAAAACATGAAAATAGGGTAACGAGAGTTAGATGTCAGATCAACTGACTGTCAAACAATTGGAATCGCTCGCAATTCGGTTTGTGATTTGCCGGAAAGAACCCAGGTTCCCTCGAGAAGCAGTGATTCATGACAAACACTACAACTGGGACACTTTAGATATTGAAAGCAATGATCAAACTATTTGCATGGAAGAAAGCATTGTGGCTGTCACAGAAGTATAGATCATCGACGCTAAAGCGTCCATCATGAATACAAGTTGGATGAAACGATAGCTTCCGAGAAGGTGTTTGAAGAAAATAAATATGGCCGTGACTGGAATTTCTGCGCATCAAGAATGCACAAAGCAAAAGATGCTTGATGGGAAGATGCAGACACAATCTAAATTCGAGCCATCGTTTATCTTCTAATAACGGCTTCTGAATGGGACTCTTTTCCAGAGACTTTACTGT
This sequence comes from Acanthosepion esculentum, assembly GCA_964036315.1. Lineage (NCBI taxonomy): Eukaryota > Metazoa > Mollusca > Cephalopoda > Sepiida > Sepiidae > Acanthosepion > Acanthosepion esculentum. The sequence continues at coordinate 147,617,560 of OZ038475.1, forward strand.
AATTGGTGTGCAGTGTGTCATGTGACAGGTTTAATTATAGCAATGTAAGCCAGGATTTCGGCACCTGCAGGCTGGGAAGTATAAAGCCTGATCGATTGATACGATGGAGCGACCGATCAGCTGTGATATTTGTCAATTACAAACTAACGGACAGCAGGTGCTTGCGCTTTTCGGCCGCGATACGACTCCCGTGTTGAGTAATTGAAATCTCCGGAAGAACACACAACGCTTAGCCTTTCTGTTCTTCCCTCCTGTCTTTATACGCGTTACAATGCAAGGGTATATATATATATATATATATATATATATATATATATATATATATATATATATATATATATATATCGAGCAGCACTCCTCAACCTTCTCTCTGTGTATCAAATTATCTATTTCTCACTTTCTCTTTTTTGTACTCTCTCTCTCCTTCTCTCTCTCTCTCTCTCTCTCTCTCTCTCTCTCTCTCTCTCTCTCTCTCTCAAATATAATGAAATAAAAAATCCAACAACACCAATAACAAAATTTATTCACTTTCGTTTACTAGACATTAGATTATATCACTTGGTATCTTCCATAGTTTACCTTGGCTTTGACAATTACCCATAAAAATATTTCTGAGTATTCATAAATTTAACTATCTTGAAAATGATTTTTTTTACAGCTGTTTATAAATACATGTTGCAAAATAAAATCCATATTGTCCAAAGCGCTTTCGACCACTTCTTTAGCCATTGTTTTGCTGGGTTATTTTATGTTTTGATCGTGTGAGATGTATTATTTGTGAATTCTAGTAGGAACGTTAATTCCGAGCCGGCGTCTGTTGAGCCTGGCTGGAATTCGAGTGGGCAACTTCCTAATTTTTAAAAGACTTTTAGGATGTCACTTTCATTGTAAAACTAGAGGAGGCTGATGGCGCGGAAGAGCTGTTTGATGCACAGGGCCTCTTTTATTACAACTCCAGTATCTTCTTCCGGTATTTTTCTTAAAGGTTATTGTAGATTGTGAGTTGATAGATGTTTTTATGGCACTTTGCACTGATAAGTGACGCTTGACGTGTCTACTCAAACAGGTGATCGTATGTTCGATATAGGTAATTGATTTATGACATAAAACACAGTCTGGTACTGGGCAATGAAATTGATACACTATATTGCTCATCACTAGTTTAGATTTGATGGGGTTATTTTGATTCGTGACAAGTTTTGCAGTTTTCCACTTTCTCTAATATATTATTTTTTACATTTTTCGAAAATTACAGTAGAAAGATGGTGTTTAATGGTTTTCCTTTTTTTCTTTCTTTTTTTTTTTAAGCATTTCACCCCAGGCAAGGCGGGAAGCCACTAGCACGCAATGGGTTACAGAAGATTTGGAGCGAAAGCAGGTAGGAGTGTTAGAGGAAAGGATGTGGAAAAGGATAGTGGATAGATCAAGGCAAGGGGTTACAGAAGATTTGGAGCGAGAGCAGATAGGTGTGATAGAGGAAAGGATGTGGAGAAGGATAGTGGATAGATCAAGGCAACTGGAGATGTCGATTGGCATTACATTTGAATAGTTGGAGATTATAGCTATCAGGGAAACAGGAATAAGAAAGGGAGTTCCACAGGCGAGAGGTGCGAGATATGAAGCTATTGGAGTAGAAGAGACGGCTACATTTAACAGTTTCAACAGTGAAAGGGTGAAAGCGGGATTCCAGCCTCGTAGGATGCTGGAATTCATGGAGTCTGGGAACCAGCGAAAGCAGCTCATCGGAGCAATTACCGTGAAAGTATTTGTAAAAAAACAAATAGAGGTGATGGCGCGTCTGTGAGAGAGCGACTGCAGACGAGATGTGGCGAATTAGTCCTACCTATAATTATTGTGCATCTGGTTACCGTAAAACATGTTGATGTTTAGTTGTGTGGTATTTTCCTTATCGATGATGTGTACTTTTTGTAAGAATGATTTTATTTGTTTATCCATGATGTAGTTGGGGAAAGTATTGTTGACTAATGTTTGTTTTATGTATTTTAGTTCGCTCAGGAATATTCCTTGGGAAGAGGAATTTATGTATACTCTATTTAAGAATTGTTTACCCCCTCAGTCCCACCAAACGGAAGAATTAAAGAACGCTGGAAAAACTAAATTAAAAATTAATAAAATTTTCCTTGTCCGTCATATATAAATAAAATAAAATGAAAAGGAAATAATGAAGAAACAAAACTATAGATACAAATTTGGAAATGTATTTTAACAAAAATGGGTTTAATAAGATTTTTAAAAAACTGAGAGGTAAAAGCGTGTACATATATAGATGCACATGCGTACATATGTGTACATAACAGTGTGTAAATAAACACAAGTCACTACACAAGTATATGAATCTCCATATACGTATAGAGATTACTATATGTACAAAAGTAATAAGTATCTTCAATAACCTGCCCCTCTCCTTACATAACCTTGTATGTAAAGGAGCCATAGTGACAGATTAAATGATGGTATGAAGATTGTTCGGCGTACAGGGCAATCCTTCTATTGCTGACTAGTGCGTCATGAGGGAAATCATAGGTGGCAGAACATAAAATATAGTAGGTAGGTGGAGTGATGGCTATTAAAGTTTAGGGGAAAAATTGCCGAGAATGCCTGTCTGCTAGTTCGGCTAGGCAATCCCTGTTGCAGACGGCTTCTCAGGCACATTTGGATTTGTTCAACGCCCACAGAGCCCACCTGTAGTTTTTACTGCAACTTGCTGAGCGGAAATTAGTTACAGTTAGAGCGCATCAACTGGCATGATCAACAGTTTGATTAAGGCCAGTACGATCACAGCCTCGGTCACGATGACTTGTGACTTCGTGCTAGAAAAAACATCAACGAACAATTCCGGCTAAGTAACTGTTATACGGAGAGCTCGCTCTTGGTAATCGTCCCAGACATACATACAAAAACATTTCAAGGGTGTTCTTACAGACAGACTGTAAAATCCTGAAAATTCTTGAAATTAGGATCAAAGACTGGGGAAAAGAGGCAGAGAATAGTTATGGTTGGAGAAAGATAGTTTTTTTTTAATGTTTGCAATCAGTTTAAGATCAAATGGTTTGAGAATTCGAAATTGAAAAGAACTCTTAGAAAATGTTATGTAAGATTTGATCACAGAAGATATTTAGGCTTAGCTTTTATGCAACATTTGCAGGAAGGATGTTCCATCCCGTACAAGACTTGACAGTCATCTAAGATTGCATTAAAATCGGCAGTCTAATACACACTGGGTGAAGGGACTTTCCTGACAGGTTTGCTGGGTACTGATGTCAGTTTTGCGACAAAATATTTCGGTCTGCTGTCGAGCAGAACCGGCCCATTAGAATGCACGAAGAAAAGGCCTCTTTCAAGGCATATGTGAACCTAGCTTGCAAAGTCATCTGCAAGCCCATTCCGATCAGTTCAACGGTAAAAAGATGGCCTTCTTCTGTAAGGAAATGGCACTATTTACATTATTCGGACTATTGTCCTAATCTTTGTCGCCATATTTATTACAACGTTTCGGCTGTTGTACGCTCCGGATTTCTTCTGGTGGTTGAATGTCGAACTGAACCCTTTATTTCGCTCACTGGGGTAGACTGTTCTAGTTCCACGTGCCATGTCTAATGGATGTCAGTTATCAGTTATCTCCTGTTAATTCCCCTCTCCAAGTTCTCCACCGCCATAACCAGGTATTGAACTCACACCCTTTGGATCCTGTCACTGGATCTAACCAACGCCTTTATCCGATGTGCCATGTGTCCTTGAGGGTTCAGTTCGACATTCCAACCACCTGGAGAAGGCCGTATGGTTCAACGGCCGAAACGTTGTAATAAATATGGCGACAAAAATGAGAACAAGTCTGAATAATGTACATAGTTCACATGTGTTATTGTTTTGTGACGTAGGGTGACCGTTAATGATTAATTATAACTCAAGACATCAATGTTAAGATAAAACAGTATTTAGTTACAAGCCCAAATAAATAATTAACAAGAACAAAGAAGTAAAATTCAACCAAAGATAATTGCCCACTTCAGTCAATACATTGTTAGTAGCGCGGCTCGGCTTAACGTCCAGTAAATCCTAAATCAAAACCCAAATCAACGACGCACAATAATTCACACTAATTCGACTGGATAGTTCCACTCAATAATCACTCACTAATCACTGCAGTCAGTAGCCTGACACCACTATTTACAAACCTGGCGGAAAACATATATTCATATAAGTTCATAGGTCACGCTCGAACCTCGGTGTCGGTAGTTACTCATTTTCTTGCTATATGGCATGTTGACAGTATAGCCAGTTGTCGGTCGTCGTGATTAGAGAACATTTCGTGTGAGCTAGGTCCCATCATCGCCAAACAGGCGCAAAGATTTCCCCAGTCATGACGATCCGTTATATGGTGAGATTCATTGCCACAAACGTAGGTTGGAACTCAAGTTCACTCCAGACCTCAAGTGGAACTCATATATACGAAATGCAGGAAAAATGAAGAGTTAGTTATACCACTCCCGAAAGTATTTGACACCTACTAATATGCACTATCGTTACATGATTCATATCTAACCACAGAATGTGATAGTGCTGCCATATCTGTGCTTGAGTTACCTAATCCTCATTTTGCAAGCCTTGGGAGATTTCAAAATCGTTCACATGATCTTGTGGGTGATTAATTATTTTCAATCCTGCAGCCCCTTTCCTACGGACGCCACATACAACTCTATCGCTATTTCCATGGCAAATGTTCCGACAAGTTGCATTCTTTCGTTCTACCAGTCATGCCATACAACATAGCCAGGGTCATCTTCATACCCCCTTCCTATTCGATTATTAAGAATAATGTTCCGTTCAGACAGATTCTTATCGACAAACGGTAGTTGCTCCTACTTCGATGCTTCGCAAGGACTACAAATTTGCCCTCATCCTGTCCGGTGTCAAATTTTATCTATCCGACATATCCTCATAATCTTCAAATATTTTCTCCTCTTACCTCCTTACAACAAGCTCGTTCAGTCACCCTCTAACTTGAGTGGCTCTAGGGGCTTGCATTAGGTGAACATTTAATTCAAACAGTGTTAAACGCAAAATGGAGTGGATTGACAAGAATAAATCTCCATAAAGGACACCAAAAACTGAGCACCATAGAAGAAAGACAATGCTGTATGTGTCGTGGAATCATCGGAGTGTTATTCATTTAAAATTTATAAAATGCGCATTCATAAATCCAGCAACTGCAACCTGTCCATAAAAGTTTGATAAAAAATCGACTTTCTCTCTTCAATAGGGAAAAAAGATGTTCTCCTCGGTGACAACGTAATGCAGCAAGAATAAACATTTTGCAACTTGGCTGGTCCGTTCTACCCCACCCTCTCTAATTACCAGATCCTTCACCAACAGATTATCTTTTTCGATCTGTTTTAATGGGGAAAATATTATCAAATGAAAACCAGAATTTGACTCAAAATCTATTTAAGCGAAGCCTGACAAATGGCAGCAACTCATTGCAAATGGTGCAAATGGTGAATATAGAATTGAATAAAATATATGTAGTTTATTTTTTAACAAAAAAAAAAGCTGCTGAACAGAAACGGAAATTATTTATGACTCAAGAGAACGGGAAGAAAACAAAAAGATATTAAACTGAGAGAAAGATAAACAGAAAAGACAGAGATAGAAGGAAAGGAATAGAGAATTATAGAATAAGAAATAAAGAATGGAAAAAGTGAAGAGAGCAAAAAGAAAGAAAAGCAAGAATGATTGAAAGAAGAAAAATCTGTTGAAACAAAGAAAAATAAATAAGCGATAACTTCAAAGTATAAAATAATCGTATAAAAATGCTTTGATAACATTTCGCTGTAATTCCTTCGAATAAAAAAGAAGCATATCTAACAACTTTCTTCTTTCACAACAGGCATGTGGTTAGAACGTTCGCATTCTGCAAATGAGATACAGGTTCTAATCTCACCACACTCAAATTTTTTTGTTTCAAGCCTTGTGAGTGAAATTTTGTAAACGGAACCCTTTGGTAGTCGTCGATGGTTGTGCTAGCACGAAGTCACAAGCCATCGTGACCGAGATTTTAAGCGTGCTGGGCTTGTTCAAACTGATAATCACGCTAGATAACGCTCTCTCTCTCTCTCACTATCTCTCTCTCTCTCTCTCTCTCTCTCTCTCTCTCTCTCTCTCTCTCTCTCTCTCTCTCTCAGAAACTGTAAATAAGATAGCTCACTATAGATGCAGTATAAACCACAGGTGGGCTTTGTGGATGTCGAACAAAAAAAAATGTGCCTGAGCAGGCTTCTGCAATGGGGATCATCTGACCGCCCTACGAGACGGGCATCCTCGAATACGAGTGGCCAGCCATCCATATCTCCCAAAACATGTTTAATTCTTAAATATCAGTACCGCCTCAAGATCAGTTCATATTTGCCCGGTATTCACATTAAAAACAATTGAATTTTAAGAATGAATATGTAATACCCTTAAGACGTAATGAGGGAAGGAGAGAAAAGGCGAGCAGTCTGAGTAAAGAGGTTATATGAATAGGTGGGAGAGCGGAGTCCAGGATAGATGGTAAAACTCAAGCATTACACGGGACTACAAAGAACAAGAACTCTAAGATCGCCCAAATCATGATGGAACCCGGTTACAACAAAAGCCCGTAACCTTCTGAAACCTAAAAGGGCCGTTGAAAAACAGTGGGTGAGATTAACATGTTAAGAAAAAACTGCAGATGATCCGGAATTATTTTTTCAAACTGTTTTGAAAAATGAAATGAAGATTAGAATAAGTGTTTGGACCAATGCACCCTTGTCGTAGGTAGGCTTTTTTCGTTCATATTAAATGGCCGGATGCTTTTCGCACAGATCTGTGTAAACACTGATTGAATCTAAGCAAAATGAAACTTTAAAGTTAGCCATTTTTAACGTGACTGTCGGAAAAAAATTGTAGGAACATAGAAACAAAAAACAATTTCAAAGAATGATGAGCAAATGAATAAAATTTATAAAAAAAAGAATTAAATAATTAAATGTGGTAGAAAAATTAACCTGAAAATGCACATTACTTAAAGCGAAGAAAAAACACTGTTAGGGTTAGGGAAAACTTTAACAATGCACAATATATATATATATATATATATATATATATATATATATATATATATATATATATATATATATATTTCATACAAATATACCGCATATATATTTCATACAAATATATCTCATATATATATATTTCATACAAATATATCTCATATATATATATATATATATATATATATATATATATATATATATATATATATATATATATATATATATATATATATATATATATAATAACAACCGTGAGCTTCCCTGGGGAATTACCATGTCTCTTTCTCATACAAATAGGAGACATTCGTGATTAGAAGTGTCGTTCCATTACTAGAAATACTGTATCATTACATTTCCTGTCGAGATAAGGATTTTTTTTCCTCTCTTTCTTTCCTGAACTCTGACTTCTCTGTTTGTGAGCTGGAAATAAATTCGCTTCATATCGGTCGTCTCTGACAAGTTGTCGTGAATCTATTTAAAAAAAATGTTTCCTTATTCTCCTGCGAAGGGCTCTCTCTTTTTTATTATTTTTTGGGTTTCGACTTCATCACGGTCCCAATCTATTTTTCTTATTATTTTGCGTATGTTGCTCCCAGACCTAAAACACTGAACGCTTCCAATTTCCCATTCAACTTTATAATTTACAAAAAAAGATAGGATAGCTCATAGTCTTTATAGTGATCTACTTCAAAGCTTACACGCATGCACGCACGCACACACATGCACACACACATACACATATATATATATATATATACATATATATATATATATATATAAAAGGCAGTATGTGTGTGTGTGTGTGTGTGTGTGTGTGTGTGTGTGTGTAACGAATGCACGGCCGCAATTTTCGACGGATTTGCACCAAAATTTGCATGCACATGCTCCAAGTTAGTGCAGAGGCCACAACCGACTTTGCATTTCCCAACTCCCATCAATGGTAGAAATAATAGATTTTTTCATGCTTCTACTGTAGTTTTCATGTAGTTTGCGGCCATTTTCTACTGGCCAGAGTGAGAGCCTATAGCTGGCTGCCATGAATAGGCAGAAAGATTCTACTGGCCAGCGTGACAGCCAACAGCTGACTGACACGAATGTTAACTAGCATGCTAGCATGCAAAAAATATCGATAGCTGCATTCGTCACAAGTGGGAAAAGTTTAAATCTGCATGGTACTTTACTCCAATTGGCTCATTCGCTTGCTTAAACTCAACGTTGATTCTGATTCCGCAGAACTGGGTGGGTGTGAAAAAGTATTTGTTGTTAACATTCTTTTTTCATTCGGTTTTTCCAGTTACGAGTCCTTTTTTAAAGCTGATCGTTTTGTGTTCATTTTGTTTAGTTCTTTTTTCGTAACAGATTTAATGTTTAGTATAGAGCTTAGAAAAAATTCGCATTGTGAGATAGGCAAGAAGTAAGGCATGTAGCAACATCAGCACGGCAAAGGGCACTCCTTTAACGGCAAGGAAGGGCAAAAATATTTTAAGTCAAGTGATAGCGATTGCTGTATGAGTCGTACGATTTTTGAATCAAGCACGGGCAACGCCGGGCCATGCTGCTAGTATATAGATATAGATATAGTAAATGTAATGAATCCGTTGGTATAAAATTCAAGTGGATCCTAGTTTTATAAAATATTAAAAATGATCCGCAAAAACATCTCAATGAATTTATTGTAACAAAGCAAATAATTAGTACACAATAAAATCAAAAATTACCTTATATGGGGGGAAAGGCTCATTTCAACCGACAAAATATTTCTTATTCATTCCCGGTACAGTTATCTTTATATCTACAATTACCAGAGGGTTTAATACCATGTTTGTTCTTTATCCAATACAAATTTCTTAAAATATAGTCATTATGTGAGTTAATAATTTTATTCACGTTGTTGGTACAGGAGTAGCTAATTTTAATTGTTTTCCTATTGAAGATCTTACTTAGAGAGTTGTTTTTATGAAAAATTGTATTTATTAACTTTAGAAAATACTGTCAGATATTAATATTTGACAGTTTGCAGAAGGGGGATGGAAACATATAATTTTTCTTTTTCTATTTCTGTGTCTACATTTCACTTTAGATATTTCAGTATACTTACGGGGGTTAGATAAGATAATTTATCTAGACAAATTTCTTTATATTATGTACTAGCTTTATATATATATATATATATATATATATATATATATATATATATATATATATATAAGTAATAATCCGTTGGTCCATAATCCAAGTGAATCCTTTTAATATAATAACAATATTAAAACTTATTCACATAGAGAGCTCAATGTTTTATTCAAACAGAGCAGATAAATTACATAAAAGAGACATTAAGATTGCATGATCATTTCACCCCACAAAAGGAATTTGTGGGATGAAATAATGATAATCTTGATGTAATCTTAATTCCTATTGTATAATATATATATATATATATATATATATATATATATGTATATATATATATATATATATATATCGTAAATCATTCATACAAAAAGCAGATAATTATCTGCTTTTCGTATGAATGATTTACGTTATATAAATTGAACACGCACCACATAATTGATATATATATATATATACATATATATATATACGTATATATATATATATATATATATATATATATATATATATATATATATATATATATATATATATACGTATATATATATATATATACATATATATATATATATATATATATATATATATATACGTATATATATGTGTGTATATATATATATATATATATATACATATATATATATATTGGCTTTGGAGTAATAAAAAAGCGATATATATATATATATATATATATATATATATATATATATATATATATATATATATATATATATATATATATATATATATATATAAAATAAAAAGTGAACATTGAAGTCAACACTTAGAGGCGACAGGCTGTTTCATGATAGACGCAATCGTCAGGCCTGGGTCAGTAGAAATCTTACCGCATCTATGAAATATGGGAACTTGTAGTAGAAATCTAACTGCATCTGTGAAATATGGGAACTTTTAAAAGAAATCTAACCGCATATATTTTATCTTTCCATTAATCATGAGAAATCCCAGCTTTTGGGAGATTATTACGCTGATCAACATTGAGAGGAAATACATACTTAAATCATCAACCAATCACGACATTTCAGTTTCTTTTGCATATTCACCCTAATAATAGTTATTTTCACAATTTCTATCAGTCTGTGATCCGGGATTATGCAAATCAAAAGGTTTTGGAATTGTTGAACTGAAAGTGAATTGAGAGTGTTTGAATCCATTTCATACAACCTAAACCATTTAAAATAACTGGGAGAATGTAGAAACGTAACCAATTTACTGAAATCTTCGATACTATCCTTAGCAAATCCTTGAAACTATTTGGATACATTAAAAGATCCATTTCAAGGTGCGCTAAATTGTGTCTCGGGATTATAGTGTCTGGATAAAGAAGTGAAGGAGAATCAAAACAGAGGTGGGGGGATAACATAATTCTGTAATCACCAAATGAGTGGTTGACACTAAACAAGCTAATAAATGGCGGGAAATATGGTTATTCGTAAATTACCGAAGGTGGATACAACGACTAAGGAAGATGAATTATTCTAACCTGCAGACCCCACTGTGAACAACTGTTGGTTGGTCGTTTACTTTAGAGGCACATCAACCTCTGTGAATTATCTTAATGCTGAAATCTAAATATTTTTACGCAATATTATTTTATTTGCGTATGGGGGAAAATAATAATGGATTTTCTGATACAAGTCTTACTAATTAACCCATAACTGGGGGGAGAAGCGGTGGTTTCATGACTTTCTCATAAGTATTTGCGCATAATTAAATATAACGAATACAATTGGAATTAAAATTCAACAATTCTGCGCCATTATCCATGCCACCACCCACACATCCGAGCTTACATCACCTGGTATTCCCAACCTGTAGACTATCGGCCTCACCGCGCTTGCTATTTTCAGTTTATATACTGAGTATTAACTATAATATAGTAAAAAAAATATGGGTTACTAAACAAGCATTGACAACTGCGGAATCATGAATATTAACTTGTAACTTTGAAGGCAATATTGAATTCTCAAACGTTAAGGTTTGCTTTTATGAATACGTTGTAAGCTTCTATGCATTTTATTGGAGTCCCATCGATTTGGTCACGATGCCCGCTGTTCCTTACCTCGTAGTATTCGCTATCAATAATTCTGTGTATGATTTAATCAGCATTGACTCTGTGGGAAGCGCTCAGGAATAATTAGTTTCTTGAATATTTCAAGGCTTATTGAGTTAATGAGGAACCTTGCCTGTGAGACAAGCGAAATTATTCGCTGCTCTCTCGATACCTCTTCGAGTACGATAAATGAATAAAACCATTCACGCGTAGATTAATAAACCTGAATGAATCGTGTTGCCTTATACACTTAATTCAAATTTGTATACACAAATCGCATCTAGCTCAATGTGTTAGCATTTCAAACAATAGTAAGAGTTTATTCGTCAATGGTTG
>OZ038475.1:147634199-147679199 GCA_964036315.1 Acanthosepion esculentum
CTTTTATTTTGATCGGTGTTTTTGGCTAACGTAGTAAAAATTTGTTTATATAGCTTATTGTTGGTAGTCTATAATGGCCGCCATTTACCGGAAATCGCTTGTTCGCTTATTTATTTGGGTCAAATTGTTTTGCTTATTATTTTTATTTTTATTTGTATAACAGTTATAACTTTCGTCCGTTCTTTTGTTTTGATTTTATTTCGCATATTCTAACAGGTGTGGTTTTGTGATTTGTTTGGAGTAGTTTATTTTGCTTATTTTATTGTTGTTTGTTTATTTTTCTATTTTAAGTTACGTAGTAAAAATTTGTTTTCATGTCTACATTTTGAGATTAGCTCGGATCTTTTATTTAATAATTTATTTTGATAGGTTGTTGTAGGCTGATGATTTTTTCCTTATTTTCCAAGATATTTTTGGTGTGGTGTGTGTTTTGTTTTTTATTTCCCAGATATACTTAGAAATCATTGTGCTGTTCGCATATTTACTATTTGTGAAAGACATTTTGTGTACATAATTTCTTTGTTTCCATGGTCCTTCGGTTACTCCTATGTATACTTTTTCTTCATTATCTGCTGATTTTGTCGTGGCTTGGTAGATTACGTTGTTTTGTAAACAATTACCGTTTAAGGGACATTCTTTTATTTTGATCGCTCAAAAATTAGACCTAGATGACCGAATAAGTTGCATGAGCAAGACGCAAGCCTTTATCACACTAAAAGACCACAATGAAAATTTCAAAACCAACCCTGCATGCAGACTCATAAACCCAGCCAAAAGCGAACTAGGTAAAATAAGTAAAACAATACTAGAAAGAATTAATTCTGAACTTAGGAAGAAGTTAGGAGTAAACCAGTGGAAAAACACAAAAACAACCATTGACTGGTTCAACAGCATAAATAACAAACAAAATTGCCACTTCCTACAATTAGACATAAAAGAATTTTACCCATCCATAACAGAACGTACACTAGATAAGGCCATCAACTTAGCTCAGGAACAAATAATAATAAAACCAAACGAAATCGACATCATTAAGCACTCCCGTAAATCATTATTATTTCACCATGAAGAAGCATGGATAAAGAAAGATGGGATATTTGACACTACAATGGGAAGCTTTGACGGTGCGTAGACATGCGAAATCGTAGGTATTTACTTACTACACGAAATAAGCAAAATAATAGATAGAAATAACACAGGGCTCTACAGAGATGACGGTCTCATAATTTTAAGAAACTGCAACAAACAAAAGACAGATAAAACTAGAAAAGCAATAATTAAAATTTTCAAAAATAACGGATTCGAGATAGATATAAAAACTAACCTAAACGAAGTAGATTTTCTAGATGTCACCTTCAACCTAAGAAAAGGCACACACAAACCATACAGAAAACCGAATGATAAACCACAGTACATACATATATACTCCAACCACCCGCCTTCTATAATCAAACAGATACCTAAATCGATTAACCGCAGGCTTTCCGACAATTCTTCCGATGAATCTATATTTAACAAAGCCAAGAAAGACTACGAAACAGCCCTAAAAGATAGCGGATTCCCAGCAACACTCACATACTCACCACAGAACACAAAAAAGACCAACAGAAAAAGAAATATCATATGGTTCAACCCACCGTACAGCAAAAACGTAAAAACAAACATAGGAAAAATATTCTTCAAGCTTTTACACAAACACACCCGGAATCAAGCACACTACACAAAATATTAAACAAAAACACAGTAAAAATCAGCTACAGTTGCACCGAGAACATGGCACAAATAATAAAAAAGCACAACAGAAAAATTATTTAAGAAAATAGAAAAATAAATAAATATATAAACAAACAACAATAAAATAAGCAAAATAAACTACTCCAAACAAATCACAAAACCACACCTGTTAGAATATGCGAAATAAAATCAAAACAAAAGAACGGACGTAAGTTATAACTGTTATACAAATAAAAATAAAAATAATAAGCAAAACAATTTGACCCAAATAAATAAGCGAACAAGCGATTTCCGGTAAATGGCGGCCATTATAGACTACCAACAATAAGCTATATAAACAAATTTTTACTACGTTAACCAAAAACACCGATCAAAATAAAAGAATAAATAAATAAATATATAAGATAAAAAATAAAAATAAAAAACAAACAAAAAAACAAGCAAAATAATTTGACATAAATAAATAAACAAATAAGCGACTTCCGGTAAAAGTAACCGCCAAATTATACTACCCATAATGCACCACTGACCCTTATATAAACAGCCGAGAAAAATAACAGCACTAGTCGCCTGACGATTGCACTAGCATGAAACAGACTGTCGCCTCTAAGTGCTGACTTCCATGTCCACTTTTATATATATATATATATATATATATATATATATATATATATATATATATATATATAGGATTGATATATACGGAATAAATTCCAATAATCAACACTTATTATTCTTAAAAGAGTGCTTAATACAGAGTAGAGCAAATATAATTATTTATTCAAAAATTATAACATAAATATGTTATAAAATCACTACAAAATTAGCCATTTTTGTAGTGATTTTATAACATATTTATGTTATAATTTTTGAATAAATAATTTTATATATATATATGTGTGTGTGTGTGTATGTGCGTGTGTGTGCGTGTGTGTGTTTCATTAAACACGACTGACAAGTTCTTGCGGTTAAGTTTTTTATTTAATTTTTCTTGTATTCTTATAATTTTCTTCTTTTCTAGACATAAAGTATGTAGAAATTGTCTAAAATATTTTGCGTACCCGAGCACTTTCGACTATACTTTTAGTCATTATCAAGAATGATATTAAATTTTACAAACGGCAGTCAGAAATGAAAAAAAAAATATTTTGACTAGAATTAAATTTGAATTCCACATTTCACTTTACCGTCTTTTATAGATGCCAACTTAATGACCTCGACAACAAAAGCTTCCAGGGTTAATCTGACAAGAATGTAGCCATTGTTCTATACAATTCCGAATTTTTAAACGATTTTGGTTTTGTGAACGAGTAACTGTTTACCGACAAATGTATAGTTCGACCCCTGAATTTTGGGACATGAATTTTAACCCCTTCCAGAAAAAAAGACCTGTGTATAATGCAACCGGTCACCGAAAATACATGATTTGTAAGCTTCTAAAAGGTACCTGTGAATAGGCCGGCCCCTTATGTTTGCATAAAAATAACTGATCATAAAAACAGGTAACCTACTCGAGTTTATACGGCATTTGTTTAATGTTTTGATGAAACATTTGTCCTCTTATTTAATTACTCTATTTCATTTTATTATTGCCCTGATTGAGGAATCGGAGAGCCCGGTTCGTATTCCAGTCGAGATCGTTACATTCACTTACGTGCAAATACCCTTCTCCCACCGGCCAACTATGGGTAAATAACAGGACAGTCTGGGTCCGATATCTTTGGGTGACAAAAGGTCTAGGAGATAGACAACTCTGATTTCAAAACCCTGGTCTAGTAAAGAGGATAAATGGAACCCCAGAATCAGAAAAGCAAGAGGTGTTAAAGAGCATACGAACTCTTCACACTCAACGTCCTTCATCAACCCGCAACTATGGGTTAAATAGCCTCACCAACCCGCAATTAGTCATGCGAGATGAGTACGGCGACACTCCTGAATACATCTATTCTCCCCTAATCCAACTTTGTATAAATAACAGGACATACTGGCTCTTATAGTCTTGGGTGGCAACCGGTCTATGAGGATAACTCTGAATTCAAAACCTCCTACTATGGGTAAAATAACCTTATAAACCGGCAATTGTCCAACACCTGAAAAGATGGTCAGTCAGGAGTGCGAAGGCCGTGGATTTGGATTTGGATTATAATTGTTGCTTTTTTATCCCAACACTCTGTGCCAAGACACTTTTCGTTATTACTAACGAATTTTAAGCAATCATATTATTGTTTCCATTGTCACAACATTCGCGATACCAATACTCTGCATTATTACTATATTTTGCAATATTTTATTACTAGTTTTCATACATCCTATTGCTTCTATCATGGCAGTAAGAGTTAATAGATCTTGATTATTATTATGATAATATTACTAAAATTACTACATTTATTTTTACTTTTATTAATAATTCTAAGTGTCGATACACTCTTCATTACACACACCAACAATAAAATTTATCCATGGATGTTTATGTTTGTGTTAACTAATTCTGTGGTACTAATAAAATACATTTTCATCATCTACTATCATTTTCTGTTACTGTAATTTCCTATACTACGTAAAATTAGTATTTTGATCGAATTATGTTTTTAAACTTTTGTATAATTAAATGCACAAAAGACTTTTAGAACGGACTTCATTGAATTAATCCTGTCTGGGCCCGCCTGGTAAAATCATAAAATCGTTCATTAATGTTTCTCTTTTCGTAAGCATTAAGTAAGTTTTCAAATCTCCATACAGAAAAGCTTTTGTGCCACAAACGTATGTTCTGATCAAATCTCTCAGATATCATGACTGATATTTATTCAATGATTTAATGCCTGAATGTTAGCTTTAATTATTTCCGCTGATTCAAATCAAAATAACATAGATCGATAACAGATATTGTTTCTCGAAGATATTTGAATGATCTTGATCACTTTTATTTGATATGTGTCTCAACATAATTTGTGAAGCCAACAACGAAACATTACTGATTTCAAACATTTTAAGTTGAATTTAATGGTTATGTTAGTAATAGCAGTTTCCTTACAAGGAAACATTAATGATCAAGAAGCCAGTTCTGCTTTCGGTTGAAGTTTATAAAATCTTTCTCTTAAAACAATTTTTCAGGAAAATAGGTTTCTCAAGTCCAGTACTTGTTATCGCTCTTTCCAGTACTAACGTGGGTTTCTTTCCTAACCTTTTATTTGAAGTAGTGTGAAATATCAGCATCTTGATTATGTCATTGTTTTCTCTTCGAATTACAGGTGCAATGCATTTTAGTTGTTACTGCTTTTGGTAGTCCTCAACTGATGCGGTTTCTGTTATTTGGTACGGTTATCTGAATGTATTTTTGCATCACCAATCCACGAGGTTCAAAGAAGGATGATCTTTGCCAAAATCCTCAGGTTTATCTCGCTCAAAGCCTTTTTTAACCTTTGATCTTAGAAAGCGGTTGTATAAAGCTGACAGTTTAAATATTTCTAATCGAGTCTGGCGCTATGCGTGACATCCATATGGAATTCAAGTTTATTTACGAACATGACTCGAGTTTTCAAGTTGATGTTTTCGTTTTGCAGTAATTTGCAGTGTTTGGCAAAACTACATCTGGTACAGCCTATTCTATGTTCAATTTCTTCTCCTATTCTGATCTAAACACCAAAGTATTTGACGCGTTTAGTATTTACTAATTCCACCTCCTGAATTGATATGATTGATTCATGGTATGTGCCATCACTGCTTTCATTCCAATTCCAGATAATAGTTTCTTTTTTAGAAAGGGTTATCTTCAGGGCTACATCTCGAAGCACTGTGATGAAGGATGCAGATTTTCTGTTTAAGATTGTTCTTATACAAATTATGAATACCTACGTCATCAGCATACCCCTCGTCATCTGCACATTGGCCTCCGTAGGAAAAGCAGAATCGTTCGCTTCTATTGGTCGGTTCTTTTGTGATGTTGTATGGAATGCTTAAATGGTCGGTGTCCAATTCATACAATCTATGTTTTAAAATGCGCGGGACATAATCTAAGAAAATATTAAATGAACTAGAGTTTAGGTGTCCAACATAAGAATCGGGATCATCAAATAATTTGTGAAAATTATTTTAAAAGAACCTAAAGCTCATGTTAATATAACTACTTCCATTTAACTGACTCTCATGTTTTCAATGACAACGTTGAATATCCTAATATGAAATCAGCTCAGCCGGCTAGTTGCTCATTGTGATAAGTTTCCTTTCTCCAATTTCATGAAGCCGAGCAACAAAGACGATGAGGACATTGATGATTCGGAAGATGGAATGGTAGACAATAAACAATCGGAAAATTATTTTGAAGAATTGCTTATAAATAAAATAAAGAAACCAAAATCAAGTCAATACAACAATTTAAATATCTGGGAAGTGTTTTAACAAAAGATGGAAAGTTATCCACCGAAATCCGAAAGTACGTTGGGAAAACGAAAGATGCCTCCCAAAAACTAAGCAAAATCCCGTTGGAAACAAAGAAAAGAGTACTGAACTATTACGTAATGTCAATACTCCTGCATGGCAGTGACTGTTGAAAAGTTTCGCAGAGATGAAGAAGAGACTTGAAGCAACATAAATGTGTTTCTACAGAAGGATGATGAGAATATCATCGACGAAATATTTGAGCAACAACAAAATTTTAGAGAAAGCGAAACAAAAAGGACATTTATACATAACATCAGAAAGAGACTGTTGAAATTTCTAGGGTACCTAATGAAGAAAGAAGGTTTGGAAAATTTGATACTCACAGGACATACAGATAGCAAGAGGCACAGGGGAAAATACCTAACGAGCTTGTGTAAATGGACGACAGAACAGGTTGTAAACAGATAGCAAAAAGACAGAATTTACTAAGTGCTACAAAGGGCAGGAAATTATGGAGAAACATGATCGCTAATTTCCTGAAGGGCAATAAATATCACCAAATGAAGTATTTTAGAAACAATAATTCAGGAAAGTCAATTTTCATTTTATTTTGTGGAAAGTTGAAATAAATAAATGAGGCGGATTTCTGTTGTTTTATTTAGAATTTAGAATTTCTTTCGAAATTGCAATACGGTTTACAAAAGGGATACGCTATTCTCAAAATTAATTTTATTTGACTTTATGATTTCTAAAAACTAGTCAGGGACGCACAAAGTGGTGTTTCTTTTGGAGGTGCCACCTAAAACAGCAAAAGTATAAAAGAAATAATCAGATAAAATAAACGAAAATTGATCTTTGGAAGGGAGCGTTTATTTGAAATTAAAAACAGATTTTCCTTATTATATCTTCGGTGTGAAAATTTGGCAACCAGACTCTATCGTTGACGTAAAAGAAATTAGCGAAATAAAGTAGCGGCAGCGTTCTGATTTATTACACTATTCATGTAGGATATCTTTTATAATAATGATTTCTTCCTTAAAGTTATGGGGTTATTATAGGTGAAGGTGAGTGTTCAATATGTAATCAAAGATAGAAGCAGACAAAAATACGAGTTTTTGCTAAGATGTTTATCCCTTTTATGGTGACTGTAATGAAACAAAGTTCACAATGTTTCTTGTGTATGTCCGTCTTCTTTTTGGTTCAGAATTAAGTTAGTATAATAATGGTTAAAATAGCTTTGCGCTGAGTTGGAACGACTAATTCATTTACTCAATGAGTTTGGATGACAAAACACGTCCGAACGATATCATTGGAAAGTGGAAAAGAGAAAGATTCTGTTGTTTCCGGAAGTGGAGTCATAAAATCGAGCATGTGACAAAAAAAACTTTTCTGGTTTCTTTATAACTTGCATCATAGAAAAGTTTGTTTTTTTTGTTTTTATTTTACTCATTAATATTTTTTTATTTATTGGTTTTATTTTCATTTTCCCACAAAGTTCAACTCTACTGTTAACTTGCTTCTTATATAGCGTATTTTGTCTGTCATACTAACAATTTTTAATGATAATTAAAGGCAGAAAAGCAAGGTTGTATTATACGCAAGTACACATTTTCAGTAATATTTACGCAGCTTAAAAAAACTCTTATTTGAAACAGCAATGTCGCAAATACACTAAGCACAATATATAATAAAACAAGTAGGCAGGTGTTGCTAACATTTGTTTACGAAAGCTGTTTGATATGTCGGCCATATTTGTTCTTTCGGAATCTGCGTAATTGAATGTCTTTTATCTCAAAGACAGCAAATTCACCAAAGTTGATTAGAAAAATTAATAAAGTTAATACACGATATCTGTCATGTTTTAAGAACATTAATGTTACAACAAGGAAGTAGCTATAGTGTAAATCATGTACGTTTGTGAGTTTTTTCCGCTTGAAAAATGGGGCTATGATTTCTATGCTGTGGGGGGTTGGTTTCCGATTCCTCCCTTTGTTGACAAAGTATCCAGTTTCAAAACATCAAACAATTTGAGAAAAATAAAACAATGCAAAATAGACGCGTAAACGATCTGACTAAATTAATATCGCGCTATGTAAATAGTGTACACTAAGACTTGTAATTTCAAATAGCTAAATTTTACGATAATTTATGGAAATACAACATTGAGTTTTTTTCTTTAATCTGGAAGGACGGCTGTACTACAGCGTTGTATTATACTCGAGGATGGTAATTGCACATTTATAAGTTTATCATTCGTTCTTACTTTGAATATTGCCGGCACTTCGGGACAGTTGCTCCAGCTATATATTTAGATACTAGCAGCATGGCCCGGCGTTGCCCGTGCTTGATTCAAAATTCGTACGACTCATACAGCAATCGCTATCACTTGACTTAAAATATGTTTGTCCTTCCTTTCCTTTAAAGGAGTGCCCTTTTCCGTGCTGATGTTGCTACAAGCCTTACTTCTTGCCTATCTCACACTGCGAATTTTTTCTAAGCTCTATACTAAACATTAAATCTGTTACGAAAAAAGAACTAAACAAAATGAAAACAAAAACGATCAGCTTTAAAAAAGGACACGTAACTGGAAAAACCGAATGAAAAAAGAATGTTAACAACAAATATTTTTTCACACCCAACACAGTTCTGCGGAATCAGAATCAACGTTGAGATTAAGCAAGCGAATGAGTCAATTGGAGTAAAGTGCCATGCAGATTTAAATTTTTCCCACTTGTGACGAATGCAGCTCTCGATTTTTTTTGCATGCTAGCATGCTAGTTAACATTCGTGTCAGTCAGCTGTTGGCTCTCACGCTGGCCAATAGAATCTTCCTGCCTATTCGTGGCAGCCAGCTGTAGGCTCTCACTCTGGCCAGTAGAAAATGACCGCAAACTACATGAAAACTGCCGTAGAAGCATGAAAAAATCGATTATTTCCACTATCGATGGGAGTTTGGAAATGCAAAGTCGGTCTTGGTCTTTCCCTAACTTGGAGCATGTGCATGTAAATTTTGGTGCAAATCCATCGAAAATTGCGGCCGTGCATTCGTTACACACACACACACACACACACACACACACACACACACACACACACACACACACAAATCCTGCCTTTTTTAAATATAGATATTCTTGATAAAATCCAAAGAAGAATTTGCAATGTTATTGGTCCTGACTTGGCATCTCGATTTCAGTCACTTTCCCATCGCCGTAACGTAGCTTCCCTGTGCATTTTCCATAAATACTTTCATAGTGATTGTTCTGATGAACTATTTTCTATGGTACCTAGAGTTTATGAATTTAAGCGCATTACTAGAATGGTGGTAAGATCTCATTATTTTACAGTTGAAATGGCTTAGTGGAACCGCAAGTTCTATGCTAATAGTTTCTTCTATCGCAATTTTCGCTTGTGAAACTCTCTTCCGACTTTGATGCTTTCCAGTCAACTATGATTTTCAAAAATATAAATTCAATGTCAATCGTTATCGTCTGTCTTACTGTTCCCTTATTGTTCTCTCCTCTTAATAGTATTTTTTTCTTCATATTCCCTAACACTCAGTAATTCCCTTGCTTCTTAGGGGCTTTATTGCCTTGCTCGGTGTAAAGTATTTAAAGAAACAAAGAAAAAATAATAAAAGAAAAAATATTCTCTGTTGTTAGCTACAGAAACACGTGGACGTATTATACGCAAGTCGAATTATAAACAAGTTATGTGCGGCATGGTGTTATCGATATCGGCTCGGAATAAGACATCGGAGAACCGAGTTCGAATTCCAACCGGATTCGTTACATTCTCTTACGCGTATATACCCTTGGGTAAAGTATGAATGTAGCTATTCTCCCTGCCTGCTCTTGGTTGAATAGCAGGATAGACTGGGTCCTATCGCCTTGGTTGGCAACCAGTCTACCGCAGAAAGAAACGGCAACCAACTGCGGGAAATATTCTGCCTAGAGAGTCATGATCACCCAAGTGTGTATCACGTATGGCAGATAACTGACAAAATTACTTGCATTATTTACATTATTCGGACTGTTGTCCTTAACTTTATTGTCATATTCACAACGTTGTACGCTCCGGCCTTCTTCGGGTGATAGAAATTTCGAACCGAACCCTTTATTTCGTCCACCAGGGTAGAATGTTCTAATTCCACGTGCCATGTCTCTTCCGGATGTCTCATTTATTTCCCTTTAACTTAACTCTCCAAGTTTTGGTTCATTCAAATCTCCGAGTTTTAGTTCAGAAAACAAACTTTCTGGTGAAATGTATTTTAGTTTGAGTTTCGCAGGGAGTTTGTTCTTTATTTGTCATTTGCGCTATTTGCTAACAAAAGTCTCTCGAGCCGACCAAGCATAGAAATGAATACAACAATGGAAGCGGTAATAAGAAATAGAATAGCAATGAGTAATAGAAAAGCAATGAATAACAAAAAATTGCAATATAATCTCTGGTAAAAATGCCATAATAATAATAACAAAAATTTCAATATGAATATTGTTAAAAAAACATTGCTGAGACATTAGGTTTATAAGTCCCAAAAATTCATAAGCTGGTGTCTTCGAGGACCATGGCCCAGTGGATAAAGACGTTGGTTAAATATTGGTTTTGAGTTCAATACCGGGTCACAGTGGAGAACGAATACTTATTAAGAAACGTAGAACAATCTACCCCGATGCACAAAATAAATGGTTCGGTTCGAAATTTCAATCATCTCAAGAGAATCGGAGCGTACAACGGCCAAAACGTTTTGTATATGGTAATGAAGATGGGGATAATAACCCGAATAATGTAAATAATGCAAGTAATCATAATACCTCACCTCAGAGATTCAAACGGAACTGACAAAATGTTTTCAGCTATAGCTTAAGTGTTTTGTAATGTTTTCTTATATCCTAAATGCTTACTTTATATATTGCACACTTAATACACTAAAAATATTTTTACCTGACTATAACATCAATATGTGAGTCTAATATGCTGGAGCGATTTTTGTGCCGTCAGGTAATTTTATTTAAAGTTTGATAATGGACGCAGAATTGTCGTTTTCTTTACAAAAAAAAAGACAAAATGATGACAAAATTATTGATATGTTGGTTGTTTCTGGAATTTCTTCTTATTCGCTTGTCTATAAACTGACTTAGCTTAACTACGACATACTCTTGGTTCTTCGATATATAATAAGCAACCGTCCATGTCTTCGTTTCGACTGTTTTTGTTCGACTCAAGTTCATATCTTTCTTTGATTGTCTGCGTGTCGTTTAATTATCTTCCCTCTTGGTTTACTAAATTTGTCCGGTAGCCGAGCGTCTGATACACTTTGTTCTTTCCCGCCTTTTATTATCTCTATCTCTTACTGTCATTTCTAAACCGTGTGATATCAGATCGACAGCGTAACTTTGTTTAAGCCTTGCCGTTTGCATTGTGTTATTTGCTATCACTACTGGGATTAGATTAAATTTGCGTGCCTACATGTATGTTGCGTTATATGAGTTTATACGTCATTATGTCTCTTGATTATAACGCTTATCACCAAACTACCATTATATATATATATATATATATATATATATATATATATATATATATATATGCACCATCTCACACACACACTTACGCACGCACAGACACACAAACACAAATGTTGCTGTTATTTAAATATTCTACCCAGTTCAATGTTATGTTAAGCCATATATATTGTCATAAATGATTACTTACTATTAGGTTGAGTCATAAATCATTAGGTGCTATTAGGTTGAGTCATAAATAATTGGTTAGATTAAAAAAAAGATACAATTACATTTTATACAATTATATATTCATCGTTATTTACAATAAATTGTTGGCATTTACCAGGCAGCTTTTAGACAAACCGTTTTACAGTGATCGAAATAGTTAATAACCTGTTGCTACAAGTTCAGGTGAATATGGCGGACGATTTAGAACACACAAACAAGTCCCAAAATATATTCTCGTGTTAGTCTTGTTGCAAGCAAACTTGCTTTGTCATAAAGGAAAACTCACAGCACCTTCGACCAAATTTGTACAGACACATTGCATCTGTTGGACATATAAATGTGCAATTAATGCTTCATAGTTTTAAGATCCTACCACATGCACAACATTACATTTTTTTCCAAGGATCTCGGCTTTAAGGATTGCTTGTGGAAATGTATCTTTGCTTTTTGCATTGAAAACTGTCGTATGTAACCCATTTTTTTATCTTATTATAATATTGTTATGGTGAAACACACCTATTCTATACTTATTAGACTCTCCCACCTAATATAAGTAGGAGTAGTAAGAGGAACGAGGGACGGTTGGTCGTCGAACGACAAACTGAACGGTTGAACTCTCTGCCTACGGGCGGGGAGGAACACGAACGAGGCTACGCCGAAGGGCGGAGTCTCGTTCGGAGAGGTAAATTGGCCCTGAACCCGTTTATACGGGTTCAAAGGGTATATAATTTTGGCCGGGCCCACGGTCTCGGGGTTCCCACGTTAAACCGGCCTTGTGCCACATGATACCCTCGTGGGGGGGGACTAAATATTAGTTGTTCGTCGAGCGACAGTCTGAACGGTTGAACTCTCTGCCTACGGGCGGGGAAGAACCCGAACGAGGCTACGCCGAAGGGCGGAGTCTCGTTCGGGGAGGTAAACCGGCCCTGAACCCGTTTATACGGGTTCAAAGGGTATATATTTTTGGCCGGGCCCACGGGCTCGCGGATGCCACGTTAAACCGGCCTTGTGCCACATGATGCCCTCGTGGGGGGGGTGACTAAATATTAGTCGATGTCGGACGACAGTCTGAACGGTTGAACTCACTGCCTACGGGCGGAAAGGAACCCGAACGAGGCTACGCCGAAGGGCGGAGTCTCGTTCGGAGAGGTAAATTGGCCCTGACCCCGTTTATACGAGTTCAAAGGGTATATATTTTGGGCCGGGCCCACGGGCTCGGGGATCCCACGTTAAACCGGCCTTGTGCCACATGATACCCTCGTGGGTGGGTGACTAAATATTAGTCGATGTCGGACGACTCGGCTAGACGGCCGATCTCTCTGCCTCTGAGCAGAGAGGAACCCGGACGAGGGAGAGCAGAGCCTCGTTCGGGGAGGTTGACCAACCCGATCCAGTTTATACGGGATCTACGCGCATTTTTTGGCCGATCCTACGGGCTCGGCCTCACCCCACTTTAAACCCGGCCTTGTGCCACATCTATCCCTCGTGGGCGGGGGGCAGTAAATACTGTCGATGTCGGACGACAGTAGTCGACAGTTAGTCGAATACGAAAGTAGTCAGCGACCACAACAAGATTACTCTGCGTAATACCTATTATATCAAGTTCCTAACGTTTGGTACGTCGAACTTATTTAGGACCGATTTTAGTACAAATACAAGCCTCCACTGCGAAATAACTCCACAACAAATATGAAGGTGATGCTGCCTATTGAAATTTATAAAAATCTTTCTCTCATTTTTTTAAGGTTTCTCAAGTCCAGTAGATGCTAATATACTTACTGGTGGTGGGGGGCTTCCTTATTTCCTTTTCTCTAGGGTGGTATGGATTGTCAACACATTGACTTCGAGTTGCATGTGCTTTCGATTTTAGTTGTCGCTGATATTGAAAGCCTTCACGGTTTGTAGATTCTGTTATCTGGTACTATTCTTTGTGATTCTGTAGCGCCTATCCGCGAGGTTCAAGAAAACATGATCCTCTCATAGGTCGACACGCTTCACTCTCTCGAAGCTATTTGTAAGCCTCGATCTGAGCAAGCGGTTGTATACAGCCAAAAGTTAATTATTTCTCAACGGGTTTGGAGTTATGCATGGATTTCATATCAAAGTCTCGATCTAACGAGACTATTTCGGAATATGACTCAAGATTTTAGGTTAAAGTTTGGGTTGTGTAGCAACTTGCGGGAAACTATCACAGGCACAGACGATCCTACGTTCAATTTCCTTATTCTCTATACTAAATTTGTTGTAACTGATAAATACGCCGTGGTATTTGAAGTGTTTATTATTTAATAATTTCAGATCTTCAATTCTTAGGAAGGATTCCGGTTACATGCTTTCATTATAATTCCAGGTATCCGTTTCTGTTTTGGAAAGTTTCATTTTAAATTCTACTTTTAGGAATAGCTGAAAGAAGGGCCTGATATATTTGTTCAAATTACAACAGATCTCAACGGTTGAACCAGCGGATGAAGAAGGTTACCTCCATGTTGGTGGCGAATTTATCTTAAAGGAAGCGATCAGCAAAAAAGAAATTAAATTCTTGGATACGAGATAATAATTAAAGATCATTCTTGTCCCAACCATGAACGCCTATATCATAAGTATAACAGGGTTCATCCACTGTATATTAGCCTTTGGAACGGAATCAGAACCTCTTTTTTCTGTTATTATATTCATTTAGGATACGCTATTTACATTATTCGGACTATTGTCCTCATCTTTGTCGCCATATTTATTACAACTCTTCGGCCATTGTACGGCCTTCTTCAGGTGTTTGGAATATCGAACTGAACCCTTTATTTCGCTCACTGTTCTAGTTCCACGTGTCATGTTTAATGGATATCAGTTGTCAGTTGTCTCCGGTTAATTCCCCTCTCCAAGTTCTCCACTGCCTTAGCCGGCTATTGAACTCACACTCTTTTGGCCCTGTCACGGGATCTAACTAATGCCTTTATCCACCGAGTCATGTGCCCTTGAGGACATTTGTGTATAAATTTCTGGGTATTATAAACCTAATGTCTTCTGCCTTCATTTTTTTACCGGTGCTCATATTGAAATTTTTGCTGTTATCATTCCATGTTATTACCAGAGCTGATATTGCAATTTTTGTTGTTATAATCGCTATCAATACCCGGTTACATAATTCCTCATCTCAGAAATATAGACAGATACTGAAGGGACGAAATGTTGTAATTAATATGGCAACAAAGATGAGTGCAATAGCCCGAATAATGTAAATAGTGTACATAATACCTCATCTCAGAAATATAAACAGATACTAAGGGGACGAAACGTTGTAATAAAGATGGCAACAAAGATTAGTACAATAGCCCGAATAATGTAAATAGTTTACATAATTCCTCATCTCAGAAATATAGATAGATACTGAAGGGCCAAAACGTTGTAATAAATATGGCAACAAAGATGAGGACAATAGCCCGAATAATGTAAATAGTGTACATAATACCTCATCTCAGAAATATCTGAAGGGCCGAAACGTTGTAATAAATATGTCAACAAAGATGAGTACAATAGGCCGAATAATGTAAATAGTGTACATAATACCTCATCACGGAAATATAGACAGATACATTTAGGATACGGTATGGGATGATTACATGATCAGGGACCATCTCTACACATTTGTATATGAGCTGAGCAAAGCCTTAGAAGAAATTAAATAGTTTGGGGCTCTCAATTCCTCCTTATCGCTTTCCAGATGATGTTTGGAATGTTGCGGTATTGGGGTGCTCACCAGACATAAGTGGACCGAAATAGTTCTTCAATCAGATTCATCCAGTCAGTGTGTTCGGAGATTAGAAAGTGGTTTCTAATGAATGAAGGAAATCTCTTTTGATGCCACTCTAGATTCAACGTAGCAGGTAGGCAATTTAGTAGAGGTAAGCCATTTCCTGAAGTTTGATGACATGTATGCTATCATTATAATACTTTGGTTCCCAAAAACGGAAGGTACTTATTACTAAGCCGAACAGTTAAGAAATTTCTTAAAGCATTTTTTGAAAATCGGCTGTCTGCTTTGATGAAACTTTTTTTAATTGCATAAGATATGATGTCTAATAATGTCACTCCTTGCAACCCAAAATTGTGTGTATGTGTAGTGAATTAATTCAAAATAATTTTAAGTAAAATTGAGGTGAATTAATATGTAACAATTTTGCGCTCATTTTGGAAAATTAATAGAAAACAATTTTATGAAAAAACATTTGGCAAAATATAAAAAGAAATAGAAAGAATAAAATTCCATTTCTGGCTAACAAAATGCTATTTTACATGATGCATTGCAGATAGATTTCTTTAGCACTCCTAGTCTATTTGGGTGACGAATTATTTTCCACTCTCTCTCCCTCTCTCTCCCTCTCTCTCTCCCCTCCCTCTCGCTCTCCCCTCTCTCCCCCCTCTCTCTCTCTCAAGGGTGGGATGTGGCGAGCCTATCACTACTACCATGAAGAGTACTCGGACGAACTGCATTCTTATTCCCGCCAATTCTAACCTTCACGGCAATGACCCATCATGCTATTTATGTTGTAGCAAACCACCCACATTCCCTCTATATTCCATCGATGATAAGTAAGTTTAACTCGAACAGCTTCTTCCCGCGAACCACTGCTCTCCGGGACCAATTCCCAAGAAGATGCTTTCCAGATCAGTATAATCAAGATATTCAAGTCTAGGTTTAACCGTTATCTCCCCTTCCTAGCCGTATAAACTACCTCTTAACGTAACCCTCGACCCCGAGTGGTCCCGGCCCTTGTACAGGGTGAACATTAGGGAGCTGATTGTGTTTCTTGCGCATTATTGTATTACCAAAATACATTATATCACATCTATGCTTTTATTATTATAACATTTCGACTGTTCTACGCTTCGACCTTCTTCAGGTGTCTTCGATCTGACCAATCTTCAAGGAATATCGAAGAGGGACCTCTGTTTATTTTACGTGAGTCGATTGTTCTTGTTCGGCTTTAGTTGTGTTCTTTTTTAGTACTACTCAGTTATAGCTTACCTTGTTTCTAATGTGCTTGAGACTGTACTACCTAGACCGAGGATTGAACTCTCAATTATTCTGCCACCAAATTCACAGAAAAATGGTTCAATCCTCTAAGTATTTTGTCGTGCTTCGTATTGCCTCTGGCTTAAATTACTCAGGTCCCAACGCTGCATCGTAGATTTCCTTGGCTTTTTTTAGCTCTATTTTACGAGGGACAGAAGTAGTAGCATCGTTACTGGACGGAAGCAAAGGTCTGATCGAGAGGGCGCAGGTTAACCGGCTGGCCGAAATCACATCAGCATGTGCTGAATTCCCTCACTGAGGAATCTGGGTGTGGTGAGGTATATTGCACCTTCTCATTCTGGGTCCTTTCTCTGTTGTTCTCTTCCCCTCCCTCCCTCTCTATCTCTTTCTTTGACGTTTCCTGTTTCCCTCTCTTTCTCTTTCATTTACTTTCTTCCCCCTTTCTCTCTCTCTCTCTCTCTCTCTCTCATATATATATATATATATATATATATATATATATATGTATTATCCCTCATCAATAACATGACTCGTATTTTCATGCACAACGCAGTCTTCAGGTGCTGAGTATAAACTAATTGTTACGTAATTTAGTTTCTCTGGTTATCACAATGTTGGCGAAGTTATATACTGCGATTACAGTTTGCTTTTTGGGTTTTTTTTTTAATTTTAAAAATTATATTTGACATTTAAAAGAAATGGGACTTGTATATACAGGGTGTCCATAAAGTTCGTGTGCACTTTAAAAAATTTATAAACTTTATTTGATTTTGCGAAAGAAATAATCTATAAAAAGGATTAGAAAGGAGTATATCTATATTTTTTAAGGTTTTATTGAAATTTTATTTAAGTTTCCACATGTCCTCCATCATTAGCAATACAAAGGGTAATACGATTTTGCAGTTCACGGAAAATATTTGCCAACTGATTTACAGTAATGCCTGAAATCACATTAGTTATTTTAGCTATACTTAAAACTAGGTACATTAAACTTTATAACATTTTTTACAGATTATTCCTATCGCAAATACAAATAAAGTTATAAATTTTTTAAAGTGCACACGAACTTTATGGACACCCTGTATATGTAAAAGTGGGAGCACCTTGAGGCGGTGTAATGGTTAGCAAACTTAACTCGCTAGAACAATGCCTAGTGAGTCCAATCCTCACTGGTTTCCCCCTTACTTTCGGCCTTATGCCACATCTAAGCTACGCTTAGAAAATCACTATATATTTAAAAACAAATTATTTTAGAGTTGTGAATATTATTTATTTATTTTTTGGGACATTCATCCAATTCGATATTCGTGACTTTTACCTGTCCATCACCGAGAATCTGCTAATGGATGATATAAATTTAGCAATTAATTACTGTTGAAGTTTATTTTGGTTCCACTGAAAGTCCTTGGAAGTTTCGTTTCTACCATCATCGAATGATTTTAGGCAATATAATAAAACTGTTTTCTCTAAATATTATGGCAATTAAAGAATTTTGGTAATACAGCTTTTATCACCTGGTTTGGTTTGATGTGTTTTACGGCATATCAATCTCATTGGGTTATTTAATGCCGACAACATTTTTTTTTTGGTAATATTTTTTTTATCAAAAATCTATTTCTGGTAATATATTTTTTCCTCCAAAATATATAGCAGGTAATATTATTTTAAAACATGTATTGCTAATAATATTTTTTTTAAACGTATTGCTGGTAATTTTTTAAAAAATATATCGCTGGTAATAGTTTTTCTTCAAAAATTCATTTCTGGTAAAAATTCATTTACAAAGTATCTCTGGTATAAAAACCCATTTTTATAAAAGTATCTCTGGTATTAAACCCACACTTTTATAATGCTTTTTACCTCGGTTTCAGGGTTAACATTTTCCCATAGCTGGGACCCTAACAGGTGCTACCACCCCGGGTCAGGATGGACATGGGAACACCAGCAATTAAGAGGTGATTCCACACTCCTCAAAACCTCCTGCTGAACATAGTTTATCGTCTTACCCAGGACCCGGATGTAGTTTATCATCATACCCAGGACAGTTTATCACCTAGGATATTATAGCAAGAGCCATATCTTACAACGAGAAAGGAAATAGATGTAACTTATGGCTTGTTGAAATATTAGTTATCTTAAAACACTTAAATAACCTTAGCATTTTAAACAAGAGAAATTAATTGTTGTTTACATGTAGGTATAAAAGTAAATATCTGCTTAAATACGTTGATCCAGAATCATTTGTAATGTAATTTAAGAGTTGGATTACAAAAAGAACAAGTAATCTCCCTTTATGCTTAATAAAAATATAAAATTTGATATTCACAACTCTAACCCTGTTTGTTTTAAAAGCCAAATATAATTTTTTAATTAAAAACTGGAATCCCAATATAATATAT
Source organism: Acanthosepion esculentum (assembly GCA_964036315.1). Classification (NCBI taxonomy): domain Eukaryota; kingdom Metazoa; phylum Mollusca; class Cephalopoda; order Sepiida; family Sepiidae; genus Acanthosepion; species Acanthosepion esculentum. The sequence continues at coordinate 147,653,477 of OZ038475.1, forward strand.
AACTGCTCCAACATTGCAATAACCATATAATTTAAATTAACGGTCAGTCTATACTCACTGCCTGAACATTACATTCTGCATGAAACTCTGAGTTGTGCTGTCGATGAGGAGGTTATATCTATATATATACTTAATAGATCTGTTGTCTTACATCAAGCATCGTCTTATTAATACCAGCTCTATACGTGTGATATATATATATATATATATATATATATATATATATATATATAAAAGTGGACATGGAAGTCAGGACTTAGAGGCGACAGTCTGTTTCATGCTAGTGCAATCGTCAGGCGACTAGTGCTGTTATTTTTCTTGGCTATTTATATATAAGGGTCAGTGGTGCATTATGGGTAGTCTATTTTGGCGGTTACTTTTACCGGAAGTCGCTTATTTGTTTATTTATTTATGTCAAATTATTTTGCTTGTTTTTTTGTTTGTTTTTTTTTTTCATTTTATTTTTATTTTTTATCTTATATATTTATTTTTTATTTTGATTGGTGTTTTTGGTTAACGTAGTAAAAATTTGTTTATATAGCTTATTGTTGGTAGTCTATTATGGCCGTCATTTACCGGAAGTCGATTGTTTGCTTATTTATTTGGGTTAAATTGTTTTGCTTGTTTTTATTTATTTTCATTTTTATTTTTTATCTTATATATTTGTTTATTTGTCATTGATTAAATCTATTTGTTGCCTGACGATTGCACTAGCATGAAACAGACTGTCGCCTCTAAGTGCTGACTTCCATGTCCACTTTTATATTTACACACGCTCTATCTCTGATATTGAGCACTTTATCCCATAAATATAGCACACTTTAAGACTATATTTCTTCATATATATATATATATATATATATATATATATATATATATATATATATATATGTAGTAAACCTAAAGAGCCAGAAACCTACCAAGGTTACACCTACGCGGATCGTCAGGGCAAACTGACGATCCGCCCTGACGATCCGCGTAGGTAATTATACCTATAGTAACGTTACTTAATTTGCTCTACTTAGCATATTGAGCACTTTGCTTAGTTATTTTACTTTACTCGTATCGGAGGGTTTTTTCTTTGGACTCTCAGCTTGGATTCAAGACGATTATTTTCGCCGGAAGCATATGTTCTTAGATTTTTCGTTTTTTTATCCTTTTTTCCCCTTGGGTATTGGCTTGTTCATTTACAAGCAAAAGCATCTAAGGTTTTGCCGGGAGAGTATAGCTACTTATATATATATATATATATATATATATATATATATATATATATATATATATATATATATATATATGTGTGTGTGTGTGATAAAATATAAAATAATAAAATATATATTTATATAAAATATATATAATAAGATATAAATATATATATATTTATATATATATATATGTATATTGACCACTAACATTATATATATATATATATATATATATATATATATATATATATATATATATATATATATATATTAAGACATTTTTATGCTTATACATATTTAAGTAAATGCTCTGTTTATAATAAACAGTATTAACAACATTTACTGGCCTGAATGTCCGAGAAGATTTCATAAAAAATATTCGTCCTCCGACAGGAATCGAACCTGTATCCTGTACGGAACCGTTATATAGCCTGATGTGCCTTAACCGATTGGGACACAGAGGATTAGTAAGGATTAACAAGGTCGACTTTACTGATTTTAAACTACAATCTTCCATGATTCTTTCACGTACGTTCATATCTGCTCGATGCCTATACAAATGTAAACAAATGACGTCACACATTATGAAATGGACTTTTTATATATACAAAAATTTTCATGGACATTCAGTCCGGTAAATGTTGTTTAGTATTGTTTATTATAAACAGAGCATTTACTTAAATATTTGTATTTATAAAAAGAATGTATAAACATCAAATATTCTTAAAGTAATTGTCGGACTTTGTCCATTTCATAATATATATATATATATATATATATAATTTTAATACTCTCGAATTCTCGGATCAACTTGTTACTGTTGGTATTAAATTCCTTAAGGAAGCGGCCGTAGTTTTTTTCCATTTCTTTTATTTTCTCAAGTAGTTTCAATCTTGTCCAAGATCATCTTCAGAGTTGAATTGCTAATATACTTATATACTTATGAACATAAAGAGGTTGATCCGAGAATTCGAGAGTATTAAAATAAAATACATAGACATAATATGTCCAAATTATTCAACCAAGCATGCTTGAATGAAGATATGCTGCCTAAATACACACACACACACACATATATATATATATATATATATATATATATATATATATATATATATAAACAAAAAGAAAAAATATATATATGTATATATAAATAAAAAGAAAAAACTCAGACGACATTCATTTAACGGATGTCAGAATTCGTTGAAAAATACATCACTACTCTCCCTAAACTCAACCCCTTTTTTGAACGTAACAAATAACTGATACTACAAAAGTTAATAAAAATGAACACGCTACCACCCTTTGTCAGAATGATTGGATTTCTCTGTATCCCTGGAAACACAGAATTATGAATTTTTGTGTGACTTTAAAACACAGTAAATTTTAAAAAATAAGTTACTCCAAAATTCGCTTGAAGATGAAATGGAACTGTTTTTAATTTAATTACAAAATTAAATTTGACGTTTTAGCTTCCATTTTTGAAATATGGTTATTACTGTGTAGCGAAAAACCCATATTTTAAAATCACTTAATTTATAAGATATATATATATATATATATATATATATATATATATATATATATTATCGAGGTAAGTGTTTTTCTCTTTATTTTTCTTTTACGTTTCCTTTATTTTCTAACATATCCGCATTTTTTTGCCTTTATATGCCTTACAGCTAATAAACAAGAAGTGTTTTTTTAAAAAAAAATCAATCAATCAATGACACGCTAAATCAAATTTAAAGATATTTTGTTTTAGTAAAATACGAGGTGATAAGTTCGAAAGGCTTTAGGCAACTTAAGTTTTATATAATAAGCTATGCGTAATAAGCTCTAAGATATATATATATAAGAATTCATCTAATAAAAGTGGAATTTGTTTTCTTTATTATCTCCCTTTTATTTTCAATTCTAGATAATTTTTCTGCCGCGAGTCGTCGCCCGAGGAACATTTTATACACACGTCTTTACAAGGAATTTACTTACAAATAAACACACTTCGATACGTAAAATTTCAACAAAAATTTTAACTACCTTTTTATTGTAATATGCGTTTGAATGTGCGTGCGGTGTAATGGACTGTGACCGGGTTCGAATTCCAGCCGCAGTTGTTACATTCACTTACGCGCAAATTTCCTTGTGAAAGATACGATTCGATCTCTTCTCTCACCAGCTATGGCCGAAATGACTGGGTTTTATAGCAAGTCTAGGCCATCCTTGAAAAGGCATACGATAATGAAAACGCACCATGAGTGACATTCTACCGCAGGCGGAGAAAGAGTTTACTGTTTTACTAAGAGATTAAAAAGGAATAAAAAATGTAATATTTAAGACAGAAAATCTTTTTCTAGTTCCATATATATATATATATATATATATATATATATATATATATATATATATATATATATATATATATATATATATATATATATATATATATATATATATATATATATATATATATATAAATAACAGGTAAATTTAACGAAAATAATAATTTTATTCAAGACATTGTTTCCTATTTTGTCACTTTTCATCAGGAAAATCAGTTCTGGGAATCATTTCAGAGAGACACACATTTATATCATCCTTAATTGATTGTCTTGCACGGAATTTGATTTTGAATATACACATTGCTGTTCAAAGACAATTTCGATCATATATAAATTGCTTAACATCAACAGGTAGACAGGAACAGCAAAAGGCTTCACATACATTTTTATAGGAGAGATTTTATAAAAGAAATTCTACAAATTCATCAATTTTATGTATCTTAAAATAAAGAATATGGCTGTACTTTGTACTGAGCCCTCTTTTAAATTGAATGTTACGAACGTTGGAATTGTACTCTGTTCGTTCTCAATTTACTTTTATATATATATATATATATATATATATATATATATATATATATATATATAAAACATTGAGGTCAACATTAAGCAGCGACAGTCTGTTTCATTCTTCTATGCAATCTTCCGCTGAAGTTTCCGTTGAAGCATAAAATAGACTGATGTTATCGACTTGGGGTCATAACAAGTATCGGGTGTTTCAACATCATACCCATTTACCCAGGCGACCCTAACGGAACAATATCTATTCCGGCAGGTGATCCTGAAGAAAATGCCCACCAAGCACACAATAACGAACGGCATATTTATTATTCATGAAAATGAATTTGGCACAAGGCCGAAGGGGAAGTGGAGTAGGGTTGGTCAACACTTTCTAGACCCAAATCAGAAACCCATTCATTCATTACAATTTTCTCATTCACCACAAGAACTCATCCATCACCATCCAATCCAACATATACTACAATATCACAAATTCACAGGAAATCTACAAAAAGCCCCATGTCATAGAAAAATTCCATTATGTACAAAAAGTTCAAATGCGACTTTCTTACATTTTTTTTCTTTTTTCTTATAAAAATCTAATAATAATGAAATGAGGCGAGGATAAGATGAACGCAAAAACGGTCGCTCGACCTCCCGCTATCGTCCTGCGCCCCGTCTAATGTGGGGACCAGGGCGGCATTCCCATCCTTCCTTAAGACTAAGAGTGATGAATTCACCAGGATCGCCCCAACCGACAGAAAAAGTCGTCACGATAGTTGGGCGCATAAATCGCGTCCATCTGCAGCGAACTGCTTTTCACGGCCTTATCGGCCACACTTCACCAGCCCCCACCCCGCATCAACAAGGACATGGTCCAACTTCGCACCTAGGGTGTAATTAACCAGCAAGGAAACACCTCTCGCCAGCTGGCTCCTGTATGTTGAATAGACAACAAAGACGCTAGACAGTACACGAACATCAAAATCGTAAAATGAGTCTCCTACATCTCGGCCTTAGCTACGCCGAAGAAAAGAAGATCACGAAGCAGGTGGGCTACCTTACTCCGATCTCTCATGTCTCTCGTATTTAATCTGGCTGGATTGATAGAGATTTAGAAGTTTAACCCTTTAAACGCAGACTGAATGGAAATCGGCGGCTATCAAGACCACGACGGTTTGCCCTATGCTACCAGTGCCCAGTTCGGATCCTGTTCCATGCGTCAGTGAAAATACCAACAACGTTCATGGAAAAATAGCTTTATAACGAGTGGTGGATCAAAACTGGGGCCCTCCCTGGACAATGGTTAGCTAATTTTCGAAGCTCCGGTAGACGCCACCTAGGCCATCCGGAGCTTTACGTCCTTGGTTGCAGCGATGAAGACCCAAGCCTGCAATCCTGATTACATTTATGACCCCAGGACCATTATGAAAGTTCCTGGGATCGCCCGTCGCTTTACTATCAACAGATATTAATTTGAACAAAGGTTCTGCTTTTGTTGCTGTTCTTGTTCATGCTGCTGTTGTTTTTTCTGTTGCTCCAGTCACTCCAGGTACTGCTCTGGGACATCCTTTTGTGGAGGTGGATCTGACATCTTTCGTCCTCTCCTCACGACCTCTTTCCAGCTCTCGGGGCCCTTGACATCTTCTTCCACCGCTTCTGCTGTTGCTGTTGTTGGATGAGGCTGTGGGGCCGTGTTCTTAGCTGGGTACGTCTTAGACATATGTCATGCGGCGCCACAGGACAAACAGTGTGATCGACTACTCTCTACAACGCTGAGGATCGTCCGGCAACCTGTCGGGCACCTCCAAAAAACACTTGCGGGACATTGTCAATTGCAGTATTATATCCCCGGTGGCAATTCTGCCCGCTTTACTCCTTATTAAGGCAACTACAAGGACCTCCTCTACCTCCATTGGTACCTCTATGTAAGGTGATCTTTGTCCTTCGGGTCACCATATACGCAGTTTGCATCCTCACCGACTTAATGGTGAGGATGCTTCACGCTAGCGCTTTTGCCCCTCTTCCGATGTCAGCAAGATTTCCCTCATTACGTTTGACCATCTTTCACACTTTCACTACAATGTTTAGACAAATGAGTGCCTCCACGATTCCTTCTCTTCTGACACCCATCAACATCCTGGTATTTATACGGATGTCATCAGGGAAATTGTCCTTTTAGAAATAGCCTCCTAGGACGACGGAATGGTTAGAAATTCATTTCCTGAAATATATTCCTGGTACTTTTCACTCACCGCTATTTAATAATTAGGCTCCACATTTTTGGCCTATCTACCGTCCATGCTGAGGTATGGGAACTTGCCAATTGATCCAACTGCTGAGACAACTCAGACATTTTGACCGGGACCACACACAAAAACAAATAACTCGCAAGACAATCACGTGTGCGAAAGAAACTAGATGATATAAATAAACTAAATAAAACTAAATCAAAGCGTAGAAATAAAACTTTACTTCAAAGTTTTGCTTAAGGAAGAAAGGCACACAAAATAACATAAAAAGAAAATACAAATTTAAAAAAAAAACAAACACAAAAGAATTAAAATAAAAAATAAAAAATGGGTTTACAGAAAAGAAGAAAAGAAAATATAAAATTTCGCAAAGTTAACGTAAAAAAAGGGCAAGAATAAGAAACATCTACACTGAAAGTGCAAACTATTTCGCTAGAATAGTCCAAGCCTGTCCGAGTAAAACTGACACACAATAACGAATAAATCATATAAACAACAGCAACTGTTGAATTTGAAATAGAAAGTGACCGTATGAGAAACGACATACGTCACTTCTCTCTCATTCATGACAAGACAAAATCAGAAAAATCGAATGATCGCCTTTTCCCCCATAAGTTCAACACGTGGAAGGATACATGTTCGCAACGAACACCGCTTGAGATTGCAGGTTCAGACATTTCTACTCATCGTCGGGAATGTTTTTATACCCGATGAAACTATATTTTTCTCATATTATATATAGTCATATACAAATAAATTCAACCACAATTTTGATCTAAAATGGCCACCAACATAGAAGTAATTTAAGGAAAATTCTCCAGAGTGCCTCTATTGAATCTTATCAAAATATAAATCTACACCCAGTTTCTTTCCAATCTCAACTTCCCTGAAAGAATCACTACTTTTCCAAGACAACATACATGACCACAAATATGTTGAAAAATCAAAAGAAAAGGCTTAAATCCGTTAGCTCATGTTTTTAAAGATGTACACCACTTACGTCCATCACGTAAGCATAGCAATCTGATCAGAATTTAAACAGTATTCAATTATTATTAAAAAGAAATATTTAAATATTTCTTGAGTAATATTTGCTTACTTTTGACCTACTAGACTTTGAATTATGGCATTTTATGTCCGCCACATGTTTTGACTGACCTTAAAACGACCTAACGAATATTAATGAATTTTCTCAAATTTAAAAGCCTTGGTAAACTAATGAAAGTTCTCCACTGCCTTAACCGAGTATTGAACTCACACACTTTGGGTCCTGTCAGTGAGCGAAATAAAGGGTTTAGTTCGACATTCCAACCACCTGAAGAATATCGGAGCGTACAACGGCCGAAACGTTGTAATAAATATGGCGACAAAGATGAGAACAATAGTCTGAATAATGTAAATACTGTACATAATACCTCATCTCAGAAATATAGACAGATATAAAAATGTCTCCAGAAAATAAAAGTTGTTAAAATGCTCTCCCATTTTTCAAACCTAAACAACAAATAATTCTCTCTTTCTTTAGACACCATGTGCAAAAAATGGTGATGGTCTTGTATTTAATAAGGTTTTATTTTTACAATATTATAGCAAATATGATATAAATAAATAAAATAGTACACACATACATAGTCTTAATCTCGCAAAAACATGGATCATAAAGGAACACCTAACTTTGTCATTTAAACTGTAATACTTAGACATTAGTGTTTGACTAATCGGTTTGCGTGTCATTTTAATATACTGCTATGAGACAAATTCACTATGGCGAAATTCGAACACGCGTTTCATGAACGAAAAACTATTGCACTAGCCACACATCCACACACGCAGACACACATATATATGCATATATATTATTTTAAAATATAAACTTATCTATCCGTCTATCTATCTATCTATCTAAATATATATATATATATATATATATATATATATATATATAAGCTTAGTGAAATAAATTTTTGATAAATAGTTGATTATCGATAATATTTCATGTCGATCATATATTTGTAGATAGATAGATAGATAGATAGATAGATAGATGATAAAAATATTTGTTTTAAAGTATGCAATATTTATGTGTAAAAGTGTCAATATCTGAGACAGACCGGATGTAAATTGATGGTCTGAAGATTGTTTTTAAGCATGAGACTTTGTTAGTGCTGGTGTATCAAAAATACTTTTACAAACTTTGGGGCGAGTTGTGTACATCATAACAAAATAAAATGTTCATATAAGCGTATGTCCAAAAGGCCATCTTGTATCTTAACACAGCAACTTATAACAAATGTTTAAATGTCCTCCGTTTGATTCGACACACTCATGCACCCGTCAGATCATTGACTGGTGGACCCTTTCATATACTCCTACACAATGTCGAATGGTTTTGCAGGCCTCCATGACACGTTGATGAAACGCCTCTATATTATCAATGTCTGTCGTATCGACCAATTGTTTTAAGTAGCCCCACAGATAAAAATCAAAAGCATTGAAATCGGGGGAATGTCCAGGCCATGGAACCGGTCCTCTCCTATCTACCCATAATAATAATATAATGCTTCTCCCGTCGAACTCGACGTATGAGGGTCAGACAGATCAGTTCCCAGAAACTGAAAGCCCGACAGCCACACAGGATTTGATTATAGTGGTGAAGGCTTTGTGCAGGGCCATCCACACTTTTTGGAGGGACGAATACAGGGACCTGGTGCAACGGATGCCACAAGGTCCCCAAACGACCCTCCGCAGGTTTTGAATTCAGAGTTATCCTTCACCTAGACCAGCCATCCAAGGCTATAGAACCAAGTCTGTCCTGCTATTTACCCAGTTGGAGGGAGAAGAAGAGGATTCACACCTTTCCCAAGGGTATTAGCACGTAAGTGAATGTAATGGAATCGACTGGAATTCGAACTCGGCTCTGCGATTCCTCAATCCAAGCCGTTATCCATTACTCCACCGTACCTCCTCGTATATCTACCCATATTTCATGGTAAATGTTCGTAATTGCATCGCAGACAATGTGACTAAGATGTGCTGGAGCCCCATTATACATGAAGTACGTGCGTCTTCGTATTAGCAGTTTTACATCCTCTAGCAGGTCTGAAAGTCTGTTCAAAATAATGTCCCTGTATACAGCTCCTGTAAGACGTGCTAGGAGAACATATGAACCTACCAGCAAGTTACCTACAATTCCAGCCCACGCTTATTTCTTTCTATGTGCCGTGTCCTTTCAGGACGTACGCGTCATGGCTCTTCACCTCCCTTTATCACTTGCAGCTCTAAACAAGTTCCTTCTCTCTGCTTCCCCCCCCAGACTACGTTTTGTCATCCACTTGCTTAAAGCCGCTAGGTATGTCATGCTTTTTTCTCTTGTTTCTCTTTCCATCTATTCGACCCCTAAGTATCAGATTCTCCAGGCCCTCCTTCCTCATTATGTGTCCCAAAAACTTCAGCTCCTTCTTCCTAATGTTAAGTATAAGCTTCCTCCTTGTTTGCATCCTCTCTAAGACCTCATCGTTGCTCACACGCTTGGTCCATGATATCCTTCTGTAGAACCCCACCTCCGTCGCCTCGATTTTCTTCTTCATCTTTGAGGAAATCATCCAACATTCACTGCGGTAAAGGAGGACTGATGTCACGTAACAGCTCAGTATTCTTTTCTTCGTTACCAAAGAAATCCTCTTGTCTCACAATACTCTGCCTAGCTTTTGGAATGCGTGCTTGGCCATCCCAATACGTCTACGGATCTCAGTGTCGCATGTACCGTCCTCTGTCAGAACGCTTCCTAGATATTTAAACTTCCGAGTCTGCTTGATTCTAGTGTTCCCGACCTGCAAATGGCATTTTACTTTTACCGATAATCATGAATTCTGTTTTCTTGTAGTTTATTCTTTGTCCTGTCTTCACACTCTCCGTCGCTAACTTCTGTAGATTTTGCAATTTCTTTTCTGTGCCTGCTATCAGTACTGTGTCATCTGCGTCATTAATCGTAAACTGATGCTAGTGTCTAGCCTGTGTTTTACCATGTGGATTCCGATCCGCCCACAAATGTTGCTTATGTAAATTTTTTAATCCACCTCTTCCAAATATTACCTCATCTGTAAACAAGACTGAAAAGACAAACAACGGATCGGCAGTTTGTGTAATAAACGATCGAGGTGAGGGATCAGAGGGCAAAAGACACTGTAGACGTTGCAAATGATATGAATATAGGACCTGCACTTGAAGTATCCTCCATGTAGGACTATGATATGGACGACATGCTCGGATTCCTTAAATACTTGATAACTGGATCGAATCTGACAGCCTTTAGAATGTGTTCTTCGTGGTCAGGCGTACGAGTGGATCTCGGTCTTACTCGATCTAGAGTGTGTGATGCCACGGGTCCTGTCTCAGCAGCGTGACGATAAACAGCAGCAAAAGTTGGATGGAACGGCCTTTGGTCTGGAAACCCAATCTGATACAGCCGTGCAGCCTCGCGTCCATTACCATTCGTGCGGTTGTATGCAAAAATCATATCTACCTGTTAACGATATGAATATCCTGCCATCGTTAAACGAAACACTTCTCAGTTAACTCACTACTACACACGTTAAACATTAAAGATAGACTAGACACAAATTTACATGAATGACAAATGTAACCCCGTCTAAATGACAACGAAGCGCTATCTACCATGAACTTTCTTTAAACTTAATAACTAAAAACGAAGAATTTTCCGACATATATTTATTTGGACTTTTGTGCTTGTCTTGATTTTAGGACAAACCAAGGGAAGGACAAGTCCACATAAAAATATTTCGGTTAATTCTTCTTTTTTATATATATATAAATATATATAAATATATATATATATATATATATATATATATAGATAGATAGATAGATAGATAGATAGATAGATAGATAGATAGATAGATAGATAGATATTGATAATATTAGTGATAAATATACACATACATATGCAATCATATATTTAAAATATAAATATATATACATACATACATATATGTATAAAAAATAATTCCAAGAGGATAGAATCTAGGTAGAACTCAATGTTCAGGACAGAGTAAGGATATAATAAAAAGGCTTAAACACTAATATTTCATGGTCATAATTTATTCCATTGGAATCGTAAATACGATCCAATTCATCAGACCTACAAATTCAAAAAGAAAACAGAAAAAACATCTCCGGGAATAAAAAATGAAATTTAGTGAGCGTGTGGGGCGAATGCTAGAGTGAATGAAAGCCAAACTGAGGGGTAACAGACGAGAAAAGTATAGGAAAGTCTAAAGATGAAGGTGGGACTAAAATTAACAGAGAGAAGTTTTAAAAAGGGGAGGCAAAGACGGTTTAAGTGAGAAAATACGCATATTTTCAAATGTCTGATACAATTAAAGATACACCGAAAGAGTTTATACATTTCTTGGTGACATACACACATAATAGACGATAAAATCTTAAAGCTCAGAAGATGAGAGACGGAGAGGAAAAGAAAAAGGGGTGGGAGGAGGTGGGTTGGGGGAACTAAAACCGAAGGGCCTCTATAAAAGGGCCACTGTTTAATCAAGAAAATTTGACAAAGGTAATATCGAGTACAGGTTACAAATCTAATCTAAACATATAAAAAAACGATTATCTAAACTAGCAAGGACCTAAATTTCTATGTTCAAAAACACATACGTATAAGCACATACACAACAAATATTAATATTTTCACATACATACATACATACATACAGGCGTGTACACACATACCCATACATATACATATATATATATATACATACATATACATATATACATACATATATACACACATATACACATATACATATATATATACATATACATACACACACATACATGTACATATATACACACACACACACATACATATATATACACATATATACACGCATACACTCTTACATATATACACATTTACATATATACATACGCATACGTGTACATAGACAATATATACATAAAACCTTACGCATCTCCATACAAATACCTAGACACATCCATCTAAACAAATAAGCAATGTATGCCTCTATCTATCCGTCTAACTAAACATACATACGTACATATACACCCATATACAGATATATATATATATGTGTGTATATATACATACATACCTAAACATGCACACACATACACATAAACACATCTACCTACATGTACATACATCCATATACGCATATATACACATATATACACACATATACATACACATATACATCCACATACATACACATATATATATACACACACACACACACACACACACACACACACACACACATACATACATACATACATAGATACATACATACATACACACACATGAACGCACATATCCATATCTATATATAAATCAAAATGTACAAGCTAAAAATTTTTAAAAATAATTAAAAAACCTTAGGGACAATATCTATCCGTATATACATGTAAAAATATGCGGGTGGAAACTAAATTAATTTATACTTCAAGGACATTGAGGGAGACAACGTTAAGAATATTAAAAATATTAAAACCGGCTGAGTGAGTAACGCGTATCTACGTTTTACATATATACCTAGGTATTATCTGATTTTGCATATCGGTTACTAGGGAAAACATCTACCTACATACCCATTCACACATATATCACCACATGAATAAAGATTAACAAAAATAAATTTCAAATACATAGCGTATCACATAAACATACACAATGATACATATAGATAATCATAAAAGTCATTCTATAAAAATGTCATGCCCGAGGTTATTGAACCAAGTGACAACACGTTATAAAACCGTGTTTATGTTTTGAATCGTTTTTGTGCCTACATTTAGAAAAGATCTCACTACGAACATTTAACAACTCATCTTGATTCTTATCTCTAATAATAAATTTTTTTACACAATGCACAGATCACATCGATCACGGAAGTTATTGGGGGGTTTAGCTCTTGATAGGTATCTCCATTCGAAAAGTGGAGTTAGTCCCCTATCCACCAGATCCCAGTAGTGTTTGGATAAGGAAGTTTGATTTTTGAGGTATCTATATCTAAGAGAGCGTTTATGGTTGTATAGACGCTGCTTCCAATCACCCGTGGATATACCTATATATCTTTTTTCTGGTTTATATTTTCCTTGGGGAAGATTGTTGCCTCGTACACTACATTTTCATACGTACATTTACCCCCGATTGGGCAAAGGTCTTTATTCCTACAATTGCAGTTAGGGTTACTAGATTGAGTTTCATTACTATGGTAGTTTCTAAGTATTCTACAATTATGGGAAGATATAATTTTCTCCATGTTTCTAACGCCTGAATAACTAATTTTCAGTGTTTTTCTATTGAAAATTTTATGTAGTGAATATTTACTATGAAAGTGTTTATCTATTAATCTTAGAAAGAAACCTCCTATATCAATGTTAGAGAGCCTGCAATACGGTGAGTTAAACCATATTCCCTTCCTCTTTCTGTTTTTAGTTCTATTATTATTCTGATTTACTAGTTCTCCGTTAAAGTCTAATTCTTGTCTAAAACCACTATTTTTGACGGCGTAGTTGTATGTAAATTTATTATCTTCAAAGATATTTTGGTTAGAAGATTTTTATTTATTCTCGTATTCACAGTTTTGGGGATGTGATCTATCACAGATTTAGGGTGGTTAGAGTAGACGTTGATGTATAGGGGTATCTGATCAACTTTATGGAAAGGTTAAAAGTATCATTAGATAGGTTGAGTGTAATATCCAAAAAGTTGACTATTTTAAGGTTGGAAGATATTTCAATCTTAAGGCCTAGGTATTAGAAGGCCCTAACTATTTTCTTATGTAAGCTGGAAGTTAAGAGGCCATTGCTATTAGGGACAAAGATTAGGCCGTCATCTCTATAAATTCCTACTTGGTTAAGGCTAACTACTCTACTTAAGGTGTCTGGAATGTATATGCCCACTACATCTGCAATTTGGGCAGAATCGAAAGCTCCCATAGGTACATCAATATATATATATATATATATATATATATATATATATATATATATATATATATATATATATATATATTCTGTATTTAGGAAGCAATCCTTCATGCACATTTCATTGAAACATACATACAACAAACTATTTCTAATTTTAACAGTTAAGATATATTCCTTGAAATAATAATTCGCAAATGAAAATAAAAGAAATTTAAACAGCTATAGCATTCTCGTTCTTTAGCATCAATACCCGGAAGGTTATTCGTGAGTATGAACGGATTTTATTAAAAATTAGCAGACATATTGTCTGTAATGTTTTCAATGACATGTCTAAAAGAGAATTTGCTACCTAAATACACAAAGATATATATATATATATATATATATATATATATATATATATATATATATATAAGTGAACACAGAAGTCAACACTTAGAGGCAACAGTCTGTTTCATGCTAGATGCAATCGTCAGGCCTGACGATTGTATCTAGCATGATACTGACTGTCGCCTCTAAATGTTGACTTCTATGTTCACTTTTATATTTACACACGCTCTATCTCTGATATTGAGCACTTTATCCCATAAATATAGCACATCTTAAAACTATATTTCTTTTTATATATATATATATAATACAGCGATAGGGGGTTCTGAAGTTACATAGAAAAAAGTTTCTCTATGCTTCATATATATATTTGATACAAATAGATAATACTGAAAATGTTGAACTCAGCAACATTGTGAAGTTATCGCATTAATAAATTCACAATCGATTCTCATTTATGTCTTTTTCCCCCCACTGCCTGTCATGCGCAGATCTTGTAAGTTGGGAAAGATCCAATGTAAAACGTTTACATATCTCTGAACATGTTCTCGTCCAGTAGCAACGGTAAAATGTATTTGTTTATTTTTAAATAGGTACAATTTAAGAAGACCTGAAAAGGACGCTTTCATTTATTTCATCTGATTCTGCAGCAGCGATATGAAAAGAAAACGACAAAAGGGGATTATGTAGCTAACTAGATAGATAGATAGATAGATAGATAGATATAGATAGATAGATAGATAGATAGATAGATAGATAGATAGATAGAATGTCGTGTGTAAATTTTATCAAATCGTATTGTTTTGTTTTTTCATTGTCTACCTGAACCTGAAGTCGTCTGATTATATAGAGTTAAACTTTAAAGAACTTGGCGCGACGAAAACGTCACTGTAATATGCCATTCCTACATATTACCAACCTTTATTCGCCTTCGCAGCATTCGTAACCTGTGGAAACAATTTACAATATATCAACGACCAAGCTTCTGTCAAGAATCGAATAACCTGGGAAATTCAAAGCAGCCTTTAAGTTCAAATTCCGACGACGACCAGGGTATGGCGATAGACGTTAACATAATGGTTGGTCGATCAGAAAACATTAGAATAACGCTACACCGAAAACATTTTGGATTTGAACCAGAGACATAAATGGGGTTAGTCTCGTTAGCCTAGAACCTGAAGACTGATAAGAAACGGCAGCCATTCTGACGTCTATCTCATCTTTTTACGTTTTCTTTTCTGTCCCCTCAAGAGATTATGCACAATTCAAGATTATTTTCGAATTGACCAAGTGAAAGAAATGATAAGATTTACTCTTCAGTATTGGCTCATCAACTTTACTTCTCTTTATTTCAATTTGTGCCTCTGAGGCGTAGAGGCTCACAACTCAAATCATATTCCTTATGATCTTACTGGTAAATCTATCGGAAATTATTTGCGCGTGTAAAACATGCAATAAAGACCAACTGAGTCACTCTCTCATCGATAGAAAACTATAAAATGATTTTTTGTGTCCTAACTCCCAAAACAGCAAAGAAAGAGCTGACATATTTTTTTGGTTCCTAATTTGCAAAATGAAAGTCAATACGTCGACAATAAGAAAGATTTTCAGGCTTTCCGAAAATTGTTTATTGTAATCGATATATTAATGGACTCGAAGCGACAAGTTGCGAAACGGAGAGTACAAAATGGTTTTCATGAATTCTTCATCTAAGAGCCCCAAAGAAAAATGTCGTTTTTCGTCTCCTTAATAAATCGTGTAAAAATGAAAATCTCTTTATAGAGTATTTGCGTTGGAGAATCATCAGGTAGAGTATTGGAATGATATTCATGAGGTCTATGCAGAAAACGACAAGCCAGAAGCCAAAATTAAGGAAATTACTCGGTAAAAATATAAAAATAGGAATAATTGCAAACCAGAAACTCTTGTTGGAATGGGTAAAGGAAATTTTCATAACTCTTTTAATATAATGTCGTAAAGTACCACGCTGGAGTAAAGGATAGGGTTTGAGGAATTGGAGAGTCGTGTTCGAATTCCAGTCGAGTTCATTTCATTCACTTATGACCTAATAACCTTGGTATGAATCCATCTCTTCTCCCCCAGTTATGGGTTAAATACCAGGACAGTCTGTATCCTATAGCAACCGACGTAAGAGAAGGATAACTATGAATTCAAAGCTTGGAGAGGAGAGGGGTGCCGCCATGCTATCTGAAAGGATCATGAGAAAGAAGAAACAAAGTCTGTTTCTTCTGCCCTTAAACCCTTAATATCCGTCATTTTTTCTATTCAGATACCTTTGGATACATTACTTTAGCACAAACAAGTACGCACATGCACTGCACACACACACTCGCGCGCGCACACACACACACATAAAGAAAGAAAGAAAGAAAGAAAGAAAGAAAGAAAGAAAGAAAGAAAGAAAGAAAACGCAGTTGAATCGCAAAGTAAAGTTAAGTGAACAGTTGTCCGTTTTTAAAACCACAGAATGATTTCAGATCAGCTATCGAACTTTATTAAATGTATTTGTATTAAGAGGAAAATTAAAAGAAGATTTTCACACTTCTAATTTTAAAAAAGTACGAACTATGTCTGGAAACACTTGTCTACGACGGAGAGCAAAAATTCTCAAAATTAGCTTTGGTTTTAACACAATTAGGCTTCCTTTTTTATTTTAATAGTCAAAAATGGAACAAGAACTTTAAAACATGAGAATATAAGTCTAGATCATGAGTTTCTTATAAATACAAAGAAAGTTATGTCGAAAACTGATATTTGGTGTCCGATTTATGGTACTAAAAGCGATTAGTGGTCAATTAAGTGCGTGAAAGGAACTGAATGCGTTCTAAACATTTTGCTCAAGAACAATTTACTTGCATTTTGCATATATAAATTTGTTTAATATTTGGGAACTTAAACTAAAAAAGTAGAGAAAAATTTTCTTTCGGGCATTTATGGTAGCATTATTCGGAGTTTTAAGTTCAGAAAAAAGAAACAGGAAAAATATGACAATAAATTGTATTAATTTGACGGTATTTTAAAATCTACGTGAGAGAGGTTATTTCTTTAAAATAGTGTCAAATTAAACCTGCCTGTCATTTATAATATATTAATTTCAGAAATATTCCACAAAGGGCAGAAAAAGCAACTGTGCAGAACTGGTCATCTAAAAAGAAATTATTAAACATATGAGAGTTTTGATTGATTTCAAACTTTATCCTGAGAAATCGAGAAGTAAGTCTAGAATTGTCTTGAACACCAAATGAACAGCTTTGATCAAGAAAGAACAGATATTACATTTTAGGCTTCAACACATACGTGTAAAAAGAACAGGCATAGATAGATAGATAGATAGATAGATAGATAGATAGATAGATAGATATAGATAGATATAGATATATAGATATAGATAGATAGATAGATAGATATAGATATGGATAGATATAGATATAGATAGATATAGATAGATAGATGTAGATGGATATAGATAGATAGATAGATAGATATAGATAGATAGATAGATATAGATAGATAGATAGATATAGATAGATAGATAGATAGATAGATAGATAGATAGATAGATAGATTCAGGGGATCATGCATGAGACAGATTCATCAGGGGTTGGGAGGAGACCAAATGAAACAATGGGAGATCTGTCCAGAAAATATCCAGCTTTTTACCATTAATGAAGAACCATCAAGTGTCTATGAAAATGGTGGCTCTTCCAGGCACTCACTCACTTATCGCAGCGTCGCTTTACCTCACGAAATAGTCTGAAAAGTTATCATTTCAATCAGTCAGCTCGTTGATCTCCACTTAGCTTCGTTTGTGGGTTAAAAGGTGCTATCTTTCCACGACGATGTTAGCATCAGAAAAAGCCAGAAATCTCTGGAAGTTACAGCTGTTGAGAGTATATGAGGCTGACAGACCTGAGTGATGTAATACTTTGCAAAGAACAAAGCGTTTGCAGGATATGTACAAAAAAAGACAGATTTAATTCCATAGTAAAGTTGCCAGTTATCCCTTGTTCACATATGCGCTTTCTCTCCAAAATTCTATGTTTCCCTCCTGTAATGTTCTCGGGGACGCAGGTGGATGGCATACATCAGAATGAAACCGTCAACATCATGTCCCTACTCGGACTTTGGCGCACCTCCTTCAATATTTTTGTTTCCCATTCAGTAGATTGTTAGCATAGAAATGACGCTTACACTTAGCAATTTCAGTTATAAAATGATGATATCTTCCAATCTAGTATTGTGCTTAAATAATTACCAACAAAGTATTTATAGAAAACGTACAGGAAGCTACTCTACGGCGGTGAGAAAGTGTTATGGTGTTGAAACCATAGAAAAATAACACAAACTCGGATATAAAGTTAAACGGTATATTATTCACGGAAACGTAGTACAAAGTATGTGAACTGGAGAGTACTTCTCTCACTGGTGTCCTGACTCACTCATTCATACACTCACTCGGTGATACACTCTTGGTAACTCACACCTGGTGACTTCTTCATTACTAGAAATTGGTAGCCACATTATATAAGTGTGGAAGAGTCCATTTGTAGGTATGTCAGGTTCCCACAATGGAAAGTGAAGCCGAGATGCCAAGTCAGGCCTGATGATATTGCAGATTATCTTTTGGATATAAAAATATGAATAGTAAACAGAGCAACAAAAGATTTCTGACAATCTATAGCAATATACAGTTTCAAAATATTCACACATGCAAAGAAATTGGAAAGCAATGATGCTTCACTCTTTTCATTTGTTTGTATTAAACATAAAACAAAACCAATATACAGGGTATTTACATTAGTCGGACTATTGTCCTCATCTTTGTCGCCATATTTGTCACAGCGTTTCGGCCGTTGTACGCTTCTTCAGGTGGTTGGAATTTCGAACTGAACCCTTTATTTCGATCACTGGGGTAGACTGTTCTAGTTCCACGTGCCATGTCAGTTATCAGTCATCTCCTGCTAATTTTCCCTCTGAAAGTTCTCCACTGCCTTAACCGGGTATTGAACTCACACTCTTTGGGTCTGTCACTGGATCTAACCAACGCCTTTATCCACTGTGCCATGTGTCCTTGAGGACATCTGGGTATGAATTTCTGGGTATTATAAACCTAATGTTTTCAGCAACCAATTTTACCAGTGCTCATATTGCAATTTTTGCTGTTATCATTTCATGTTTTTACCAGAGCTCATATTGCAACTTTGTTATCATTGCTTTTCTCTGGCACTCCTTATTACTGGTTCCCATATTGTATTTATTTCTATGCTTGGTCGACTCAGGAGATTTTTTTGGCCTAGCATATGTTTACGAATTTTCCAATGGTGTTCCCTGTCTATGATCTCAACATGATCCCACAGGGGACGGTGATCTCCCTTTTCTCTCCATATGTGGTCAGCCACGCCTGTTTTTTCTACTTCCCCTCGCGTTACAGCTTTCTGGTGTTCTTGAAGCCTTACCTTGAGGGGGCGGCCTGTCTCTCCTTTATATTCCTTTCCGCAGCTGCACGGGATAGCGTACACACAGTCTTTAGTCATGTTCTCCTCTATGGGGTGTCTCACTCAAGAGAGATATCTGCGAAGTGTTGTCACGCTTTTGAAGGTTGTCCTGATGTTATATGGACCGCAGATCCTTTGTATTTTCTCTGATAACCCCTTCACATAAGGCAGGCAGACTGTTTTCTGAGTGTTGTTGTCCTCCTCCTCTTCTTGTACCTGCCTATCACCAGTTTTTGGAGGCTGCTGCCATGTACCCAGGGTAGTTGTTACGTTGTAAGGTACTACTTATACTGACCAATTCCTTATCTAACGTCTCTGGGTCGGCACTTATGACTTTTGCTCGGTGTTGTAAGCAACGGACGATCCCTTTCTTTAAGCTGTATGGATGGTGGGAGTTGTAATTGAGGTACTGTCCGGTAAATGTCGGTTTACGGTATACGGATGTCTTGAACCCATGCTCTGTTCGAGATATTAGTACATCCAGGAATGGGAGTGTGTTGTTACTCTCTTTCTCCATTGTGAACTGTATCGAAGGTCTTATTTAGTTCACATGGTCCAGTAGAACCTGGACATCTTTCCGGTGTGGCCAGAGTATGAAGGTGTCATCTACGTACCTTAACCATATAGTTGGCTTTAGAGATATAGATTCTAATGCCATTTCTTCAAAGTATTCCATGTATATATTCGCCATTGCTGGTGATAATGGCGAGCCCATTGCTAAGCCCTCATCCTGTCGATATATGTGTGATCCCATTCCGAAGTGTTGTTGTTTGTGTACAGAAAGTCAACATCTCCATCAGATTATCTATTGGAATACTGGTCCGTTCTTCTAGGGAAGAGTCAGAGGTCAATCTGTCTCTGACTACTGAGAGTGCCTCCTCCATGGGTACCTTGGTGAACGAACTCACCACGTCCAAGCTCACCATCTGGTTGGATAGGATGGGAGCATCTTTGATTATTTCCACGAAGTGGGCGGAGTTTCGGACATATGAAGGAGACTTTCCGATCAATGGGTCAATTATATCTACAAGGAAGCGACTCAGAGGGTGGCACACAGAGCCTTGGCAACTAACAATCGGCCTCAGCGGAATACCGTCTTTGTGAATCTTAGGGAGACTGTATATGTGAGGTAGCTTGGTGTAACGCTGCGATAACTGCCTATACATTTTGGGTGCGAAGTTATCCTTGTTCTTGATTAGGATCTGTGACAGTTTGCGTTCCGTTTTCATAGTAGGATCCTTTTTCACTTTGCTGTAGCTACCATTGCTAATGAGATCTTCCAGTTTTCTTGTATACTCTGATTTGTCCATCACTTCAGTCGCATTACCTTTGTCAGCCTGTAGTATGATGATGTTTTCGTTCCTCTGTAGGGATCCAATCGCCAGTCTCTCCAGTTTTGTTATATTAGACCTGGGCAGCTTGGCTCTCTCCAAGGTCTGTCTCACTTTCCATCTCAGTTCATCCGCCTGAGCCAGAGGGATGTTCAAGGCCACCTCCTTGACTCTGGCAATGATGTCCAAGTATGGCACCCGCCTGATGGTTATGGCGAAGTTGAGACCCTTATTCAATACTGACTCCTCAGAGGCACTCAGCTGATATTGGCTGGTGTTGACTACTGCTTTCACTGGTGGGTGATGAACCTTCTGATCTATCAATCTATTTAATTTTTGCACTTGGCGAGCCTTGACTACATCAAATTCATGTCTGAAGGATTTATCCAAGTCACTTTGGATCCTTCTCTCGTCTTCTTCATTAGTAATTCTGTTGAAGAAATCCTCGAGCGTCTGGGAGATATGAGCTTGTAGTCGATGTTTTATCCAACGATTGTACCGGATTCTCTCTCGGACAAGGGCATGTCCCGCTTTCTCTGCGACCCGACGAGCTCTCCTTGAATTGATGGGAAGTCTTGGTGCCAAGCCTGAAGGGATGAGTTGTAGGTCTCTGCATCGGTGTAGGAATGTCAGATGGTTCGATATTCGTGCCAGTTTCTGGTAGGATTTCTCAATTTGTCTCCATATTTTTGGTATATCGGGTCTGTACCGATCCTTCAGTGTCTGTTTATATTTCTGAGATGAGGTATTATGTACAGTATTTACATTAGTCGGACTATTATCCTCATCTTTGTCGCCATATTTGTCACAACGTTTCGGTCGTTGTACGCTCCGGCCTTCTTCAGGTGGTTGGAATTTCGAACTGAACCCTTTATTTCGATCACTGGGGTAGACTGTTCTAGTTCCACGTGCCATGTTTGATGGATGTCAGTTATCAGTTATCTCCTGCTAATTTTCCCTCTGAAAGTTCTCCACTGCCTTAACCGGGTATTGAACTCTCACTGAGTCCTCCCCAAGAGCCATTTTATTCGTCCGAATATAATCCACTAATGAAACCAATCTTTAAATCAAAACAATATGAATATTCACTGATCAATTCACATTGTCATTAAGGATGCAATCATCACACAATACAAAAATTCAGTGCCGTTTCACTCATCATCGTAATCATTGGGCCTTTTTTTGACTCGAAATCATATTGAAAATCAGTGTCATTTCTCATCTCCTACATCTTAAAGTACGTTATAAAGAATTGTTGGAATGGATAGGTAGTCTTGAGATATTTGGTGGGGTGGGTATTAGAATAATCCAGAACCTACACTGGCAGCAAATCGCTTGCGCACGAAAAAAAAAATTTAATTCAGTATATATACAAAAATAGAAAGGAGTGTAAGAAAAGGACGTCTTCTCACAGGACTTCTTCAAACTAAATGGTGAAGCGTTTCTGAAAGAATTTGAAGTTCTACCACGTTTCAATACTGGCGGCCACAATCTTAACAACATAAGATATGCAAATGACACAGTGTTCATGGCAAACACAGAAAGGAATCTATAAGAATTCCTACAGAAGGTATTGAAGGAAAGCGAGAAGAAAGAACTAAACAATACTATATATATATATCTATATCTCTATATATATATCTCTCTCTCTATATATATATATATATATATATATATATATATATATATATATATATATATATATATATATATATATATATAGAGAGAGAGAGAGAGAGAGAGAGAGAGAGAGAGAGAAAGAAAGAGAGAAGGCACGGTGGAGTAATGGATAGCGGCTTTGATTGAGGAATCGGAGAGCCGAGTTCGAATTCCAGTCGAATCCATTACATTCACTTACCTAAAGTGATAGCCTTGGAATCCTCTTCTACTCTCTCCAGCTATGGACAGATTGGTTTCTATAGCCTTGGATAGCAACTAATCTAGGAGGAGTACAACTCTGAATTCAAAAGCCTGCGTTTGGGGACCCTATACATATATAGGATGTAGCAAAATTAACACTTGTTTTCAAGCTGATGCACATTGGACAGTGTTGAACAGCGGTCATCACGATCAACAGACCTAACAACACCGGACTTTTTCTTGGGTGTGCTGACAGATCTTGGTCAGAGAATCAAACGGAACCGAATTACTGAACTGAATACATTTTCTGAAATTTATGTAGAAATTTGTTAAATGATTTGAAGCAGGATTTGTGATAAGTTACAGTGTTTGTATTGAACATGAATGGGAGCATTTTGAATAGGTTAAATAGTGTGCTAATCAGAGCGAACAATGTTTTGATATGACAATACTTATAAATTTTCTTAAACTAGTGTAATTTATTTATGTTTAATAAAAATGTTAATAAAAAGGTTTTTCTTTTACCGCGCCATATATATATATATATATATATATATATATATATATATATATATATATATATATATATATATATTGGCTCCTGAAAAATTAATTCCGGTTGAGCTTTGTGGGTGTGAGGTGTACGTTTGTAAACAGTGACTATTAAAGCTAATATAGCATGACTCTTCGGCAGAATTGAGTCACTGTCAGTCACTGTGTGTTTATCTAAATCTAAAAATAAACACGCTAAAATTCACCTTCATCCCTGCCGTGCGCCGACGGTAGAAGTTCCGACTGACGCCAATTCAATCGAGTTTCGATCCTAGCTAGAGGCAACCGCACGTCTAGCCACACTGATGAGCTGTGAAACAGCGAAACAGTCTGTCTGTGGCTGACAAATATATATATATATATATATATATATATATATATATATATATATATATATATATATACACAATAAAACGTTATACGAAATAAATCCATTTTAAAATAAACGGAACGTCTACTGAAATACGGGTATTCACTAAAAATAACTTTTGAAGATTTATATATAAGATAGATAGATATTTGAACCCGGCTTTTAATTTCTGCCAATGATTGATTAATCTGAACTAATCCAATCAAGGCAATTTTGACCTTTGACTTATATTCTACCAAATATTTTGACTTAAATCAAGATTGAGTAAATATTCTTCATTGTTAATTCTCTTCAGATAATGTTAAAATAAAAATCTTTAAAAAATGCGCAAAAGTTTTATATCAACGGCGACTTTACCCTTGAGTTGAGTGGGGATGGCCGTCTGTCGAATTAAAGAGATTCTACAATTGAAACGGAGAGCAGTGAAGCTGAGGGAAACTCAATTATATATTTGATATATGTGCTCACCTGCGCGTCTCTGAAAATAGCGATGTTTTGTTAATTGCTTTAGTTCTAGCGAATAATTTTCGGTGGCCCGCTTCGCTATAAACCTAATCAGCTTTGTAACCCTCCCTCGTACCAATTTAGAAACAATTTTGCCCAAAATTGTGCATTCAAATTCCTCACTCTGTTCTGAAACCCCTCTTCTTATCATGTCTCTGTCTTCACCTCCCCTTTTTTTGTTTCCGTCATCTTTTCCGTTTTTCACTTTCTCTCCCCCTCTTACTCTCTCCATCGATCTCTGAGTCACTCCCTCTTCTTTTCTGTCCATTTGTTACTCTCTATCTTTCACTCTCACTCTATTTCGATTTCTTCTCTCTTCCTCTTCCTCGTTCGCTTCTTTTCTGTCACTCCCTTTCAAATTCATTTCTCCACCTCTTACTTCCTCTATCCCTTTCCTCCTCCTTTATCCCCCCCTTTCCTTATCCATTTTTCGTCATTTTCTCTCCCCCCCTCTCTCTCTCTCTCTCTCTCTCTCTCTCTCTCTCTCTTTCTTACTCTCTCTCACCCTCTAACTAATCATTTCTTCAGGGCATTTTTGTTTATGTTGATGTGAAAGGTGAGGTATGTGAATGACAGTCATGGGGGCATTTCAATTCGATACGGAGCTTATACACTATTTGATGAGAATAACCCCTTTTTAGGACTACAGAGAATGTATTTCTCTTCAGTGTGCTAATTCGGTTTCGGTGATGATAAAGCGAGAATAATTGTCGACTGAGAGATGTGGACCGTAAAAGCGACGCGAAACGAGCAAGCGGACCGAAGACAGGAGGCTTTATTTCTCCATCTATTCATTCATTCATTCGTTCATTCAGGTGATCATGAGAGGCGCGCTCTCCTGTGAATCCTGTCTAGATTTGGTTAATTTGCAACGAGTCGCCTCCCTTTATTCGGACGCGGACTGTCTTATTGAGTGGCCTGGCCGGATGCTAGTTTTGCCAGCAATGGCTGGTGAACAAATTGATAAGCCGTTCGTT
>OZ038475.1:147681699-147704199 GCA_964036315.1 Acanthosepion esculentum
TAATTATGTATGTATGTATATATGTATAAAGTCGTGGACAATTTTATGTTTGCTGAATTATTTTTTTGCATATACAAATGGGTACCCGAAGTCTGTCCAGAAGGAAACCTCCCCATGGCATGCCACCTTCTTTCTCTTCAAAGCATTACCTTTGAAATCTCACTCCCTTATCCCAACATCCATTCCATGTTTTTAAAAATTCTGCAACCTCCTCTTTCGGGATTGCATTATCTATAATTTCGCTGCTAGTGTTTAAATGTGGAATTTTGTTTGTTTTAAGAAATGGCCGAAGTCGGAGGGAACCGGACTGGTGGGTAATGAGAAATCTGTAAATGCGATATTTTGCCAACGAATTACACGAAATCTGAAGAATATACTCGTTTCGTTAATTCAATCAATGGCTTCTCGAATCTTT
This sequence comes from Acanthosepion esculentum, assembly GCA_964036315.1. Lineage (NCBI taxonomy): Eukaryota > Metazoa > Mollusca > Cephalopoda > Sepiida > Sepiidae > Acanthosepion > Acanthosepion esculentum. Next base: position 147,682,115 of record OZ038475.1, read on the forward strand.
GACCGTGTAATCCCATAGGAGTTGGTATTTTGACTTACGCACATTAAGGTCAACAATTTATATCGAGGCCGCGCAACCAGTTCCCAATATATTTAAAATGGTCCACACAGTTTAAACTGCTTCGCTAAATATGGGCATAACTCTTCGTAAGTAGTCACTAAAGTAAAGAAAAACAATGTTACGGTTATAAACAATTCTCTTATAGTGCGGTATTAATATCGACTAGAATATAATTGAAATCAATCGATCAATAATATTTGCATCCGTCGACCATGTTTCTAAGAAAAATTTAGATATTCTTTTAAATCAATATGTTCGGTATGCTATTCTCAGTTGACTCAGGGTAAATCTTGTAAGTGGATCTCGAACGAGAGGAGTGAAAGGAAACACTGAGCCATCTTCTTCTTCTTCTCTGTCACTATGTTCTGTGTCTCTCCAGCAAAAACGCGTGATGAATTGCTATGCGATATCCATCCTTTTATATGTCAGTAAATGATGGACAATCTCACCACGGATGAAGAGAAAACTAGATGCAATAGAAAGTAGACTCTACAGAAGGATACTGAGGATTCCATGCATCGAGCTAGTAATCAACGAGTAAGTCTTCAGGAAAATCATGAAAAAGAAGGCTGAAATTCCTTGGACACAATGAGGAAAGAGGGCTTGGAAAATTTAACCTTCACGCGGCATATTGAGAACACGACAGATAGCGGAAGTCGGTAAGTCACTTACCTAACAAGCATGTTTGAATGGCTTGAGGAATGTAGGGTGGAAGCCTTTGGAAATTGAAAAAAACTGGTGAGACAGGAAGTTGTGGAGAGCCCTGATCGCTTCTGTCTTGGAATAGAAAGAAGAAGTTCTAAGTAATGTTTACTATCCACACAATTTAATTTGTACCATCCATTAGAAAATGCTTTTTTTACGCTACTTGATGCTTCCCTCTGTCCCTCTTGCCTTGTGAGAGTCAAATTTCCTGTGCCTTCTTTCCGAAATTTGTATTCCATAAATGTCAACAGTCCCTTTCTTATTCTATGTAGACGTGTTCATTATTTTCCATTTTCTTTCAAACTTCCTCGCTATCTGCATCCTTTGCCCATAATATTCTCAGCATCTTTCTGTAGAACTACATCTCTGTTGCCTCAAGTCTGCTCTTCGTGTGAAGAAACTGTCCAGCATTCACTTCTCGTTAATTAAAAGTTTTTCATTTTCATTCATTTTTGCAAGAGTAAGCAATATTTTTTATTGTCACTTTTATATGTTTTCGGCCATTTGTATCTGATTTATATATTTTTGATATGAAATAAATAAATTAAATGAACATTTTGCGTGCGGGCACTTAATTAGTTCACCGAATCTATAGCTAATCAATTGTTCATCAAAATTTCACTTGTCCTGCATTTTCTAAAGCTATTAATAAACGTTTTATTCATATGAACATTCTTTTCGTGTGCGGTGTCCCTTCAGGACGTAGGCGATCATGGCTTGTTGCTGTCAATAAGTTCAATCCCTCTGCCACCATCCCAGGTATTTTCTGCGTTACTTTCCCTTGTCTCTCTCTGTATTTCTGAGATGATGTATTTTGTACACTATTTACATTATTCGGATTATGGTTATTTATCACAACGTTTCGGCAGTTGTACGCTCCGGCCTTCTTCGGGTGGTTGGAATGTTGAACTGAACCTTTTATTTCGCTCTCTGGAGGAGACTGTTCTAGTTCCACGTGCCATGTCTGATGGGTGTCAGTTATCAGTTACCGCCTGTTAATTGCCCTCTACCAAGTTCTCCACTGCCTTAACCAGATATAGAACTCACACTCATTGGTTCCTGTCACTGGAGCTAACCAACACCTTTATCCACTGTACCATGTGTGTCCTTAAGAACAGCTGTGTATGAATTTCTGGGACTTATGAACTTAATGTCTTCAGAATTATCTTTTTACCAATGCTCATATTGCAATTTTTGATGTTATCATTGCATGTTTTTTACCAGAGATCATATTGCAATTTTCGTTGTTATTATTGTTTTTCTTTGGCACTCCTTATTACTGGTTCCCATATTGTATTCATTTCTATGCTTGGTCGGCTCAGGAGATTTTTGTGGCCTAGCATATGTGCTGATTCCTTAAGTTTACGAATTTTTCAATGATGTTCTTTGTCTATGATTTCAACCTGATTCCACAGAGGAGGGTGATCTCCCTTTTCTCTCCATATGTGGTCAGCCACGCCTGATTTTTCCACTTCGCATCATGTTACAGCTTTTTGATGTTCTTGAAGCCTTACCTTGTCTCTATTAACCTGTGAGTATCAGATTCTCCAAGCACTCCTTTGTTATTACATGCCCCAGAGATTTTATCTGTATCTTCCTGATGTTAAGTATATGCTTCCTCCTTGTTTGCATCCTCTCCAAAACCTCATCGTTGCTCACACACTCAGTCTATGAAATCCTTAGCATCCTTCTGTAGAACCATACCTCGCCGCCGCGAGTTTCTTATCTTTGAGGAGAACGTCCAATATTCGTTGTCGTAAAGGGGGGTGGGGCAGATATCACTCAGCACTCTTTTCCTTCTTACCAAACAAAACATCCTGTCTCGTAATACTCTGCCTAGCTTTTAGAATGCCTCTTCGGATATCAGTGTCGCACTTAATTCCTCTGTCAAAACATTTCCCAGATATTTAAATTTCCTCACCTGCTTGATTTTAGTGTACCCGACCTGTAAATCGCATTTCCTTTTATTGATGAACATGCATTCTGTTTTCCTGTAGTTTATGCTTAGTCCCTTAGGAAGTTTTGTAATTTATTTTCCGTGTCTGCTATCAGTACTATGTCATCTGCGTATCCTGTGTCGTGATTGTGGCCGCCAATGACGAATCCCGGTAGTACTTCCAATTCTCTCAGAAGTGACTTCCTGTATAGGTTGAATAGGTCCGGTGAGAAGATACATCCTTGCCTTACGCTCCTTACTATTTTTGAATATATGCTGAACTCATTCTCTATGCGCATGCATGCCGTTTGCTGCCAGTATAGGTTTTTGATTATTCTAATATCTCAAATATATCAAGGTTGCTGAGCACTTCAAAAAGATCTTTTTGGCGTACTTTGTCAAACGCCTTTGCATAATCTATAAAACATAGGTACACGTTCTTCTGCATTTGTACCTTGCTGTCTCTATAGAGGTTTCAAACTTTGCTCGTTTCTTGCATTCATGTTCACAAATACCTGTAAATGATTTCGATGTACAGTTGCGGCCAAAATGTTCTGAACGGCATTGTTTTCGTCAGAAAAGTAGGTATAATTTTTTATCAAAGTTGTTTTATATTCTATAATTTTCACAGACAATAAATACGAGACAGTTTTTCGAGATAAAGTTTTCTTCAGTACAATGCTCATTTCCCGAGAAACAGCAGCAGCAGTTTTAAATCTGCCCTTTTTAACCAACTTTACCATAGCACGATCTTCTCTCTTGGTTGTTTTTCTTGGCCTACCTGTAGACTTTCTTGCTTCACACGAACCACAATCATCGTAGACCTTAAGAATACCGTGAACAACACTTTTTGACTTGTTAACAATCTTTGCAATATACCCAATACTTAAATTATCCTTCTTTCGAAGCTTAATAATCTGCTGACGAATTTGTAACGGAGTAAGTGGCATTATATAAACAAAGTACACTGCAGATATTCTTACTAATGTTTAGTAAACGAACCGTCACGTAAAAAAATTAAGAAAATTGAGTTCGCCGTTTAAATATACTAAAACACGGAGTAAAAGCAACCGTTCTGATCATTTTGGCCGCCATAGGCTTTGCAGTAAATCACTAAACCATCCATAACTTTTGTATTATCCTCTCAAATTACACCAAAATCTCAGACAATAACAAATAATATCGTATTTATTGTCTGTGAAAATTATAGAATATAAAACAACTTTGATAAAAAAATTATACCTACTTTTCTGACGAAAACAATGCCGTTCTGAACATTTTGGCCGCAACTGTATGTATAGTCAGAGATGAAACTAACCCTATCGCAGCCTATTCTATGTTCAGTTTCCTTATCACTTATACTATTTTTTTCTATACACCGAGTTATTTGAAATGTTTAATATTTACTAATTCCATATCTGAATATTTATGATGGATTCAGGGTAGCAGCTTTTATTACTTTTATTTCCAGGCCAGTTCATAGTTTCTATTTTGGAAAGTTTTATCTTGAGTCCTGTTTTTTGGAAAACTTGTTATTGAAGATAGAAGATGGCGATTAACGTTTTCATTAAAAATTTTGAAGATTGTAGTTATCAGGGAAGCAAGTAAACGGAAGGGAGTTTCCACGGGTGGAAAGTGCGAGAAATGAAACAGTTTAAATAGAAATAACGGTTGCATTTAACTATTTCAACAGTAAACGGTCTTAGATTCTACTCGAAATTAATCTAGTAGCATGTTTAAATTGTATTCGTTGTATTCATGAAAAGACAGAGGGAAGCCCCGCTACGTCGGTGAGAAAGTAACTGAAATCGAAATACCATATATATACCGTCCTTCTTCAAACATCGTGGACTGGCGCTACAGAATCACAAACAAAAATTATATTCCAGATAACAGGAATCTCATCAAGTGAAGACATTCAACAGCAGAAATAAATTAACACATGTAACTTTTTGAGAAAATAATGACAAACTATTTTTGTGAAGAATTGTTTTAGGGGAAAGATTTTTATAAATTCCAATAGATAGTAGTTTCTTCTCGGTCAATGAATGTTTCCTTATAAGAAAAGAGTTTAATATTTCCCTTACCATATATACAATATCAAGAACAAACCTGCAGTTGTATAATATAATCTCATATCACCAAATAATTTATTGTAAATATTTCTAATTAAAACAGTTCAACTGAAATTAAAATGTTATATTTTTATACAAATATGAATACTGCTTCATTTAATCACTACAGGGCACATATTCTACCTGCTATCAGCACGACTGAGACTCAACTCCAGGAGAGCAACACTCTACACCGTCTTGACCTCACGTTTTCCACTGACATGAAGTGGAGTGATTCTATCGAATGGATTTCTACATCTACTGCAAGGAAAGTTGGTTCACTCTGTTGTCCCGGAAGATTTGTCTCGTCAGAATCCATCTTGAACATTTACAAATCTACCATTCGTGCGTGCAGTAAATACTGTTGCAATATCTAGTCTGGTCCTCCAGTTGCATAACTCGAGATTCTTGAGAAAATCCAAAGGTTCTTTAATGTAATCGATCCTTATTTGGCATCTCGACTTCAGTTACTTGCTCACCGACCTGACGTGGCTTCCCTCTGACTACAAATATTTTCAAGGCAACTGCTGTGACAAGCTTTTGTCCCAGGGACCCGACTACATTAATTTAAGCGCGCTACTAGATTAGCAACTAGGTCTCACATTTTTACTGTTGAACTAGGTAGATGCAACTGTCACCTCTACATTAACAGGAAACATGGCACAGTGGATAAAAGTGTTAGTTAGATCCGGTGACAGGACCCATAGAGTGTGACTTCAATACTCGGTTAAGGCAGTGGAGAACTTGGAGAGGGGAATTAACAGGAGATAACTGACAACTGACATCCATTAAAAATGGCATGTGGAACTAGAACAGTCTACCCCAGCGAGCGAAATAAAGGGTTCAGTTCGATATTCCAACCGTCTGAAGAAGGCCGGAGCCTACAACGGCCGAAACGTTGTAATAAATATGGCGAAAAAGATGAGGACAATAGTCTGTAAATAATGTACATAATAACCTCATCTCAGAAATATGGACAGATAAGAGATTTTTTCTCGCAATTCTCACATGTGGAACTTCGTCCCGATTTCTTGTTACCCTGATAACTATAATCTCCAAAACTTTAAATGCAATGTCAATCGCCATCTTCTGTCTTCTTAAACCTTGTTTCGTTTGTCCTTTACTCAATCCCTCCCTTTGTCATGCTTCTATGTCTCTTCCACTTTCATTTTCACTCTCACTTCTACTCTCGCGTTCTAGTGGCATTATCGTCTTGCTTAAAAAATACTTCTCAAGAAATATGGATTGTAGCAGGAACTGAAAATGGGATTTGACTAATTAAACAATCAACTTCCCGTTTAGAATGTTTCTTTGGTTTGCGCCAAATGTTATGTTTAATACTTTGTTTAAATTCCAGTCAAAAATGCTTCGATTTCTCCTTTGAGAACCACGCATCGAATTTACTCCATCTTGAACATTTACAAATCTATCATTTGTCCGCGCATTGAATACTGCTGCCATATCTGGCCTGCTGCTCCTGCTGTACATCTCGAGATTCTTTACAAAATCCAAAGTAGGGTATGTAATATAATCGACCCTGACCTGACATCTGACGTAGCTTACCGCTGTCTTTTCTACAAATATCTTCATAGTAATTGATCTTTGCGTGCGACAAGAAGCTGTTTGAGTGGAACTTACTTCTCGTTGATGGAATACGGAGCGAATGTGGGTAAGTGGCACGGTGTGTCCTAACCGTGAAGGTTACAAATGGCGGAATCAAGTTCGTCTGAGCCCTTTCCATAGTAGTAGCGACAGATCAGTGAGAAACTCGCCACATCTCAACTGTGAGAAAGAGGTTGAGGTGTGTAAAATCTTCTCGGGGACGCTTTTGAACTCTATCAAGACTGGAAAGTAAGGTCCGGGCAGCTACCGCCCAAATATGGCAACAGTACATTTTCGGACTGATCTCGCTCCTATAAAGGTAGAGGATAGTATGAGGAGTCAGGTGCGGTACAGAGAGCCGATCATTTTATCTGCATCTTTAGCGATGGATCGTATATAGGAATTCGCCATCATTGACCGATAGGGATTCGGTGAATTGACCGTTAATTTTCGGACTGGTCTGGCTTCTATAAAGGTAGAGGATAGTATGAGGAGTCAGGTACTTACTTGAGAGGTAGAGGGAGTCGATGATTTAACCTTCATCTTTAGCGATGAATCGTATATAAGAGTTCAATTTGAGGTCGGGTGTATGTCTGAGGATCAATATCCTCCCAAGGTACGAGGTATCTTCGAGGGGACATCCATTCATTGTGACTGGCGATAGTTCGGGGTCTGATCGGCGGTGATAGAATGTAAGCAGCGTTTAAAGCCATGAAATATTTTTAAGAATCTTCTTTTTTGGCGGGGTGATAATAATGGCTCAGTGATACAAATCTTACTAATTAACCCATATCTAAAGGGAGAAGAGGTAAATTCATACGTTTTCCCAAGGGTATTTTTACGTATGTGAATATAACGAACCCAACGAGATTTGAAACTCGGCTCGCGGATTAACAATTCCGAGCCATTATCCATTACTCCATTGCCCCACCCGCAGATCCAAGCATGCAGAACTTGCTATTCACAAGCTGTCATGTATCTACTGATTAGGTTCGAAGTTGCTTAACTTCGGTGATCGTACGGGAACCAGTATTTGAATGTAATGCGGCCGTAAGCCATGCATAGTTGTAAACAATTTCCAGTGAGTTTGTCAGTTGCGTAGAGTTCCAGACAAGATTACTGATACTTCTAACAAGAATATTTATAAAGACGAACAAAACATTCAAACGACGTACTTTTTAAAATTCCTGTCTCTTGAGTAGCATAGATTTTTCAATAACCAATAGAATCAGACGAGCGCGTGAATAATTTCACCCACGTCCGTCTCAACGCATCATGTTAAAAAAAAAAAAAAAAAAAAAAAAAAAAAAAACGAAAGAAACGTTTTCTTCCAAATAAAATATACAAAATTGATTAAAATTGCATAGAATTATTTTTTTTTAATTCTATGATCTTTTGGGGGTTGGGGAGGCTGTATCGTTTCCAGTCATAAAATAGAAAATCATTAGATATTTTTCAATGGAAACATCTGCATATAACAACATTCTGGCAAATATATAACGAAAGGGAATGGCAAATTGCTTTCAATCAAATTGTTTCGATAGAAAAACACATATGAACATATGAAGATAGATAGATAGATAGATAGATAGATAGATAGATAGATAGATAGATAGATACACACATACATACATACATACACACATACATACATACATACATACATACAGGGAGAGATAAGTAGATAGATATTTCAATTTTGAGATTAATAATGTTCATTATTAATTTTCAATGTCCATGATTCTTTGTATCAAAATCTAGTGCGCATTTACAAATGGATCACTTTCCTTACCCAGTCTCGCCTACTCGTGTATTCTTTCTCGGAAAGTTTCTATTTACTGCTTGTGTCGCTCAATGTCTTTATTGCCGCATTTGCTGCATTTGGGAGCGGAGTGGGGTATCTATCTTTGTGCCTATGTAACTCAGGTTTCGGAGTTAGCCATAAATATTGGGAACCAGAGAAAAGCCACTTGGACTTTACATCTACAGATGGAAAGTAAAATTGTGACACTTTGAAGGGCGTGGCCAATTTTAACTTGGTTACAGTATGGTTCTGTAGGCAGTGCAACGATTAGCGGCTCGCGACGAGAAATCGTTTAACCATGTTCGAATATTGATCGAGTATGTTGTATTCACTTTCACACAAATACTCTTGGTAACGGTATTAATCCATCCTATGAGCCAAACAGCAGCCGTTGTTGGAAACCAGTTTAGGAGAAGGAAACTGAATTCAAAACTTGGATGGTTAGATGTGGAGGGCAGATACTATGACTAGAAAAAACACGATATATTCAATAACCATGGATAATCTTTGATTATTCAGAATGCAGTTGGCGCCAATAGATATTGAACCCAAAGGAGGTGTTTGGATTGATGCATGCTAGCAGATATTCTCAAAACCTTCAATTTGATAAAATATTTTGTTAAATATCGAAGTATTAGATTTTATCAAACTGAAAGTTTATTTGTCCATATACACAGACTACAAGAATAACGATTAAAAAATAAAAACAGCGTCAAATATACAACTATTACTACTTACATAATTATTCCTTACACAGTGTAAACAGAACACACAGAAAAAAAAGCATCGATTTTAGTGTTAGAATGGGGGTATATATATATATATATATATATATATATATATATATATATATATATATATATATATATATATATATATATACAGGCTGTCCATAAAGTTCGTGTGCACTTTAAAAAAATTATAACTTTATTTGTATTTGCGATATAAATAATTTGTAAAAAATGTTATAAAGTTTAATGTACCTAGTTTTAAGTATAGCTAAAATAACTAATGTGATTTCAGGCATTACTGTAAATCAATTGGCAATTTTCCGTGAACTGCAAAATCGTATTACCCTTTGTATTGCTAATGATAGAGGACATGTGGAAACTTAAATAAAATTTCAATAAAACCTTAAAAAATATAGATTTACTTCTTTCTAATCCTTTTTACAAATGATTTCTATCGCAAATACAAATAAAGTTATAAATTTTTAAAGTTCACACGAACTTTATGGACACCCTATATATATATATATATATATATATATATATATATATATATATATATATATATATATATATATATATATATGTTGTGTTGACCTCATTAACGGAAAAAGTAGAAATAAATAAAATTAATATAGTAACATTCATACGAGTGCACCATCTGTATCTCAGCTTTAGACGATGACGCATGCTTCGATAAGGATTAGTGTGGTGAAGAAGCTGAGTACAATCATGTGATCAGACAGTGAAACACAAATGTGTTTCTTTTATTTAATTAGAAAAATCTGACTGTGAAATTTCGAGAGACTGTTTCATCATTCTCTTTTCTGCCCATGTTAAGATATAGCGCCTCGGTTGTGCATCCCTTTTTAGCAACGGTTGTCTAGTGAATATTCGACAACCTGCAGACCAGGTTCTGAATGGTACGATCGATGTATTTTAAGTGTAAAAGTGGCAGACCTCACGGTGTTCAAAACAGAGATAAGAGAAAATGGGCACGAAAGAGTATCCATAAAAAACGTTGGGAATGACTTACGTCCAATAGGACGATAAATATATTTGACTTTACCTGGATTTCCATTTACGCTAAAGAATCTGTTGTGTATATCTCACGAGAGGATCATCTGGAGTATAGAATTGGGCGCCGTAGTATTCATTGAAGAAAGCAGATTCTGTTTCGTGAATTTGATAGTCACTTTCGTTGTCTGTGCAACGAAAAGAGATATTCGCCTCGGAAACACAAACTCAAACCCTGGCATCATAGCATGGGTTGCTATAAGTTACAAATTCTCGTTTTGCTAAAGAAATGTTAAAGAGTACTATATACTTCAGAAAATTATTCAGCTCGTACTGCTACCATTCCTGCAAGTAGAATACGATGGCGAAACATCTCAAGTCTCTCGCTTTTCCGCCGCTTTTTCTATGGTAAATATTCTAATAAGCTACATTCCTTAGTTGCACTTGTTCTGACCTTCACAGACCCGCCATACCACATACAGTGGGGTAAATAATTTCAATTCCCATCATATTTCATTAATTGGTTGGTTGGTTGGTTGGTCGATTTTGTTTAGTGGCATATCAACAGCTCGGTGGGTTAATTAATGCCGAAATCTAAATAGTTTGAACACAATTTTATGCCGTCAACTAAATATATTTTGAGCGCAATTGTATGCTTTCAACTACAGGTAAAATTTATTGTTGGTCATTTTGCAATAAAATGTATTGTTAGGAATTCTATTATATCTACTATAAAATGAATTTTGTTTTAAATATGGATTGTTAGTCATTTTACTATAAATAGGTATTGTTTAGTGACACATCAACCGTTATGGATTACTTAATGCCGAAATCTAAATATTTTCAAAGAAATTTTATGGCTTCACCCTATATATATTTTGAACGCAATTGTATGCCTTCAACTCCAGATAAAATGTATTGTTAGTAATTTGGCTATAAAATGTATCGTTGATCATTTTTGCTGTAAAATGTATTGTCGGCCATTTTACTATAAATCTGCGTTGTTGGTAATTTTTTTAATATAAAAAAAGTGTTTTTACTATAAAAAAAAAAAATTTTATACTTTCATAGTGTTTTGTTTCTGCTTGGGGGTTCGCTATTTGCCCATAGGTGGGGGGCCTAACCGGTGCTACCACCCGGGTTATATTCCATTAATAAGCACGAAGTTCAATTAGAACATATTCTTCTCCCAAACCGCTACTTTTTGGAACAGACTCCCGAGTGGATGCTTCCCTGATTACTACAATCTTCAAATCTAGGGTTAACCGTTATCTTTCCTATATATCCTCATAAACAGCACATTTTATCTCCTCCTTTTACGCTTTTAACAAACTCATTCAGCTACATTCTACCCTGAGCGGCTCTTGAGCCTTGTATCGGATGAACAATTCGAAAAGAATTTCCGTTTCAGCAATATAATGCCCACTCAAAGATGTTCATGCTAACAATATTCTATATATAAGATATGATGGGACGGCGCCTGACTCGTTCACATAGCCCACCTACAACTTTTTGAGGTGTAGGAGGCTTGAAATAATATGTTACAGGATAGTATTCACCATGTATACAGTGATATACATGTAAGCGCGCTGGCCAGTGTCAAAAACCAAGGGGGATATAAAGTGTATTAATCAGGTATCTGAGTAATATTGATTCTCCTCTTATTTCTGTTTTCAGGTTTCCTATTCGTAGCCATCTCTATCTGTCGTCACTGCTCAGATATTATCGATGATTATCAGTAGCATCATTATCATCTTCACGGTGTGTTTGATGTCTGACGAGAAAGAGAATTTGCTGAGAAATAAATCTCCGTGTTTTTAAGCATGTCGCACAGCGGCCACAAGATAAAAAAAAAAATAAAAAAAAAGGCAATGTGATTTCCACAGTTCTTTTAACTTGGTAAGACATCTTTTTCATCTCTAATTAGGCCTCGGTTTTCTACTGAGTAAAAGGAACCGCTTTTCAACAAGTCTGTCATACAGATAAAAACGACAAAACAATATATATTTCTTTCATCTCCTGCGTCAATATTTCGTGAACTGGATTCGAATCATATATAAAAATAGATCATGTGATTTTCAGCTAAGCATTTTTATTAGCCATATTGGTAATTTAGTTGGTGATATGTGTTATTCGTATGCATCTCGGGTATTGTTTACTGCAGTGTAAATAAACATAAATATAGTTATCGATGTTGATAAGAGATGATAAAGTTATTGAATTATGTGAACATAAATTTGGAATTTTAGAGAACGATCAAAAAAAAATTGAAAACAAAAAATGTCACCAAAAGAAATTTGAGAAAAATTAAAAGATTAAGACGTACGAAGAATAGATTATCCAACTGGAAAATATTTGAATAATCGGATGTTGCGAATGTAAACAAACAGAATAGGTAAAGAATATTAAGATAGTTGGCAAAAGACATGGAAGCAAGCAAGCTTATAATTTTAAATAAACACCGTACAGAGAAAGTGTAACTTCAATGAAATAATATCTAAAAATGAATTCAGTGATTGTTATTTCCGAATATAAAACTATATTGAATGAATCTTATGGCTAGGCTTGTCATTGGTTTATTCAATGTAATAGTCAACCAATACAACATAAATTATTATGAAATGGACAAAGTCCGACAATTATTTAAAGACATTTTTATGTTTAACATTCTTTTTATAGATACAAGTATTTAAGTAAATGCTCTGTTTATAATAAACAGTATTAAATAACATTTACCGGCCTGAATGTCCGAGAAATTTTCATAGAAAATATTCGTCCAAATCGGCACGTCAAGCTAAATGACGGTTTCGTATAGGATACAGGAGCGAATCCTGTCGGAGGCCGAATATTTTCTATGAAAATTTCTCGGACATTCAGGCCGGTAAATGTTATTTAATACTGTTTATTATAAACAGAGCATTTACTTAAATATTTGTATCTATAAAAGGAATGTTAAACATAAAAATGTCTTTAAACAACATAAAATATAACAGTATTTAAACTAGTATTGTCAGTAGTAAAATTAGAAGTCCTTTTAAACCAGGCGCTAAAACAAATCCAGATAATTATTGGAAGTTTGTGAACACGACGTTTTTTGAATGGATCAAACATTCGGATTCTAACAACCATGAAACTAAAGAGTTTATTCAAGAAAGACAATGATTCTAGACAAACTGGCCTACAGAAAATGCCACAGCTACTAAATTAATAAAATGGTTCCTAGCTTCTTTAGATATTAATCAAATATAAATCGTTAAATGAGATGTATAGAAAAAGCAGAAAACAATATTCAAGCAAAAAAGATCTCCAGAAAGCGATAAGAATGTTGCAGGCAATGTTATATCGGAAGTAGAAACAAAATCAATCGATATATGATGGATATAGAATTTCAAGATACCCATATTAATCAATAAAATAATAATTTATTCAATAACCTGGTACATTATGCTAATCAAATATGTATTTTTGTGGCTAGAAGTTAAGAATCATTTATCCGAATGGGTTGGGTCTGCCAGTGGTATGGTTTCCAGGCACCTTCCTATGTAGGGGGGGCTGCAAGCTGTGATGAGTCTGAACTGGTTGATATCGCCAAGTATTCATTTCCCTAACAAATTCGATCTTGTGTCTCATGATCGAAAAGCTAACACCGCACATCTAACCTTACACTCTAACCCCGCTATGTAGCCAAATTGGTGAAGGCATGATTCGGCTATAGAAAAAGTTTATGTAGTAGAAGATGGGATACAAGTTCGGTTCTTTTCTGGCAATTTTTTCTATAGTAGAACTTCTCATTCTAGGCCGGTTGTTATTAATTTCAGTAATTTATAGCAATAAAGAAATAAATTCGAATAAAATTCCATTCAAAAGATTCTCACTTTTGAATAATCTTTTATCCAAATTTCGAGAGAGAGGTGGGATATATTAACTAGAAAAAAATAAAACGAAGGAGCTTTAAGAATAAATCAACGAAAAGTGTGTTATAAAGGCAACAAAGATAAGGAAATTGGTTGGAAAGATTTCATGTGTACTAATTTATAGACAGCGGCAATGTGGATCTACAGAAGGATGCTGAGGATAACATGGATCGAACATGTGAGCAACGAGAGAATGGAAACAAAAATGAAACTAGTACTTAGTATCAGGAAGAGGTAGTTGACATTTCTGGGACACGTAATGAGGAAGGAGAGCTTGGAAAATCTGATACTCACAAGGACACATAGAGGAAAAGAGGGACAATGGAAAGCAGCGCGTGACATACTTGATCGGCTTGAGAAAATGGATGGATTTGGGAGAAATATCAAAACAACAAAACTTATTAAGAGCTACACGAAACAAGAAGATGTGGAGAGCCATGATCGCCTATGTTATGAAGGGACACGGTACATTAAAGAAGACGCATATAATGTTTACTATTGTTGAATGAAGCCTAGTCAGCCTGCGAAGGATATCAAATTTAGGAAAGCCATTGCACAGATTTACGAATATGCGATCGTCATGTATATGGCATTTAAGTCAGTTGATTAAGATATTAATAAAGTACGTTGCTCATTCTCAGTTAACATTCCATGCTACTAATATACACAGTACCCCCAAAAGTTTGAGGACACCCTTAGGCAAAAGAGCTAAACGTTTAAGGAAACATTATGCAGTAGTCGATTAATTTTCTTTAGTATTGTTATCATTGAATATCGGATAAAATGCGTTTTTACACTACTTACATTGTTCTTATCTTTGTTGCCATATTCACGATGTTTCGGTCGTTGTAATTCTGATCACCTGAAGAAGGCTGGGGCGTACAACGGCCCAAACGTTGTGAATATGGAAACAAAGATGAAGACAACATTGCGAACAATGCAAATAGTGTAAATAATTACAATTCCTCATCTCAGAAATATACACAGATCCTGAAGAAGGCCGGAGCGTACAACGGCCGAAATGTCGTGAATATGAAAACAAAGATGAAGACAACAGTCCGAATAATGTAAATAATGTAAATAATTACAATTCCTCATCTCAGAAATATACACAGATCCTGAAGAAGGCCGGAGCGTACAACGGCCGAAATGTCGTGAATATGAAAACAAAGATGAAGACAACAGTCCGAATAATGTAAATAATGTAAATAATTACAATTCCTCATCTCAGAAATATACACAGATCCTGAAGAAGGCCGGAGCGTACAACGGCCGAAATGTCCTCATCTCAGAAATATAGATAGATGTGGATTTTTCTTTTGGAAGATAATAGCCTCTAGCACTATTCTTTATAATAACTGCTCTTTAGTATTTCGTTCTTATCTACTAATATTTGTCTTAAGTTAATCGTTGTATGTAGGTTGTTTGCAATGTGATACATCGACATGTGCACGAAGAAACTAAGTTTTGAAAGGGAAAAATCAGAGTACGAGAAAGTGTTGTGCATGTGTAACCTATATAAGAATTTAATGTTTCTTTTCGCTTATTGATATTGGAGATGCAAACTCCCAAAAGTAATTTTGATTGCGATGTATTTCATATTCGAAAATCGTAAAAATACAATAAAAAATTAAACATTTATAAAGAAATGTTTATCCAGCTCAAGTTTACACGGAATTTGATAAAGTTTCTTGCATCGCACATGCATTAAAATATTGCATTTCATTCATTTCTGCTCTCATTTCATGGAATGTGAAGAGTTGAAATGACTTTTCTGCACATTGAAAATAAAATAAAATAAAAATTTATGGAATCAACAAATAAAATCAAGAAGTTTTGGAATATAAAATTGCTAGAGTTTATTTTTCTCGTTTGTTTGTTTGTTTTTGGTAGAGCCTTTAAGTAATTTTTATGCTAAAATTGTTGTCCCCACTTTCAGATATAAACATCTACTTTCTGTTTCTACCCAATTCTTTCGACATAAAGCATATTCACACGCACACGCACACACATATATATATATATATATATATATATATGTGTGTGTGTGTGTGTGTGTGTGTGTGTGTGAGAGTGCAAGCTGTTCCTTAAAATACATTGGCGAAACATCCAAAAATATAAATAAATGTATTTATGAACATAAGAAAGATCTCTTATATAATATTTTATCCAATACATTAGTTATACACAGAAATAACTGCAAAGTGTATTAATAGTTATGAGCCAAAATATAAATATACGCCCTTAATTTTTTTTTCAAATATCTACATTCTTAAAAGAAATGCTCCTTTCTCAAGCCAACATTTTCCTATCCAACCATAATTTTTCTTTATGGTAAAGGCAAATGGCTTACTCATGGTTTAAAAATCAATAATAATAATAACACTGACAGCAACAGGAATTCACTTTCTTTAACAACACGTCAAAAGTCTACGTCACTTAGCATCTTCCATAGTTTTCCTTTCCTTAACACCAAGAGATTTTCTAATATTTTAGCGAGTTCTTCAATTTGAACGCATAACGTCTTTTTTTCTCTCTCATTTTAACATTTTGTGTGCAAAAATATCGGATTCTAAATGAAATTTCTATATTTACCTTGATAAAGTTCCTCAAGATATCCAAAGATATCGAAAGACCTATTAAAGTAACTGCACCTCGCCACAAGAATCCAAACTACTTCCTTTCTTTAATTCGGGAAACCGCTTTCAAGCGAAGCGTGCATCACCATCAGGTAGTTTATTAGATGCAAAAGGTAATACAGGTTCGCTTCTTGTGGGGAGGCTCATTTTATTTAACAAGATTTTTGATATCTAAGCCGATGGACTTCAATGTAACTGTTTCAAAATGATAGGGAGCGGATGACTACTCAAATACGGCAGAATCATCAGACGAATTGCAAAAAAGTTAAATGACGTGAATACAAAGTCTGGCGGTTGGTTTAAAAATGAATAGAAATAAAAAGTAGTAATTTTCAATTGAAATGGTAATATTACCAGGAAACATATTATAAGGAAACATTTGGCATTCATTGGTCGACCAGTCAGTGTTACGTTCGGTTAACATTTATTAAATCTTTCTCTAAAACAACTTTTTAATGAAATAAAATTCTCAAATTCAGTTATTGTTATTGCTCTATTAATGTCGGTTTCCTTCCTAACATTTTGTTTAAAGTAAGGTGGAACGTCAGCATCTTGTTTATGCCATTATTTTACATGTTATATCCATTTTACTTGTTGAAGCTACTGTAAGTGCTCAAAGGTTGTGGTTTTTGTTGTTTGTTTGTTTTGGGGGGTATTTTGTACGGTTCTTTGTTAGTGATTATGTAGCGCCATTCCACAAAGTTCGAAAAAAAGTTGATCATCGCTAAGCCCTACATATTTCATTCGCTCAAATTGGGATGCTACGAAAAAGAACGTGAGAATAGAAATTGAGGAAGTCTAGAAAAATATCTTCTTAGAAGAGATTGTAACATTGAAGAAAGCCCAGGAAAATGAAAGAGAACGTCGTTGGAAAACATCTTTTTATCATTTTATCATAGCATATATCAGTGGCGTGTAATGTTGATGGGTTTTAAACACCAAACGCCTTTGCTATAGATTAAAACAAAAAATCAGCAAACGGTCAGACACTCTATTGAGTCTGGACATTGGAGGCGATAATATATCTAATTTGATTTATTATTTCCACTTATCCTCAGACATCCAAAGCATTTTCTATCACACACAGATTTGTCTTTCTTTCATTCTAACCTGAGAAAGCCAAAAAAAGCGAATGCTCTGATGAAACGTGCCGTTAATAGATCCATTTTGTCTTATCATCATCACCTTTGTTTCGGATAGTATTATACATCCTACAAGCACACACACACACATATATATATATATATTATATATATATATATATACACACACTATACACACACAGTACGAAGTAAAAATAAATTGACGCACCCATGGAAAGTCGATTTTTGCATTTTTCCAGGACAAGTAAGTAATAAATATCGTTTATTAATACAGGGCATTAATACAAGTATACGTATGTGCATTAAACTAGTCAAAAAATGATTTAGTATTTTGTTGGGCAAGCTTTTGCTTTAATAACGGCCCTAATTCTTCGTGGCATTCTGTCTCATCTTCTGGATTTGACTGTGTTGTTTTGCTGGTGTCTCTCTACAAATGCCTGATTTTCTCAGCCTTAAACACTAAATCTCTTGATAAGAAACTTCGTTAATTTTGTTAATTAATTATTTATTACCTCTAAACTGCAAAATAAGGCTATCATATTATATATATATATATATATATATATATATATATATATATATATAAAGAAATATAGTTTTAAGGTGGGCTTTATTTATGGGATAAAGTGCTCAATATCATAGATAGAGCGTGTGTAAATATAAAAGTGAACATTGAAGTCATCACTTAGAGGCGACAGTCTGTTGCATGCTAGATGCAATCGTCAGGCCTGATTGTATCTAGCATGAAACAGACTGTCGCTTCTTAGTGTTTACTTCAATGTTCACTTTTATACATATATATATATATATACATATATATATATATATATATATATATATATATATATATATGGTGCGTGGGGAAGATTGTCCAAATTACGAAAAAATGTACTTAAATATTTATAACCTTATTGCATTTTCGATAGAAATAATCTGTAAAAAATGTTATAAAGATTAATGTACCTAGTTTTAAGTATAGCTAAAATAACTAATGTGATTTCAGGCATTACTGTAAATCAGTTGGCAAAAGTTTTCCGTGAACTGCAAAATCTTATTACCCTTTGTATTGCTAATGATGGAGGACATGTGGGAACTTAAATAAAATTTCAATAAAACCTCCAAAAATATAGATTTACTTCTTTCTAATCCTTTTTACAAATTATTTCTATCGTAAATACAAATCAAGTTATAAATATTTAAAAGTGCACACGAACTTTATGGACACCCTGTATATATATATATATATATATATATATATATATATATATATATATATATATATATATATATATATACACTGTTTACAGCAATGTTAATTTCAACATTTACTGCATTATTATAATTAAGAAATAGAAAATATTCACGCTTTTGAATTAAATAAATCCCAACTCTCAAAAATAATAGTTATTGATTTAATTGCCATTATAACCTGTATTTAAATAACCAAACAAGCAACTCTTGGGAAACACAGGCCAAAATTGAAACCGTTGCCATTTGCTACGGTTTCCACTATTCAGAAACTAAGTCCTTTTGAAATGAATTCTTTTAGTTTCGAGTTAATTTTCTCGATGTGAACTTCAGACAACAATAACTTCCATTTGCGGCGACTCGGCGAATAACTATTAAGTCACTGTCGGATGTTCTCCTCAACAACTGACTATCTCGGTGTGACAGAATTTTAAAAAAAAACTTAGAATAAACGCCTGGCGACAGAGAGTATATCTTCTTCGGCACGCATTGTAATTTTAGTTAGGTGAAACCTGCTTTTGAGCAAATGGAAAATTACGTTAGCGCCAACAGAAGCGATTTGTCAGTTGTAAGCAGGGAGATTGTCCGATCTTTTGATGACCAGCAGTTGGCCAGAGATTGAATATGCCTGCGGCTACAGAACCATTCTGTTCGACACAGTGCCTTGGCGCTGTGGGGCTTCACGTGCAGGTAGAAGAATGATAGGAACCCGCGTTGGGAGGCTAATGGAAGTAGCTACGGAAATGGTTTGCTCATTAGCTCGGTTCGTGGAGTCATTCCTTGACAACTTTGCAGGCTGAAGGATTTTATCTATGCAAGTATGTAGGATGCACTTCATCCGGCGTCTATACCGGTGTGTATTGCGTAAATATATGCACCTATAGAGATATTGCTATTAAATTTGAACGTTATTCTGCCTGCGTCTCTGGAAATCTATCTATGGGTAGGCGGGCTAACATTATGCACATAAACAAAAACACGTATATATATATATATATATAGAGAGAGAGAGAGGGGGGAGATACAGAGAGAAACAGATAGATGCCACAAGAATGGCCTAAAAATGTGTATTTATTTGGTTAAATTTTAAGCCAATCCCCACTTCTCCCTTCTGTGTGTGTGTGTGTGTGTGCGCGCGTGTGAATAGATAGATAGATAGATAGATAGATAGATAGATAAATTGTCTCTATCTATTCATCTATCTGTATGTGTGGGGGTATGTATGTATATATATATATATATATATATATATATATATATGTATGTATGTGTATATATATATATATATATATATATATATATATATATATATATATATATATATATTCATCAAAATATACATACTCCAAGAAAATAGAATAGATAAGAACACTGTTACATATAATAAGCTAAATAGATCGCAGTAGTTATCTAATAGATAGATAGATAGATAGATAGATAGATAGATAGATAGATAGATAGATAAACAAACTGAGATAGATAGATAGATAGATAGATAGATAAACAAACTGAGATAGATAGATAGATAGATAGATAGATAGATAGATAAACAAACTGAGATAGATAGATAGATAGATAGATAGATAGATAGATAGATAGATAGATAAACAAACTGAGATAGATAGATAGATAGATAGATAGATAGATAGATAGATAGATAGATAGATAGATAGATAAACAAACTGAGATAGATAGATAGATAGATAGATAGATAGATAGATAGATAGATAGATAGATAGATAAACAAACTGAGATAGATAGATAGATAGATAGATAGATAGATAGATAGATAGATAGATATGAACAGACTGGGATAGATAGATAGATAGATAGATAGATAGATAGATAGATAGATAGATAGATAGATAGATAGATAGATAGATATGAACAGACTGAGATAGATAGATAGATAGATAGATAGATAGATAGATAGATAGATAGATAGATAGATAGATAGATATGAACAGACTGAGACTGTTAGACATTCAATCTTTATAATAATACTACTCAATATGAAGAGAGAGAACAAAACTAATAATGCATCCAAATAAATGATCACTTATCCTCTCCCTACTCAGTGTTTCGCGAATTCATAAGATACTGAGAGTGAATATAATCACCACACGACACTCTGAGGATGAACAAGATAAATGGCCATTTAATTTTATTTCTTACTATATTGATAGAGAGAGAAACAGAGAGAGAGAGGGGGAGAGAGAAATATAATGATTAGCTCGCTAGATTCTGAACAGAAATTACTGCCGTTTAATGAGTTCTACATTGGTACCTAAAATCTACTCTCACATGGGGACCTAGAATCTACCCTCAACTGGGGACCTGGAATCTACCCTTAACTAGGGACCTAAAATCTACTCTCGCCTGAGGACCAAGAATCTACCCTCACCTGGGGACCTAGAATCTCCTCTCACCTGAAGACATAGAATCTACCCTCACCTAGGGACCTAGAATCTACTCTCACCTGGGGACCTAGACTCTACCCTCACCTGGGGACCTAGAATCTACTCTCACCTCGGTACCTAGAATCTACCCTCACCTGGGGACCTAGAATCTACCCTCACCTGAAGACTTAGAATCTACTCTCACCTGGGGACCTAGAATTATGGTGTTAAGCGAAGATAATGAAACACTAATTTATTCAGCTCGATATATTTTGAGATAGAAAAATAATTGAATATATCAATAACATTGTTCTCTATGTAGAAATATGTATTTGTGATGTGTGTGTGTGTTTGAGTTTGTATGAGTGTATGTACGTAAGTGTATCTATGTGCATAGTAAGCATTTGAGAAATTGTCTCACATTTGTTTTTATTTTTGTGCATATAAACATCGACTTACTGTGTTTTTGTGCACAGATTTTTTTTTCGCTGTATCACAGCTCATCAGTGTGACTAAACGTCTGATTGCTTCAAGCCGGTATCGAAAATCGACCAATTTGGCATCAGTCAGCGACCATACCTTTAAACTATCGGCGCATGTCAGAGAAAGGGAAATTTTAATGTATTCTATACGAAATGTATATAAACACCAGTATCCAAGAGACCTCAATTCGTAATTGAAGAGCCTTGCATTTTTAGCAACAGCAGCAGCCTCTGTTTTGAAATTACTCTTTTTCTTCGGAGAGTTCGACCGGATAATGAGCGCATAAATAGTCATCCACAGACAGACTGTTTCGCTGTATCACAGCTCATCAAT
>OZ038475.1:147706699-147764199 GCA_964036315.1 Acanthosepion esculentum
AGTAGCTTCTTTACACGAACAAGCTAGAACTCCCAATATATTCGCATAAACTCTGCCTCCTGCTCTGTAACCCTCTACCTCGAGTTGCTATTGAGACGTGAACATCATTTTAAAAAAGGAATTCTGAGAGGATGCTTTCCCGACCACTACATTCTTCAAGTCTAGGGTTAACCACTATCTTACCCACATCTATTATTATAGACTGCACTTCTTACCTCTTATTCTTAACGCTCATACAACAACGTCCGTTAGTTTCTTTTTTGTTTGTTTGATTGTTTTGGTTGAGGTATGTATATATATATATATATATATATATATATATATATATATATATATATATATATATATATATATTAAGTTAAATGAAAAACAGACCACTTTAAGGCTCCATTGTAATAACTTATTTCACAAATCGACATATAATCAAGCTCTATTCAAAAGTAAATTTAAAGAAACATTAAATTATACAGATAAACCAATTAATAACACATCCACTAAGTCCAAAAATAGAAAAAGGAAGATTATATGGTTCACCCCCCCCCCTTCTGTAAATTATCCAATATCAATATGGGGAAATACTTCCTAAAGCTAATAAATAAGCATTTTAGTAAAGATAAGCTATTGAAAAAATAATCATCTCTAGGGCTCGTACTCCAAGAAATTTCAGAGACCGATGTGACCTGTGTATTAAAGAGAAGATCCTAATGATAAAGCATAAAGATCCTGATAAATTACTAAACCAACATAATGAGATGATCTTTAAATGCAGACATAGAAATCATCTCAATTTAACTCAATACTTATAAAAAAAACAAAAAAAACACTATCAGTTAAAATAGATTATATATAAGCAGTTGTATTTGGTTACTTTGATATACATCCTTTTTTGGCCATGATTTAATGTTGGTATATTTAATAGTGGTATGTGTAGATATTTGTGTATGATGGTGAATATTGGTTTATTTTTTAATTATGAGGAAGACATCCTGCACACATGTGTACGGGTACATAATTGTATGTAATATAAATATGTACATGGGCTTGCATACGGATATGTGAATGTATTTGTGTATGTATATGCATCGGTATATATATATATATATATATATATATATATATATATATATATATATATATATATATATATGGGTGTGTGTGTGGATATGTGTGTAAATATGTATATGTGTATGTGTTCTTAAATGTAGATAGGTATGTGTGTATATATATCGATTCATGTATATGGGGTTGCATATATGTTTGTATATGGATATGTATATATGTATTTACAAATTTATATATGTCATATCTAGGATATAGTTGTATGAATATATATGTATACATGGATGTTTGTTTATTTATATAGAGTTATAATGGAAGGAAAAAATGTTTTATTACCTGTTAATCATACTTTCTCTTGAAATAATTTCTAATTAGACTTGAAAGATTAGGAATTTTACTCATCTGGAGATAATCTCACTTTGAGTTTAATTAGAAAAATGTTCCTCCTTAACCATTATTCATGATATTAAAAATATTAAAATTTAAAATATTTTTGAAATTTAAACACTTAATTCACCAGCTAACGTTAACTGTAAAATTTTATTCTAAAATTTAAATATGTATAGAGATGGATGCGTATGGAGATATGTAAACAACATCACCCACGTGACGCCGACGTGATCGCATTTCAAAACGGAACGCTGATCTTAAAATTCAGTCATTTTGTTTTGATTATTCTTAATGTCTATCGTCTTTTCATGTTGACTTGAATATCGTCTAATTTTAATTATGTTTTAATAACTATGTCCTGAAGAAGGTCTACTAAACCGAAACGTCAGACGTCGACATTGAAACAACATTAAAAACAGTAAACTTGCATATTCGGATTTTTTTTGTTTTTCCATATTTTTCCTCATAAGTAAATGTATATGTAAGTATTAGTATATGTATATGCGTATATACCGATGTATATCGATACATGTGTATGTGGTTATATATGTAAATATACTTGTATATGAATATATGTGTAGATGGTTTTATGTAAATATGTATGTGGTGTGTGTAAGAAAAAAACAGTAATTTTTTTTCTATTACGTTCAAATCTTACTCCATTTTGATTTGAAATCTAAACTTTAATTAAGAAATATTACCCATCTAAAAATAGCTACAAATTAAATTCATAGACTCAAAGTGATAAAGATTTTACCTTAACAGTCATTCACAGTATTAATATATTACTATTAGAAATTTTTTATTAATATGATATTCGGCTTATATTAAATCCCTAATTTATTTGTGAAGTTGAATATTTAAATTGCTAACAAGCATTAAATTTAATTTCTTTGTAGAGTTTTTAAACATTTAAATTACTATCAAACGTTAAAATCTGCTTTTATCTAAATTGCTAAAGTTATACCACCCCTCTTCTTCCTCCAAAAATCCTACGTACATTTCTTATCTCTTTACTTCCCCTTTTTTCTTTTTTTTCTTTTTCTCTTTTTTCTTTTTCCTTTTCCCATATCATTTCCATTAAGTTGACCGATTAAATAGGACAATGTCTGATCCTTATACCCCTCTTTCCTCAATATTACGTATTGTAATAAAAAGAAATATAAATATACATTTTAACCTCTCCCTTCCCTCTCTAAACTTGACCATGTCTCTCACACCATTCCTCATCACCCTCTAATTCAACTTCTATAAGCGTAATACTGCCCGACAAAAGTATAAATTTTAAATTCATTTTTCGTTTCACCTTTGAAAGCGAAGTCTGAGGATCCAGAGAAAAATAAAATTCTCTGGTGAAATAAATTATTACAATGGAGCCTTAAAGTGGTCTGTTTTTCGTTTAAATTAAATAATTAGCTCTGACTTAACATTGAGCTCTCAGGATTTCATCCTCCTTTGAATTATCCATACGGATTACCAAGATTTTAGTTACTTAAATATATATATATATATATATATATATATATATATATAGCATGACCGATTTATAAAAAATAATGTTTAATTTTTGCTTCTTCGCTTAGTTTAAATTTAACTTAAGTCAAATTTGATTGGTTGATCAGAATAAAGCACACAAACATTATAACCCTCTTTTTTCGTAAAAAGAGGTTGTATTTTGCTTTGAAATCTAAATAAATCGTTCACTCGCCAGTAATTTACAATCGCCTGAGGAGATGCATTGATACGCATCGAAACACGACTGCAGTTGTGTAGCGATTTTTACATGTTTTACGGTGTAATATCCTAAAATAAATAATATTGGTCTACTTTGTATTGAGCCCTCTTTTAAATTAAATGTCACGAACGTTGGAATTGTACTCTATTCGTTCACATATTACAGATAGATAGATAGATAGAGATAGATAGATAGATAGATAGATAGATAGATAGATAGATAGATAGATGAGAGAGAGAAAGATACTTGTATTAACTGTACACACACCCATTTATATGTATATACGTGAATGGAGAGATAAGAATCAAAGTGGCGACTAGAAACGATTAAATATTTTTTTAAAGTCATAAGTGGATGGTGTTTCTTCGTTGATTGTCTGGATGCAATATTCTTGTGCAAAACCGAATATATGACGTCGCCGGCCAACATATATTTTGATGAAAGGTGTCATGAAATGCAAATTTGACTTTGTTTGAAATTAGAGGCATCAAATTAATTTTTATTTTCCAAATTAAGATGAACCAAAAACAGTCACTTAAAATAAAGACTAATCACAAAATTATAATAAGAAAATGCAACTACCTGAGTAGAACTATGCCGGTTAGGTGAATCATTCTACGAATTCACACTTCTAACAAAGATGTGTAAAAATATTAAGTTTCTCCCAACAAAAAGCCGAACATTGAACGGTGATTAGCTACATCTGAAATGTACGATAACGTAAGGCAAGAATCGATGGCACAACAGGGACCCAAGAAATATGGTAAAATATCAAATGTTACTTCAGAAAACAGAAGACGGAGTGCCATGGCCGCCATGATCACCAAAGTTCTAAATGGATGCAGCGCATAAAAGAGAATGCAGGTTTTGTAGTAAATATAGAAAAGAGTTTCTAATTATTCTTGAATTTAATCCTATTTTATATAACACTTACAGACGTTATCGCCTTCTTATTCACACACGTGCACAGACACATACACACACACACACACACACACACACACACACATATATATATATATATATATATCGAATTTACTGATTATAAACTTCAATCTTCCATGAATCTCTCACGTACATTCATAACTGCTCATGGTGTATCAAATGTAAACAAATGACGTCACACATTATGAAATAAACAACGTCCGAGAATTATTTAAAGACATTTTTATGTTTAACATTCTTTTTATTGATACAAGTATTTAAGTAAATGGTCTGTTTATAATAAACAGTATTAAATAACATTTACCAGCCTGAATATCCGATAAATTTTTCCGTATAGGATACAGGTTCGAATATATATATATATATATATATATATATATATATATATATATATATATGAGTGAACATAGAAGTCAACACTTAGAGGCGACAGTCTGTTTCATGCTAGATGCAATCATCGGGCCTCGAGTGCTGTTATTTTTCTCGGCGATTTATATATACGGGTCAGTGGTGCATTGTGGGTAGTCATTTTTGGCAGATATTTTACCGGAAGTCGTTTATTTGTTTATTTATTTATTTGTGTCAAATTATTTTGCTTGTTTTTATTTCATTTTATTTTTGTTTTTTATCCTTTATATTTATTTTATTTTTATTTATTTATTTATGTATTTATTTTGATCGGTGTTTTTATTAACGTAGTAAAATTTGTTTATATAGCTTATTGTGGGTAGTCTATTATGGCGGTTATTTACCGGAAGTCGTTTATTTATTTATTTGGGTCAAATTATATATATATATATGGACTCACACACAAATGCTGTTGCCTCGCAATTGAGTCCTTCATATGTCCACTAAGTAATTTTCTTATTAAATGACATGAAACAGTATTTATTGATAAAACCACTAAAAACTAATTAGCATAAAAACTTGTGACAGAAGAAGATAAGGTAAAAAAAACAGAGCCTCTATTCTCTCTCTCTCTCTATATATATATATATATATATATATATATATATTAGAGTAGGAAATATTACATTTATTGAGAATGAGCACAGTACTATATTTTATTGCAGTTCGTATGCAATGGTGTTTATAATTTTGACATCCTTCACAGGCTTCACTAGGTTTCTTTCAATAATATTAAACACTATATTTCCCACTGTCTAGACGTTCGTCTACATTAAATCTTTTCGGCAAATGCCCTTGTCTTTGTTGTTTTTATCACAAACTTTTCGCTGATGTATTCTCAAGCCTTCATTGTTTTTTCTAACAATTTCAAATGCATCCAAAGCTGTGCTTGTTACGTTAGTGTCTTTCTCGGTAAAATATAGAACTTAATTCTACCAGTTCTTTTCCATGGTTTCTATCTGCCTGTCCCCTTCAGCAGGTGTACAGTAAGAGTATTGAAAAATCCATGTATCCAGCACTGACAACCAAAAATGTAACTCAATTGTTTAAGAATTGTTCAAATAGAACCTTTCCACTTCAAGTTGGAAACAGTCATTTTGGTAAAAGGTCTACACGTTCTATCTTCTTTTTCTATTTCTTGCCGCTTCAGGACGCTGGCGATCATGGCTCTCCATAATTTCTTGTACTTTGTAGCTCTTAGTAATTTTTGTCATTTTGCTATCTCTCCTATCGTGAACTTTAATGGGGAATTCCAGTAATATGGTCGATAAATAATTTGAACAAAAGACAAAATGTTTGCTTGACGCGTTACATATTCGCTAACACCGAACACCGCTTATGATTATCAACCTCTGATATATTTCTTCAGTACTTAATCCAGAGATTGCACTTACGACTTCTAGCAAAATCGGCGGACTTTGTAATGCTGATGAACATATATATGGCGTGCCTTAAAGAACAAAACCATACAGTGATACGTAGATGATGCCTATATATTCTGCTCTTGCCAGGACTCTTGCAATTCACGTTGATATTGTAGAAGACAAACGACTTACCTACTAACATAGCTGCCTTCCTGTGTCTTTTATTTTGTAAAAATTACAAAATGTTAGCACAAGGCCGAAGGGGAAGTGGGGAAAGGCTGGCCTTTCACTCGTTATCCTATTCCTAGTTAATCACAATCATGACCCATTCATTCATTACAATTACACATTCACCACAAGAACTCATCCATCGCCTTTCAATTCTGCACATACCACAATACCACATATTCACAAGGGTCCTACAAAACACCACATGAATTAAAAATTTTAATGTTCATATATATATATATATATATATATATATAATTAAAAATCCCATGAAACATGAAATGATGGGGAGGGGGTGCACCCAGACAAGAAACTCAGAAATGTCAACCAAAGATAAATCAAAATCAAAGCAATGTTAGTAGGAACCGTCCACCCCTCAAAATAAATAAGAGTGGCCGCTGTATTCTGTCGATAGATAGAATCAAGAAGCACACTTACTAATGGAATGGGGAGGGAAAAATAAATGACGGAATGGGAAAATCAAAAGCTGACTCAGCCGAGATGAAAAAAGGGGGCAAAAACAAACTGGGGAGATTGGGAATTTCGACATGAATGATAACAGAAGAAAAAGCCGGGAACAAGACTTATTCACATTAACTAGGAACACAAAATAGTGTCCAACTTAACCAGAAGGATCAACAGGAAACCGCCCCGTTGCGCTAAGGGGGCTTAAAAAAGAAAATCAAGGCTAGCCCCGTCCTCACGAACCAGGCTCGACTCAGTCACCCACCTCTCACTGAAATCTGTCGAAATCAAATGCTTTCGATCAGATCTGATTTTCACCTTAAGTTGATGCTTAAAGAAAACCATCAAATCCTGATACGAATAACGTTCATTTCGCAAGATTCCCTCCTTTCGCGACATCCACACGACCATTCTAGCCACGGCTAGAAACGTGAAAAACACCATCCGTCTTGCCCCAGAGAACGGGGGCGACACATTGTTACACGCGTACGGGAGGTCAATGGACACGAGCTGATGGGGAGGGATTCGAAACGTCAACTCGCCGACATAATTCCAGAAAGGGCACACCTCGGGACAATGGTAGAAGGCGTGCGAAAATAGCTGCGAAACTCGTTGCCACTGAGACCAGGCTCTCGAAATGCCGCTGAAACGCCTCGGATATGTCCTTGGTCGACCTCAGAGAGCGCCCCTCCGGAGTAATGACCTCGCGAATGTATCGATCGGAACCTAGACGGATCTCTTCCTTGCGCAATTCTGCGCCCATGTTCACGGCTTCGTTAGACATCTTGTTTAACCTATGTCTGACTAGCTGACCCTGATAGCGGTTGCTAGCCTCACGCTTCAGGGCCTGCCTAGCTACGGCTATCTCTAGGGACCACCCCAGCCACCGCATGGGACAGACTATCCTCTAGATTCTTCACCATTTTAGCCTTATCTAGAGCGAATCGTTGGCTATATTCAGTGCGAAGGACCTAATCCTATCCATAAGCCTGTCCCACCACTTACTCCCAATAACCGCCCCCACTAATTCCCGCTGCACTAAATTAGTTCGCTGTTTCAGAAAGTCCCGGCTGTCCAGTAAGGACAGATTGAACTTCCAGTGTCCAGCCATTCTAGCACCTAATACCATCCAGGCACAGACGAGTCTATGATCTGAATAGTCTACACGGTGGAACGTGGGACAATCTAATAAATCTAGATAGCCTCTTCTCACTAACATTCTGTCCGGGTAGCTGGCTACCTGGAGAGACGGCCAACTACGAACCCGTGTCCATATCTCCTCCCCCAGATGGTCGACGAGCCCAAAGTCGCCGATCAGATCAACCAGGCTACGTTAGCTCCCGGCCCCTTATCTATCTTGGGGTTCAGGACGGCATTCCAGTCTTCCATTAAGACTAAGCGCGACGAATCAACCAGGAACGGCCCCAACTGACGGAAAAAGTCGACACGCTCACTCTGGTCGGTGGGCGCATAGACCGCAAAGATCCGAAACGAACCACTTCTGACGGCAATATCAGCCACGATCAATCTCCCACCACCCTGCGCCAACATGAACAAGGTCCACCCTCGCATCCAGGAAACGTTTAACTACCAAGGAAACACCTCTGGACAGCTGGTCCCCATATGCTGAATAGACAACAAAGTCGCTAGACAGAACACGAGCATCAACCTCGCAAACAAAGTGTGTTTCCTGGATCGCATATACATCCACTCCAAAGGACCTGAGATCACAAAGCAGGCGAGCAGCCTTACCCTGATCTCTCAGGCCCCTCACATTCAAACTGGCTAGTTTGATTGATATAATTTAAGAAAGAGTCGCTTAAGCTCAGACTGGCCGGAAATCTGCGGGTGTCAGGACCCCGACGGATTGTCCCAGGCTCCCGGTACACAACTATCTCGTCATCCGATCATCTGGGACAATCCCACTGACGTCCATAGGGTAGATTAATTTAACTGCCCTATATACAGAGGGGTGGAGTAATTGGAAATTTTTTTAAGCTCAGGTGTACCTATCTCAAAAACCCTAATACCTGGGAAAACATCCCTACATTCATGGAGAGGCTACCAAACTTTCAAGTACCCCCCTGTGTCCCTAATGAAAGTAATTATACCAGGGGCCTGCGGGAAATTACGGGGATCCTCTACTGATTTGCCATCCACGTAAGTCAATTTAAAAAGCGGACCTAATCGGGATTTTCTATGCGCAGACAAGTCCTTTTCGAATTCTCTCCTATCCACCTTGCAGATCAACTCAGAGACAGGGAAATATTTTTTCTTTTTCTTTTTTTCCTTTTCTTTATACGGGTGGGGCGGGTAAGAAGTAGATGTGTGAGGTGGGGTGGATATAGAAACGAGGGAGGAGGTGGAAGAAGAGTGCGACGGAGCACGGGAAGGGGAGGAAGGGAGGCTCCTTGTTTTTGAGACTATAACTGCTTGTTTCGGGGATGCAGGGACGGATAGGTACCTGGTTTTGTCCATGTACCCCTCCGCCCTACTTCACCCGACATGTTGTTGGCTCAGCACGGCCTCTTCTTCCTCCTCTCTACTCCTCTTTAAGGAGAAGGCACAGGCGGGAGCATTTGTTCCACCTCCATTTCTGCGTCGGATTGCTGTTGCTTGTTCTTTCCTTGTTTTTGTTGTTCTTCTTGTTCTAGTTGTTTTTGTTCTTGCTGTTGTTGTAGATGCTGCTGCTATTTAGGGTCCTACTTTAGCGGGTTTTTTTTTCTTTTTGCGGCTCCTTCTGCCTTTGAGAATGTTTTCCGGGATTTCTCTGCTCGTGCACCTCCTTGGGCAGCTCCTGGGGCTGCCGCTGTTTCTTTGGGGTCGATACATCTTGTTTTGGAGGCGAATGTGCCCTTTCCTTCCTACGTCCCTTCACCGTCCGCCAATCACCATCTGGAGTCTCCTTCTTTGCAGCTACTTCAGGAACTGCCGTTATTGCTGCTGGAGTTGTTACCAATGTCGCTGGGGGGCTGGAGGCTGAGAGTTCTTGGCGGAACATGCCTTTGCCATATGTCCCAAAGTCCCACACGACCAACAATATGGTCTGCGCCCCTTTACAACTACCAACATCCCTCTGTCGCGTCACATTAGAACATTGGGTATTTCGTTGAAAGATTGTCTATTCACAGTTACCTGCAACACCATGTCTCCAGTTGCAATGCCTGACTTACTGTTGATGGAAGTCGCCTCTTATATAGGTCCATATTTGCAAAAGAATGCTCCCATCCGATCCTCGTTAATATCTACGGGCACTCCATGCACAGTAATCTTAGTCCGTCTAGTGCCCATGTATTCGGTTTGGAGTTGGAAATTATCTTTACATTAACTGCTTCCAGGGCCTCCGGAATCGTGAGAAATTCATTACCCTGGATATATTTCTCATATTTCAGTCTTAACTCATCATAGATGAATCCTTTTTTGGCCTGTTTTCCGACCAGGCCGTTTTTTACCCGGTGACTTATTTTGCATTGACACCGTTGATACATCCAAGTCCGCCATTTAAAAATAAAGTTTTGCCTTAAATGGCTTGTTCTTAAAGAAAAAACAAAAGAAAAATTCGGACGAAAGACAAAAAGAAACGAAACAAACTAGAATGTGGAAAATAAAAGTTAATACGCACAAAATAAGCAACAATTAAAATAATACGAAAAGGAAAATAAAAACTGAAATAAAAAAACGAGAACAACAAAAGTTAAAGAAAGAAAAAGTAAACAAATAAAAACAAGTACGCACAAATACAAAGAAAAACTAAGAAATTGAAACTTTCAACAAAATAAAGTAAAAACTTAACAGTTATTTAACTTGGTAGACTTGGGATGAGGCAAAACGTAGCACGACACACTCGAAAGAAATGAGTCAAAGCTGCCTTCTTGTGTCTTCTGGTAAAGGCAAACTAGTTAATTTTACCTCATTTATAGGAGAGTGCGTAATGCAGCAGGTTGGTTGGTCCATTTTGCTGGAATGGACCTTGCCCAACACATTTGCATGAGTGGTCTCTATTCATCCATATATCTCTCCATTAAATGACTCAGGGCTAGTTTTAAGTTGGTGGCTACACCAGTCTAACTTGTGCATCAGACCACTTGCAAGCTAATAAATATTCTACAGGTATCAGACAAACTCTATAAGATTCCCAATCTAGTTCACTATATATAAATAAGCAATGAATTGGCCTCTTCCCAAAAGTTTACAAATACACAAAGCAACAGATATTTAAATATTGAATAACGGCAAAGACAAGGAAACTGCTCCGAAAAATTAGTGCATAATTTTAACATCATCACGTTTCCGATATTTGATAGAAATTACATATAAACTATTATTTCTCTATATTTTTATACCATTCTGATAACACCAGACATGGGTGCGCCTTCGCTTGTATAAAAATTACTTCTCTGAATTTAGCAATCGTGAAATGTGCCGATTTTTACACAACAACCGTATTTCAGCGAGACAAAACTACAACTTTATATATGGAATGTCCTCAAGTTGTCATGAATTCCAAACAATGCTATTTTTATAGTTCTATTATGTATGGTTTGCTTAGGACCAGTTTAAGTTAAATCACGTTAAGGCTCGTTAAGTCTAGTCTCGCCTTCAACGATGATCTCGTCGCTAGGTTATAATACATTAGTCGAATCCCGATGAATAGATTCAGATACTTTTTTTTATTTTTTATTCACCTTCATTTATTTATTTTTCTTTTTTTTATTTCTTTCAACTTTTTTCATATGAATAGAATATCTGATAGCACGACGTCGCTAGTCCTGTCTCCATTGATATCCTTATTCTTCATGATTATAACATCAATATAAGATATTTCTACTTGTTTCTAAGTACGACCGTCATACCTTTCTGCCTCGGATCAGAATATAATATATGTGTTAGATCCACAGCTCTTCATAAATGAAAACAGATACGTTTTCTGACTGAGAAACATATATTCCCTTGCCTCGAATGCCCACTGAGGCTAAAACTCACTCCCGACATCAAATGGAATGCATATATTCGGTGCCTTCGCAAAAGATGCTGAAAGGATGATAAGTTCTTTGTATCTCTTCAGAAAATACCAGAAACTCCTGCTGCCATGTTCTCTCGTTATCAGAGTCAGAACAAACCAAGTCTGGAGTATCTCTGCTATATCTTGGCTGGTGCTGTCCAATCCTCATTGTCCAGCCCTAACAGAGTTCAAAAGTGGTCTTGGGGTTTATTCTCCACCCTGCAACCCTTATCTCACAGACTAAACTTCGCTAGACTTTCACTACTACATCACTATTACTGTGATCGATGTTCGGGTAAGTTATATCCCTAAGTGCCACCAGCTCTGGCCTTCACAACTAAGACCTGCCATGCCGTTTTCTCGCTGGCAAACCATTCCCATTCCCAATCTTTGATAAAGAGCAAGGTCGACTCAGACACTTTCACGGTAACAAATTTTCATGGTAACACAGCTCATGGGCAAAAGATTGGCTGATATCATCCACTATATCCAAAATTAATCACATAACATTTCATTACCACCGAGCCCAACCTAAACCCGCATCAATCCTGATGAGGTCAAATCCTCACTGGCCGGCCTCGATGACAAGTGCCTAGTAGATGATCTCTCCTATGGTCGAATTCTCACTGCTTAATGGGCAAAAGAGTAGCGGATATCATCCAATACATCCAAAACTAAACGCGTAACATTTCATCACCACAGAGCAGACCCTAAACCTGCATCAATCCTGATGAGGTCAAATCCTCACTGTCCAGCCTCGATGACAAATGCCTAGTAGATGATCTCTCTTCTGGTCTAACCCTCACTGCTCAATGGGCAAAAGAGTGGCTGATATCATCCAATACATCCAAAGCTAAACACGTAACATTTAATCTCCTTCGAGCAGACACCGAAAATGCACCAATCCTGATGAGAATTTAAAGATATATCTTTCGTAGACTGCTTGTCATTCAAGGCTAGAGAACGCAGTTTTCCCTACCATATACCTCATAACCTTGGCGAGAAGAAATGGTTCCATGCCTTTTCCAACAGTATTTCATCTTACGGCCATATCAACTTGAATTAACAACTGCTGTAAGCTTAGACATGAAAGTGGTGTAATGGTTAACGTATCAGAATTGAAAATCGGAGTGCCGAGTTCCAATTCCAGTTGTGTCCGTTATATTCACTTACACGCAAATACCTCTGAGGACGGTATGAATCCACCCCGCTTCTTCCCCAAATATGGGTTAATTAATAAATAAAAAAATTCAAATGGGCTCCTTGCTTTGAAGACTTTAGTCTAAAGTTTACGACCGACTTCAAATGAAATGCATGTATTCGGTGCCATTGCAAGAGATGCTGGAAGAATGATAAGTTCTTTGTATCTCTTCAGAAAACACCAGAAACTCCTAATGCCATGTTCTCTCGTTATCAGAGTCAGAACAAACCAGGCCAGGAGTATCGCTGCTATATCTTGGCTGGTGCTGACCAATCTCCACTGTCCAGTGGCAAGCCGTTCCCATTCCCTTCGTATTACTTTGATAAGGATCAAGATCCACTCAGACAATTTCTTCCCCAGAATTGTTACTTTGGCGAATAAACCCCCGAGAGAATACTTCCCTGACAACTACAAACTTGGTTTATTAATGTCAAGGGTCAACTGTTACCTTTCCTACTAATACTCTCTTACTTCCTACTTTCCCCTCCCTTACAATCTCAATCAATATCCCTCTACCTTGAGTGGTCCTTGAGCCTTGTAATGGGTGAACTATAGGTAAATAAAAAAAACTGGAAGGGATTGAGAATAGCGCAAGAGAAGAGAAGTAAAGAAAATGGAAGGTAAAGGAAAAAAAGAAGAAAACACTAGAAAAACCAGAAGAAAAGAAGGAAAAGAGAAGAACAAGGTAAACATAGATATATATATATATAGATATAGAGAGAGAGGAAAAAGGGATGGAGATTATAGATAGCAATAAAGATTGGAGAAAGGGATGAAGAGATTGGTTTGGTGCTTGAGTATAAAGACAATGAATAAATGTTAGAATGACAGCTAGGAATGGACATGTATAAAATTGCAACACAAATAAATATTAGAAAGAATGCAATAAAAATAAGTGTGCTCTTTTATCCCTATTTCGACAATCAAACTAAGGCATTTACATAAATATATCGTAGGACAACAGGGATGAGAAGAGATAAGGGAGATAATGGGAAGATACAGTCAAAGACTGAAGGCAGAATAGAGATATGAGGTAACGTATAATCTTGGTGTATTGGTAAGCGTAAGGGGAAAAAGGAGAAGATACAGGCAAAAAGTGAAAAAGAGCAGAGATTAGATAAGAGATAGTCTTAGTTGTACTGGAAGAGACAAGGAAGAGAATGACAAGATACAGCCAAAGTGTAAAAGATATGAAACAATGGATAGTATTAGTTGCTTTGAAAAGGATAAGGGTGACAACGAGAAGATACAGCAAATAACGATAGAAGGGCAAGATATGAGACAATATAGAGAAGTATTTATACTGGGAGGGATAACGAAGACAACGAGAAGATACAGGCAAATGACGAAAGAAAAGCAAGACATGAGACAATGGATAGACTCATTCGTATTGAAAAGGATAAGGGTGACAATGAGAAGATACGGGAAAATAACGAAAGACGAGCCAGATATTAGAAAATGGATAGTCTTATTTGTATTGGAAGGGATAAGGGTGACAATGAGAAGATACGGGCAATTGACGAAAGACGAGCAAGATATTAGAAAATGGACAGTCGTATTTGTATTGGAAAGGATAAGGGTGACAATGAGAAGATACGGGCAAATAACGAAAGACGAGCAAGATATTAGATAAGGGATAGTCTTATTTGTATGGAAAGGGATAAGGGTGACAATGAGAAGATACGGGCAATTGACGAAAGACGAGCAAGATATTAGGAAATGGACAGTCGTATTTGTATTGGAAAGGATAAGGGTGACAATGAGAAGATACGGGCAAATGACGAAAGAAGATCAGGGAAGCTAGATAATGGATAATTTTAGTTGTATAGGAAGGGATAAGGGAAAGAATGAGAAGATACAGGCAAATGCTGAGGAAATAGCAAAGACAAGAGATAATGAATTCTCTTAGTTGTATTGGAAGGGATAATGGAGAATGAGAAGATAGATTAAAAGGCTGAAAGAAGAGCAGAGACATGAAATAATAGATAATCGTACCTGTCAAGACCCGTGAAATTTCCAACAGATCAGCTAATTTCCCATAATAGTAGGTGCGCATTGTATTGTTCGAAGCAGTGTTTCATTGTTTCGGTGTTTCATATCAGGATCTTATGCATATTGACCTCTTGTCTTGTCACTTTGATTTGCTTAGATATTATGTGAACTCCAGAAACAGGCTCTCAACGATTACATAGCGGACAGACCTGTTAGAACTTAGCATATTCTATGATTGCTACTGCGACATTCACTTTTACGTACAGTGTGCACAGAAAAATACATTTATAAATAAAATAATAATACTAGCAAAATAAGTTATTACTTCCCTTAGATATACAGTCATGTGTCACTCTGCACACCTTGAAATATATATGAAATGTGGTATAAGTGATAACAAATATGATTTGTTTTGTTACGTATTGGTCGAGTTTGTTTTATCTTTATATTTTAAGATATTTTATTTTACATTCTCTGGCATAGACTTTTTTTAAATTAATGAAGGACGTGTTAAACGAGCACGCTTCCAGATCACTTCATACTAACGAGTTGGTCAACCAGGACTCTATCCTTGAACGTACTCCGTTTCTGATCGTCATCAATAATCTGCCCGATGTCATCACTTCCCAACTGGATATTTATGCAGATCACACAAACATCTAATACTGCCGTAGTAGCAAATCCAACAGACCCGAAATAGTAAACCTAGTAACTGATCTTAAAAAGGATCTCTAATCAGTTGTTAACTGGGGCAAGAAATGGCATGTAAATTTTAGTGCCTAAAAAGAAAATTGCTTTGATTTATTCACCACAGTGGACCATTTCTGCATGTCATTAGTATGGCTGAGGCTAGACTCCAGGAGATAAACTCTACACCGTCTTGGCCTCACGTATTCCACTGACATGAAGTGGAGTGACTCTATCGAATCAATTTCTACGTCTACTGCAAGGAAAGGATTTGCCACGTCAAAATCTATCTTGCAAATTTACTAATCTACTATTCATTCTTGAATTGAATACTGTTGCCGTATCTGGTCTGGTCATCCAGCTGCATGTCTCGAGATTCTTGACCTATCCAAAGGTCCTTTAAGGTAATCGATCTTGACTTGACTTCCGTCTATCTACAAATATTTTCATGGCAACTGTTGTGATAAGCTTTTGTCCCCGGGGCCCAGACTACATGAATTTAAGCGTGCTACTAGATTGTCAACTAAGTGTCACCTTTTTTTTCTGTTGAACTAGCTAGATGCAACTGTCACTTCTACATTGACAGATTTTTTTCTCACACTTCCCACCTGTGGAAATTCCTCCCGATTTCTTGCTTGCATAATAATTATAATCTTCAAAAACGCCACGTCAGTCGCCATATTCTGTCTTCTTGGACCCTCTTCCTTCTTTGCCCTTTACTCAATCCTCCCCATTGTCAGTCGTCTCATTCTCTTTCACTTCCACTCCCTGTAGCCCCCTGTGTTTCGAATGGCATTATCGCCTTGCTTATGGATGAAACGATTAAAAAATACTTCTCAAGAAATTCATATTTTAGCAGGAACTGAAAATGGAATTCGAATAATTAAACAATCAACTCCACACTGTAATCCTCTACCTTGAGTGGCCCTTGGGCCTTCTATTGGGTGAACATTAGTAAAAAATAATGTTGAAGAAGACATATTATTCTTTTTCTTTTTCTTTTCCTAAATTGCGCTCTTTTCTAAGAGTTGAAAAATATTGGAAGGATTACATCAATCATTTTGTTTATCGTTATTATTATTATTATTATTATTATTATTATTATTATTATTATTGTGCTTTGACTTTGCGTTGTGAAGTATGAGTTGGCCCCAAGTCTCAACCAGAGATTTCAAGGGATAACATGTTCTTGTGCAAAACACACAAAATGGAAACAGATGAGTTGCCTTGCAATCAGGGAGAAAAATAGGTCATTGTGATCACTACACAAGTACCAATGAGTATGATTTTCTTCAAATAATATATTTTAGTGCTTCAAGAAATTTGATCCACATATTTATTTGCTTCTTTTGATATAATTCCCACCCACCCCCAAATAGCAACAGGTACTTCTACTGATATTTATCCCGAGGTCCTTTATTTACTTAGTTTCTTACATGTTTTCAAAGATGTCTTTTTGTCGGCTGCTTCTGCAAAATCTATCAGAACATGTCTCATTCATAATTATATCTGGTTGATTTGCCTGTATTATCCTGTCAATCTGAGCCCTGAAATTTCAGATTGTAACCTCTTCATTCTCTTTTATTATTATTATCATTAGTAGTAGTAGTAGTATTTCATTTGATTTCTGTTGTATACTTATTTCCTTCCGGGTCCCCAACCAGAGACCTAAGATCAGAAATGGCTTTATACCATTTTTTAATTATCACTTTTGTAAAAGAAACAAAACAAAGATCACACACATTTTACATAGATAAAGCTCTTCATAATATGTGAGATGTACTTTTGAGTACAATTTTTTTTATTTCTTCAATCCCTTCAATGAGTTTATCGGAAACTTTTCTAATCAATCCGAGGGCACCAACTACAACAAATTACTGATTTCATGTGCCACATTTTTCAGATTTCCACTTCAATATCCTTGTATTTTGATGATTTTTTTAAAATCTTCAAAGATACATTAAAATCAACAGGGACTGCCACGCCAATAAAAAAGCACATTCTGTTTTTTTGTGGTTTTGATTACGATGCCTGGGCGATTAACTTTGATTGTTCTGTCTGTGTGTACTGTAAAGTCCTATAAAATTGTTACGGGTACCATCTCTGTAATCGGGTCTGGATTATGTTCAAAGAGACATGAGGGCGGTATGGACATAGACATCGAGAGGTGGGAAGACATCACCAACAATCACTCATGCTGGAGACGCGATTTACACCGAGGGCTGTAGCGGTGGGTGGAGAAGAAACTGAGTCGTCCTCGAAGGAAAGCGAACAGCACGACGACATCGGGAGAGAGGGTCATCACGTTGCAATCGAGATTGTCGCTCCAGTGGGAGCCTGTACAGCCATAACAGATGCTGAGGCATAACTCTTTGAATGCAGATCAAGAGTCTCTCGAGACTGATAATGGTTAATAGATTAGCCTTGGTGTCTATTTTAAGAGGGACGGCAAAATATCCTATTCGTTTTTATGAGTAATGTTCTCCCCAATAGAAGAGCCACTCACTATAGAGGGTGTTATCTGAGCGTAAGAAGAGGGGGTAAGTAATGCACTTTATCCGGATATGTAAGAATGATAACAGTTAAATCTAGGTTTGAAAAGGTTAAAATTGCAGTGATCGAGAAAACATCCTGCAGTTCTGGGAAAGAAGACGTCAAGTGGTGGGAAGATGTCGCCAATGACCGCTCACTCTACAGACACGATTAACACCGAGGCTTGGAACCAGGAGAGAATCGTACGCGAGGGAAAGAAAAAAACACGGCAATATCAGGAGGAAGAGCGTCTTCACATGCACTCGTTGCAATCGAAACCGTCACCCCCGTGGGGACCTGTACATCCATAACAGATACCGCACCGCCCTCAGCAGCTGAGGCATAACTCTTTGGGCGCAGATCGATGGTCTCTTGAGACCGACGGATGCCACATCATATTATTATTATTATTATTATTATTATTATTATTATTATTATTATTATTATCAGCATTTCTGGTGGTAGAAGTGATGTTTTTATTTAACTATTTATTTTTCTTACCAGTATATTTATATGTTACACGTGGAGATTAAATGGCAGCAAGTTTCCTCAAGATTCTAAAGCTCTACTTAGTATTCTAGCTGCTTTTAGCAATGCAATCGCTTGCAGGATTCCGATTTCTTCTTGGATTTACAACGCGTCTTTTCGCTGGAATCTTTGGTATTGTTTCAAGTGCTCCAGCAACAGCAGACACTATTGTCATCCTCATGTCTCACAGGATTTTTCACTTCTCTCAAAAGATCCTGATATATTTCGCTTTCTCTGATCGAATAACGGAACCCCTCAAACTGACATGTTTCCGCTTGTTCGCAATATCTTGACGTTTTCTAAGTTAGCAAATTATCTCCCTTTATTAACGAAATGTAACTCTTTATCAGGATATTTAGCTCCTTTTTTATTAATATTTTTATGCCATAAATGCGAAAAAAGCGATATGCTGATTTGCAAGTATATATATTAATAAAGCTAGATCTATCACCAAAAGAACTAAATTGGAAACAGTAGGTTATCAATTTCCGATTCAAAATCCCAGAAGATTATCAATTCCAGATTCAAAATCTCACTAGATTATTAATTCCAGATTCAAAATCTCAGTAGATTAACAATTCCAGATTCAAAATCTCACTAGATTATTAATTCCAGATTCAAAATCTCAAAACACTATCAATTCCAGATTCAAAACCTAAGAGATTATCGATTCCTGATTCAAAATCTCACTAGATTATTAATTCCCGATTCAAAATCTCAGTAGATTATCAATTCCAGATTCAAAATCTCACTAGATTATTAATTCCAGATTCAAAATCTCAGAAGATTATCAATTCCAGATTCAAAATCTCACTAGATTATTAATTCCAGATTCAAAATCTCACTAGATTATTAATTCCAGATTCAAAATCTCACTAGATTATTAATTCCAGATTCAAAATCTCACTAGATTATTAATTCCAGATTCAAAATCTCACTAGATTATTAATTCCAGATTCAAAATCTCAGTAGATTATCAATTCCAGATTCAAAATCTCACTAGATTATTAATTCCAGATTCAAAATCTCACTAGATTATCAATTCCAGATTCAAAATCTCACTAGATTATTAATTCCAGATTCAAAATCTCAGTAGATTATCAATTCCAGATTCAAAATCTCACTAGATTATTAATTCCAGATTCAAAATCTCAGTAGATTATCAATTCCAGATTCAAAATCTCACTAGATTATTAATTCCAGATTCAAAATCTCAGAAGATTATCAATTCCAGATTCAAAATCTCACTAGATTATTAATTCCAGATTCAAAATCTCAGAAGATTATCAATTCCAGATTCAAAATCGTCATCTGACGTTTTTGTTATTGTTACTTTTGCTTGTTCTTACAAAAACTGTTTTTCTTTTAAATTATATTCCACAAGTGTTAAATGTGCCACTGAAATACTGGATTTCTTTTTATCGAATTAGAGGGTGGGTTGAAAAGTTCATAGGCTGACTGGTTCTAGAGCTGTGAAATCTCGCATGCATAAAATTCGACCTTTCATCATTAATAACTGCATTATTCCTTTCCAGTTAAACTGACATCTGGTTGATCAAAGAAGACTTCAAAATTAACTAGTAGTGACTTCTCTTGAAAATAAACAAAATTTGGCATCGTGGCATTATCAAGTACCCGCGGAAAAGGGGTATAGACCCCAAGAGACAAAGAGACAACCATGCAGTGGAGCGCCTCATACTTTTCTAAACTATGTCAAGGTCGTTTCAACTGCAGGAAAGGTGGCCTCAGATTTTTGGGATTCAAAAGGCACTGTGATTATTGACTATATTAAAAAGGGCCACACAATCAATGGAGAGTACTATGCCAACCTGTCGAATAAGTTATGAAAGACTAAAAGGCCCAGGAAACCTGATGGATGGGGTTTTGTTTCATAAGGACAATGCTTCTACATACAAGTCCTTGGTTTCAATGGCTGTTGTGCGTTACTTTGGCTCTGAACTAGTTCATCACTCTACCTGTTTTCCTTATTTGACCCCATCTGACTATCATCTGTTACCCATGGAAAAACACTTGATTGAGAACCAATATCGCAGTGATGATGGCGTCATATTTGCTGTTGATGATTTTTTTCACTAACAGGATGAAGACTTCTTCACCAATAGGAGCTAAGTACTGCAACAGCCACGAACAGAGTGTGTGGACTGCAAAAGGGATTATGTTGAAAAATAAATCTCATTTGGTCACATTTCATGGGAGTAGATTGGTCAGCCTGTGAAGTTTTCAGCCGTAACTTTTCCTTAAAAAATCAGTGTTGAATTTTTAAAATTAAATTTTTCAATTTCTTAATCTTTTTTATTTTATGTTCTTGCGAATTGCTTCAAGTTATACATTCCTCTTGGAATCAGAAATCAATGTTCGGTCTTAGATAAAAGCCAAGTTTTCGAATTCTCAAAGCAATTAAGCGTACCCCAAATTGTTATTGCCACTGATTAGGATCTTGTTTCTGCCCGAATTTCTGGAATGAGGAGTAATTATTTACAATGTTCACAGTGTGGACTAATGTATCTGTCTATATTTCTGAGATGAGGTATTATATACACTATTTATATTGTTCGGACTATCATCCTCATCTTTGTCGCCATATTTATCACACATACGCTCCGGCCTTCTTCGGGTGGTTGGAATGTCGAACTGAACCCTTTATTCGCTCGCTGGGGTAGACTGTTTTAGTTCCACGTGCCATGTCTAATGGATGTCAGTTATCAGTTATATCCTGTTAATTCCCCTCTCCAAGTTCTCAACCGCCTTAACCAGGTATTGAACTTACACTCTTTGGGTCCTGTCACTGGATTTAACTAACCCATTTATCCACCTTGTCATGGGGACATTTTTCTATGAATTTCTGGGTATTATAAACCTAATGAGCACTGGTAAAAACATTTTTTACCAGTGCTCATGAGGATTAGAATTTAGAAACGTTGAGATAAATATGGCAATAACGATGAGGATGATAGTCCGAACAATATAAATAGTGTAGTTTGGACTAATATCGTCATCATTGTGCTTATTATCTTTGCTCTTACGATCGCAGTCAGCACAGTGTTTGACAGTAAATACTAATTTTGTCATTTCTTAAATACGTAAAAAAGATCCCCAAGGAGTGTTTTAGCAGAGGATGGAAAATGTCACATCGAAATCCCAACATGCATTAGAATAACAAAATATACATTTCAAGAAAAGAAAAACAGATGAAGGAGACTCTTGAGACAACAGAGATGTAGTTCTGTAGAAGAAAGCTAATAATACCATTGATGGAGCATGTGAGAAATTAGGAAGTTTTAAGGCAAATGGAACCGTAAAGGACACTTATGCTCAATCCATAATTAGGAATATGGGCATGAAGAATTTAACACTTACAGTAAAGATCGTAGGCAACAGGGAGAGGGGGGCAGCGGGTCACCTACCTGCCTAGATGACGTGAATAGATATCGGAATGGCCTCTGGAGGAATGGTAAATGGACAAACGCTAAGAGTTATAAATGATAGGAAGTTGTTGAGAGCTATGTACGTCCACGTCCTAAAAGGATACAGCACATAGAAGACGACTAAGACAACCCAGATCCTGAGCTGGTTAGCACCGTTGATTATTAAGATTTTACCCCTACAATGTATTATAAACAAAGTTATGATAATTTTTTATATTATTATTATTATTATTAGTCTATCTTCTTGTTCTCCGTTTTATTATTATTGATATTCAAGCGATGGAAGCTAAGAACAAGATGAAAGGTTAACAAAGCTGAAGAACTGATAACATTCC
Source organism: Acanthosepion esculentum (assembly GCA_964036315.1). NCBI lineage: Eukaryota > Metazoa > Mollusca > Cephalopoda > Sepiida > Sepiidae > Acanthosepion > Acanthosepion esculentum. The sequence continues at coordinate 147,729,017 of OZ038475.1, forward strand.
CGTAAAAGGTTTTAGGCCTAATCACCTTTACAAGCTCCGATAAAAGGAAGGTGTTTGTTTACTTGCGCTTTGAAATCGCCAATACAGATTAGACTGAACAAAAGGACTATCTTTTCGCTGCAAATCAAATATTTTTTTACACTCGATCTGTTTGAAGTGGCCTTAGGCACGGACAAAATATATTAAATATATACGTATAATTGTTTGTGCGGATATGTGCGAGGTTATATGAATGAAGATGCGAAGTACAAAACTTTGGCATGAAATATATATATATATATATATATATATATATATATATATATATATATATATAGATAGATATAGATATAGATATAAATGACAATAGGAAAACACTATTAATTGCTGACGCGTTTCGTCCAATGTGGACTTTCTCAAAGCAAAAAACGAAATGAATTTAATTAAATTAATCTACGCCCAGGTTTTTCCCTATTTCACCTTTCTTAACAAAATTACTGCTCTCACAAACAAACGTACACAACAATATCGTAAAATCAAAAGAAAAGAGTTGCGTCAACACGGATATAATGATAATATTCTCCACACGTAACATTAACTGACGTTATTTTCAGTTAGCAATATGAAAAATAGCGTTCCCTACATTCCAGTTGCTAAGAACACTCTGTCTTTTGTTTTTATTAATTTCCTTGTTTAATTAAATTCATTTCGTTTTTTTGTTTTATATATATATAAAAGTGAACATAGAAGTCAACACTTAGAGGCAACAGTCTGTTTCATGTTAGATGCAATCGTCAGGCCTGACTTTTATGTTCACTTTTATATTTACAGACGCTCTATCTCTGATATTGAGCACTTTATCCCATAAATATAGCACATCTTAAGACTATATTTCTTTATATATATATATATATATATATATATATATATATATATATATATATATATATATATATATATATATATATATATATATATGGGGTGCTATGGATCATTTTAACAGATATATTTACTAAAATTACACAAAACTATCTTGAAATACAAAAGAGTAAAATTAGTCAATAAAATTGCCATTAACTTCAACCACGGCCTCCAGACGACTTCGGAATCTCCTGCAAATCTTCTGGACGGTTTCTTTGATTAAGTTGGTGAATAATGTCGTGATCCTTCCCTTCAGTTCATCTTTGGTGTTACAAACCGTTTTCTTGGACTCTCATTCAACTGCGCCCGACACATAATAATCAAGAGGGTTGCAGTCTGGGGAGTTAGGTGGCCTGATGCAAGAGGTGTTGTGGTTGTAGAAATTGTCTGACAGCCATGACTGGGTTCTCCTGCTTGTGAGGCATGGTGAAAAGTTCTGTTGCAAGACATAGGGTCTTCTAGCGGCCACCCTCTTCAGCCAAAGCAGCACTACCTCTTCAAGGCACTTGATGTAGGTCTCTGTGTTGAATCTGAGGATGAATGGAAACATAATGTCGCCATCACTGGTGATCACTCCAAACACCTTCGTAATCATTATTAGACTCATCCAACCCTTTCCAAATCCTCTCCCCTGCCCTTTGATTGACACCCAAACACACTGAAATTTTCGTATTGGAGTTTCCGGTGCGAATGCCAAGCTGTACAGCATGCCGTTTCCAAATTTCTGGCGTAGTGAATTGCATCGTTGTGCTCTTTTTCTCACCTTTTCTAAATTTGTTGTTACACTATTGTTCACCCAGTAAAAGGCCGAAGAGCCAGTCTAGGTAGATGGTTACTGTATGGAACTGATTTATGGACATAAGAATTACAGATTATGAGGATATATAGGATAGATAACAGTTGACCCTAAACTTGAAGAGATCTTCAGATTATAGTGGCCAGGAAAGTATCCTCTTGGGAGTTTGTTCCACAAAGCAACAGCTCTTGGGAAGAAGATGAATGGAACTTCCTCCTTACCAATGAAATTCAAAGGGAATAAGGATTGTTTGCTCATCGCCCCCATTACATAGAATGGTGAGGCTTAGATTTAAAGGTCTGAAGTAGTGTACTTAGGAATGTGGCTCATCAGAATATTTTTTCTGACCAATGAAATACAAAGGGAATAAGGATCATTTTCCCCCACCCAAACGAGTACAAGCAATGGTGGGTCCTAGATGTAAAGGCCTGTGCAGTCGATAAAATTAAAAACAAATAATAAGATGCGTGAAATTAAAAATATAAAATGACGACACTTGACACATCTCACCCCGTATAGGCTGCAATCCTTCGTTTAAATAAGTTTTATTAAATAGGGAATGTCTCTTAAGTCCTTTGTTTAGTTTCTCTTGGTGCTGAATAAGTTTTTTGTTGTCGGGTGTAAACTTGCAAAGGAACTTGTCAAAATGATGTATTATGTTTCGAGTACTTATGGCCATCGTTGATAGCTTTCAGGGAAAGAGGGTAAAAAGTCGAGAAACAACCAGTGTAGTGTTTATTTTGTTAAAGACGGTTCAAAGTTTGAAATAAACGTAGATTCGCACATTGTATGCAACATAGAAAAAGAACTGACAGTTTAAAGGCATTTTAACTCGTGCACGCAAAATGGAAACAAAATTTAATTCATTAAGCTTTTCTGTCCTTTGATGTAAAGTACTTTTTAAATCCGTTTTGCAATTAGAGTGGCAAAGTACTATTTTATTGTCGACAACCAAAAGAAAGTGAAGCAAAAACTTTGACAGACTTTTATTGTTTTGTATACATAGTGAATGCTGGATAATTTCCTTGACGAGGAAGAGGAAACTTGCGGCAACAGGTGTGTTTCTATCGATGTATGCGGAGAATACAATAGCCAGAACAAGTGATTAATGAGGAAGTTTTCCGGAGAAATAGGAACCACATGGAATCTGCAACTAACAATCAGAAAGAGACAGCTGAAATTTCTGGAACACATAACGAGGGAAGGGATCTTGAAGAATTTAACACTTCTTTCAGCACTTCTTTCTTTATTTATAACCACTTTTTCCTATCTTTTAATACTTTGCTTAATTTCCGAAAGACATATTTTATCTGTCGATGTGCATTCGGATTTCCAAGTGTCACTATACAGGATATCCATAAAGTTCATGTGTACTTAAATATTTATAACCTTATTGTATTTGCGATAGAAATAATCTGTAAAAAATGTTATAAAGTTTAATGTACCTAGTTTTAAGTATAGCTAAAATAACTAATGTGATTTCAGGCATTACTGTAAATCAGTTGGCAAATGTTTTCCGTGAACTTCAAAATCGTATTACCCTTTGTATTGTTAATGATGGAAGACATTCACTGACGCACAAATACCATTGGAAAAGGTATGAATCCATCTCTTCTTCTCCCAGCTATGGGTTAACTAATAGGACTTGTATTTGGAAAATTTATTGCTATTCTATAATAAATGTTAATACAATGCTGGCAAAAAATATGTTCGGCTTTAAATAACATACAATGTGTTAATAAATCGTAAAACATCAATCAATAGTCAATAGTTAGTCTTTTCTTCTTGCTGTCTTCTGCTAGCCTGTCAGAAAGTTCTTACAGTTTTCTTTCTGAGTCCGTCATCAACACAATGTCATCTGCGTATTTTATGTTGTTAAAATTGCGTACACGAAAAGAAAATGTATTTCGCAATCAAATTAACGTCGTGCTTGTAAGCGATATATGTTTGACTCTCTTTGTAATATCCTGGGTATGACGATAAACTACATCCGGCAGCAAGGCCTCTAATCGGAAGATTGGCAACTTTGAGGAGCGTGGAACCACCTATCAATTGCTGTTCTTCCCAGGTTCATCCGGAATCAGGATGTTAGCACCTGTTTGGGCCCCAGCTATGGCAAATAGTGAACCCCGAAACAAAAACAAAACGCTATCAAAGTATAAAAATACAGTAATATATCCTTATATAAAAAGTACCAAAAATACATATTTATAGGAAAATTACCAACAGTGCTTTTTTAATGAAATACATTTCATAGTAGAATTACCAACAATATATTTTATAGCAAAATGACAAACAATACATTTCGCTGTAGTTAAAGACATACAATTCCGTTCAAAAGAAATTTAGTTGAAGCCGTAAAATTGTGTTCAAAATATTTAGATTTCGGCATTAAATAAACCATAGAGGTGTTGATATACCGCTAAATAATCAACCAACGAATCAAACAACCAATATGAAAGTTCTTTTTCATGACACTAATTTATATATCCGACAATTTCTTAAATAAATCAAACTGCATTCCAAAATATAACTGTATAAGCACAAAAGCTGAGTATCATTTACCATGTATTCAATTGTGAAAGCAGAATAACATATATCATATTTTTATTACTTCTAAGAAAATTAAATTTCGACATTAAATGACTCATGAAGGAGTTGATATGCCGTTAAACAAACAAATCATTAAATCTCTTCGTACAATTTATCTGTTCAAATGAGAGGAATTTTAATAATTATTTCAAAAGCTAATCACTTACAGATTCTCATATTCAGACACATATATTGTATATTCTTTTCGGTTTGTCCGTTTCATCGCAAACAGCCAAAATACAATAAACCTCAAAGAACAACAGCAGAATGGGTTGTATTCTAGCGTCAATGGCAGACGATTTAACAATTTCCGGTTGAATAATCAATATACTTGTTCTGGCGGGAAAACATCTAGCCATTTAATATTGAAGACATAATATCCTACTACGGACAATGAAGTTTCAGGCCGCTGCAAAATACTTCCCTTAGATTCTTCAAAGAAGTTCGCAATGTCCTATTTTGGGATTGCCATCGGTTGTCTTGTCACGTTTTCTTTAATCTCGTCTACGGTTTTAAATCTCGCTTTCAACGGTGATAGCCAGATGTCCCAATGAGCCAAGTTTACACTCTGTGTAATGACACTAGTGTATTCCGATTGTTTTGCTAAATATCCCTACACAAAACCTAAAGAATCTACTCACACGGGCATTGTAAATGCGATGATCACACAGTCCACAGCGCAAACAACAGGGACTCACTGTTCATGTATATGATTTTAATCCCCCTCGGATTAGTTAAAAGCATTAGTTGCTTCATGGCAGCGCAACCGGTTCTAAATTTAATTAAAATAGCTTAATAGATTTCTGTTCAGACCTCATATTTTAATGTTTATTCATAGTATTCATTCGATATTTTATTATAATGTGAATAAAAATTGTACATATTCACAAAATAAACCAATCTTTTTCTCATTTGTTAATCAGACATTAAATCACATTTTTCAATGTCGCTTTCATAATGTATTTTTTAAAATCATATCAGCGAAAAGTCGTAGCGTCGTAGCGGGATAATTCTTGTGTATGTAATTCAGAGTGAGGCAAAAATCGCACGGCATAGGGGCTTAATGAATAGGTCGAAAGGTCCTGTTGAATGGTCACCGAGATCCCCATAGGTCACACGCTTGGATTTATTTTCTGTGGGGCCGTTTGTTTCTTATCAGACGCGCCCAAGAAATATTGAAGAACTTAAAAAAAGAATAAAATCTGAATGTACTAAAACGACAAAGGGAACTCTCCAACATGTTAATGAATCATGCAGGCATAGAATTGAAATGTGTTTTGAAAAAGGAGGAGGACATTTTGAGCCGCACATATAACAATTAAATAAAATGTTCATGTGTAATTATACTTTTAATAAATTATTCCTATAATGCGCAACTTTTACCTCACCTATATATGCTCAATCAAATATATATATATATATATATATATATATATATATATATATAACAGTAATTCGTCAAGTTTAGAATCCTCAAGAGAATACAGAAAGCACTGGACGGCCGTTTCGTCCTATCTGTCTCATCAACAGTGCGCATCCACTACCACGAATCGAACCCGGATCGCTTCGATACAACGCGAACGTTATACCAACTGTACCACGGGACTCGGTGACGAAGATGGCATAAACTAGATTCGATATAGCGCTGCTACCCACTCAGTTCCGTTCACCGATACCCATCCAAGTATACAGAGTTATCCAGAGTCCCCGAATAGGACGAAACGGCCGTCCAGTGCTTTCTGCATTCTGTTGAGGATTCTAAGCTCGACGAATTACTATAAAATTAGCCTAAAATCCCCAAATCAATTACTTATATATGCATCAAAAAAGCAAATAGATATAAGGTTTCCTCATGTTTGTCAAATATGTGATACTAATTTTATAAAACTAAAGTGTTTGACACATGTTATTCGAAAACATTGTCATTCCACGTTACTTTAAACAAAAGGTGAGGAATCAAGTCCACATCAGTACTGGAAATTGCTATAACAATTTACTTGTGAAAGCTATTTACCTGAAAAAATTGTTTTAATAGAAATACTGTATAAATTAGCACTGGCGTTTAGATAAATGAATATTTTCATACAAGCAAACAGCTAATATTACCATTACAAAACCTGAATGCTTAAAGCGTCTTCATTGTAGATTACGCATTTTTGAAAAGTTAATTTCTTTTCGAAAGTGATGACTTAACGATATCAAAATTTTAATCATACATATATCATGAATATAGGAATTCTAAAATTAGTAATTTAATTCTTATCTATGTCATACAAGAAGGCTTATTCAATATATTATAGCTTATATGCGCAGGCAGTAACTACAAAATGTACACAGAAGAATAAACCATAGCCTACCCCTGGTAAATGCCTATCTTGAAGTAAAAAGATGAAAGCTATTCATATGGCTATGAATTAAGGAAAAACTTCATATAGTAATTTATTATTTTTCCAACGAATTTGTAATTTTTTTTATTCAATAAATGTTGGTTCTTCATTGAAAATTAGGGGAATACTGAGTTTCAATGATCGGGAATTAATTCCATCATTCTTGAGACATAACATGGATTTATATGGATGTATCAGAGGCGTGTTTCTGTAGGGAGTCCTTTATTATGTTTTGTCTCTCTCAGATCTACAATATAGAAAACCCTATCAGATAATCGAACACAGAAATAACACATGAAAACAACCTCGTTGCCATGACTCTATAACAAGCTCCTGGTTCAGATATGTAGGCATTTTATACGTCTATATAAGTTTTTAGTCTAGCGAATATGACAAATAACGCGCTTTAGTATATTAAGACGTACCAATATCCTTGCATTTTAAAAGGATAAAGGAAGGAATAGCAAATGTTATCATTTCTGTATATTGGAGTTTACCTGCGGTTGGTCACTTAATTAAAATAATAAACAGAGTAGTCATTTGAATTCATATTTCTGTATGTAATATTATCTGATAAGAATTTACACTGTGTACATTGTTCGGACTGTTGTACTCATCTTGATAAAAATTCAACCAAAGACGCGATAAAAATAAATTTTAAGATGAAAAATCAGCCAAAGAGCAGAATGGGAATATTTTTTTAAAATTCCCATTTCGTCATTGATTTTCACAACACTGTTCTGATAGATCAAAATTTATTTATCATTTTCTCCTATGCCTACTACTACTGTTACTAATAATGTTATTATGATATAACACTTTACTTCACAAATGGAACAGATTAGCTGAAAGAAATGACAAACATGACTTGAACTGAGAGAGTTTTATGCCGCTAAGTTATATACAAAATTAGATATACATATTTACACATGTCCCACGCAGAGAAATTGTAACAAATTTTTTTTCCACTTTGTCATTGATTTTCCTAACATTGTTCTGCTATATAAATCATTATTTATCATTTTCTCCCATGCCTACTACTACTGCTACTAATAATGTTATTAATACAATTATTCAAATGTTTCTCACATGGTCATCTCTTTAGCTACATCGAGAGTAGGAAGTTGAACTGGACTTAGCATAATAAAAGATAGATATCTTGCAGAAAATGCTTTTTATACAGAAATATTAGAGAGGTCAAAAAACTTCTATGACAACTTATTTTTTTCCTTTTCGCAGGCCGGGTATTTCACGGTGAATCATTAAGTTTTTCCGAGTCGATTATTCACCAAGCATTTAAGAAAATAACTTGAAGAATAAAGTAGCGTCTTATAACACTTGAACTTGCGCCCATATTCCGGGTGCTTGTCTTTTAGGCATAACGTCGTAAGCAACTCGGCTGCAGAATATCTCTTGATCATTTATATTCTGTATGGAGAGACTATTCTAACATCACGCTACTTACATCAACGGTCGTAGGATAAAAATTGATAAAAATTCAATCGAAGACGTGATAAGGAATGAATTATAGGATGGAAATCAGTCAAAAAGCAAAGTGGGAATATTTAATCTCAGACTTCATATAATTTAAAGGGTTTTTTAGAAAATGTAGAAGTGGGATTTATAGGATTTTTTTCATAATACTTTTAGAAATGAATGTCTGAAGCTATGATGGAAAGGAACTTTAAAGACTTATGATCAAAATATAAAAAAAACAAAAAAACAAAAAACAAAAAAGGGCGATGCAAGTTATTCTTTGATTTTTTTTTGTTAAAGCCACGTCAGTTTGATACAATTTTGTTATTATTTGCTTTATCCTTTACCCGTATGTATTTCACTCGCTGGGTCAATTAGGATTCAGAAATATAATTTGATTCCAGGACGTAAACGATTTGACTCCAACAGGTGAAATTTCTGAAAAATCTTTACTGTATTTGAAATCAAAAAAATAATGAGACGTATGGATAAAGAGAGTGAGCATCATTTACAGTTTTAGATTGTTTGGACTGTTATCCTCATCTTTATTGTCACTTTCACAACTTTTCGACCGTTGTACGCTCCGTCTTTCTTCAGATGACATACTTTGGAATTTCAAACCTAACCCTAAGTCGACCAAGCATAGACATGAATACAATATGGGAACCAGTCAAACTATGGAAAAACAACAATGACCAAAAATTGTAATATGAGCTCTTGTAAAAAGTGATTACTAAGATATTAGGTTTATAAATCCCAAACATACATTCACTGGATAAAAGCGTTGGTTGAAGTAAGTTCAATACTTGGTCACAGCAAGAATGAACAAGAACTTGGAGAGTCAAGTTACTAAAAGGAAATAACTAAACTTGAAATATACAGAAAAGGCATGTTACATGGAATTAGAACAATCTATCGTGGTGGATGTAATAAAGGGTTCGATTCGAAAATCCAAAATATATCACCTGAAGAAGGTCGGAGCGTCCAACGGCTGAAACGTCATGAATATGACAATAAAGATGAGGGCAACAGTCCGAACAATATAAATAGTGAAAATAGTTACAATACCTCATCTCAGAAATATCGACAGATCTGATAAGAACATTAAATTAAGTTTTCCATTAGAAGATGTCTCTTCGTCGTAAGCCGGGCGTTTACATAACTTTCGGTTATCCGCTTGTTTTGTAGATGTGTATTGTAAGTTCAATTTAGTAGACATCCTTGTATACTTTGATGCCTGAATCTGCACTTGATGGTTTGGGTTCACGAGCTCCTAGTTATTTTGACGTTCTGAGGTGACACAGAGTACAAAACTTACTTTGGTGCCTCTTAGAGTTTACCCAGTACATATCAGAACCAATTCTTCAGATTAAGGTTCATGATGGAGATTTAACTCGATTCAAACGCTTGGTATTTCTTGGCCTGAATCGTATACTATACTGTATTACTTCAGATGTTTTTATAATCGATACTTCGTATTTGAAATAGACGCCCCATTTTGATTTATTAAACAGTGTGTGTTACGTTTTCGACCGGCACATTCGAGAAATCTTAGTAATGAAAATGTGTTCTCCGGTAGAGATCGAACCTGCGTCCCCCTTTTTACAGGAAAAAAACGTTTAATCCTGTGTGATTTACTGCTATTTTTCCTTTTGCTTGCTGTGATGTTTTTCGTGACCGAGCGCTAAAGCACAGTGGATCAAATGCCTGTTTTCGCTACAAAGGAAGACGCAGTTTCGATCCCTACCGAGGAATGTATTGTCTTCATTAAGATTTCTCGAATAAGCAGACCTATATATATAGATAACAACACACTGTTTAATAAATAAAAATGAAGCGTCTATTTCAAATATGAAGTCTTCATTATAATAACGTTTGAAATATTGAAAATGTTCGGCAGTCCTGGGTATGACGATAAACTATATTGGAGAGCAACAACCCACATAGGTATTGATATGCCACTAAACAATATCAACCGACTGGATATTTTGGATTAAAAATAAATCCTCTAATTCTTTAGAAACTACACTGTATATAAATAGGCCTATAAACAAGCAAAGGCGTGTACAAGAGAAAATTCTCGAATCCTTATGGCAGAAATCATTATGTATGTTCCATGGGCTAATATTGTTTTTACAGGCAAAAAGGCAGATCTTCTCAATTTGGAATATTTATAAAACGAGAATCTATCAGTTTGTCATGGACTGAAATTGCCTTTATACTTTTCTATTTAGATATTTGCTTCATTCAAGCTTTCTAGATATTTATGACTGTGAGCAGCCATTTTTATTTTTGTGTCCACTTGACCAGCTATACAACATAAATGAAAAACTTTGCCTTTCTATGCTATCAACTACCACCCATCAAAATCCGTGAGAATACCAAACTCGTAACCTGTTCCAAGCCACAATCATATTTGGACAGTATGAAGACAAGTAAATATGGAGACATTTAATAAAAGAGGATGGTTTGATTTGGTTTGTTTTACGGCATATCAACCTCAATGGGTTATTTAATGCCGACAAGTTCTTTATTGCTGGTAATATTTTTTCCAAAAATGTATTGCTGGTATTAAAACCTATTTTTACACTTTCATGGTGCTTTGACCCTAGTTTTGAGGTTAACTATTTGCCTATAGCTTGGGATCCTAACAGGCGTTACCATTTCGGGTTAGAGTGGACCTGGGAACACCAGCAATTATGAGGTCATTCCAAGCCTCTGAAAACCTCCTGATCAGAGGCCTTGCTGCCGGATGTAGTTTATCGTCATACCCAGGACGAATAAAAGATTGCAATAAAGTTAGCATTATTATTATTTGGTAATTGTATAGCAAACTGCTGGAACGAGGTTTTCGGTACAAACTTCAAAACATGTCTCCATGCTTACACAGAATTTTCCATTGGTCAAACATTCAGACTAATTACACTTACATGTATATAAATGCAGTTGAGCTCAGCAATATATGTACTCAGCAATCAGATGCACGATGCATCGACTAATTAATGTTCTGCATTGAAAATCACAATTTAATATATTGTTTTTGTTTTATGTTTAATATAAACAAATGAAAAGAGTGAAGCATAATTGCTTTCCAAGTTTCTTTGCATGTGTGAATATTTTGAAACTGTATATTGCGATAGATTGTCAGAGATCTTTTGTTGCTTTGTTTAATATTCATATTTTTATATCCGAATCTGCAATATCATCAGGCCTGACTTGGCATCTCGGCTTCACTTTCCCATCGCCATAGAGTTGATTCCCTGTACGTTTTCTATAAATACTTTGTTGGTAATAATTTAAGCGCAATACTAGATTGGAAGATATCATCATTTTATAACTGAAATTGCTAAGTGTAAGCGTCATTCCTATGCTAACAGTTTCTTCTCTCTCTCTCCCTCTTTCTCTCCCTCTCTCTCTCTCTCTCTCTCTCCTCTTGTTGGTAGAGTTCTCTTCTTGTATCTTGCATTACTGTCAACTACAATCTTCAAATAAGTATTTAAATGCAATATCCATTGTCATCTTCTACCTCCTTGAATCCTGGTCTTTTATTGTACCCTCTCTCCAGAATGTTTTCTCAGTTTCTATCTCTCTCGGTAACCACACCACACCATGCATCTTAGGGGCTTTCTCGTCTTGTTTGGGGGGGATTTCTTTTGTTTTGTTTTTTGTTTTTAATCATAAGAGAAATTCAGTTGAATTCTGCAAAAATATTCAAAACAATATCAACTTGAATTAGTTTTGTGTTCATCTTCTGGCGAGAGTTATTTCACTTAAACTATTTGAACTATACCCCCCACACACACACATACACACCTAATGGGTACAGATCACATCATGAGCCCCTAAAGAGGACGAGAACAAACTCCAAATATCCTTTAAAATCCTGTAAAAAACATTATTTCTTTTTCAGTTATGAAGTTATAATACAAGCAGCTCGATAGATATATCCTCATAATTTGGATTATTGACGGAACACAATCTTCCTGTCTCGCTTTTTTTACATGTCTTTTTTCCATACTAAGCATAGTAAATGTCTTAAAGAATTGCACCAATAAACAAAAATATTACACACCATTTTTCAATGATCATTTTTTTCTATAAGTACTCTATGAAGATAATATATGATTATTAGCAAGAGAGGCATCCGAAGATATGAGCTTTGAATATTAGAATCAAGTCTGGGAAAAAATTCAAGTGAATGGTGTGAGAATTAGACGACTGAATGTGTAGCACAGAAATCCGAATCAAAATAGCGAGAGAAGCCTCGCAGAAATTAACCAAAGTGTTACGATATCGGTAAAGTTCATAAGAAACGAAGGACAGTTGTCCTAACTATCCGATTCTATGTGCGTGAATGCTGGACAATTTCTTTACTGACTCAAAACGAAAGGGATGAGGTTTTCAGACGGATACTTAGCGGAGAAATACAAGAAAAACAAGGAACTACAAAAGGAAACTGTGCGCTCGTACTTAAAGTCAGAAAGAGCCAATAGAAATCCCCAGGACACATTATGAGCAATAACGGCTTGAAGGAAGTAGCAAGTAAGGAGAAACAACGAGAAACCTACCAAATGAGTAACGTGTAAGCACAAGGAGAGACGGTAAAGCAAACATAGCTATTGCTACAAAGGATCTAACTTGTGGAGAGACATGACCTGAAAACTAGAATCAGGTTTTTAAACAGCCTCGTCAAATGTAGGCTTTCACATGGACGGGATGCATAACCTCCTGCTCGTTTAGAAGGCTAACGGCCACATCATGTTGAAATACCAGTTATCGTACGATCATCAAAGTTAAGCAACGTCCGAGTTAGTAAATAGATGGGTAACGGCAAGCCGATTTCCAATTTCAGTTGGATTCGTTATATTGACACGTGCAAATACTCTTGGGAATGGTATGAATCCATCTCCCCCCAGCTATGGATTAATTAATAAAACTTATATCACTAAACTATTATTATCTAAAAGAAAAACTTCGTACATTTTAAGAACATTTTCTGGCTTTAAATCCCCAGTAAAGGGTTGATAAGCCATAAAAAACGAATCAATCAACTCGTTGAGAAATGGCTAAATACTCGTTTATAAACAACGGCTTTCTTAGATCAATAATGAAAATAGTTTCAAACAATTAATCGTTTCAACTGAAAAGATAATCAAACCCTATAAACTGACGCTAGAAACAGTTATAACAGAGTTAAGAAAAGGCTTTTGTAAATTTCAACATGACAGTAAAGATAATCTTTTGCGTGAATGCCAAACGTTTTCTGTATGTAAATTACGACGCCCACGTCCAGAGAGGACATGGCACATAAAAGATGGAATCAATATTGTTGAAGAAGGTTACATTTTTTTATCTCTTTTGTTGTTCTTTTTCGTTGTTTTTTGTTTTGTTGTTTGTATCACTTTTTGTTTCTTTTTTTTTTTTTTCCTTTTTTCTTCTCCATTTTTATTCGCCATTTCTCTCGTGTAGTGCAACACTGAAAAACCGGAGCAATTGCCAGCACATTTATGATACAAACTTTGCCTGTTATTGATTAAGAATAATTCTTCTTTTATTGTTCATATCATTGCGGCTAACATTAAATTTATAAACAGTTGTTTGGGTCATGGCATCGCTAAATGTCCAAACAATAGTGTTAACAGAAACCTTAAATTACAGTGACCATAATTTTCTTTTTCAACTTTTTGAAAGCGTGAATCTTAAAAGTATACGAGTCAATTGACCCGATAGCACACGTCTCTGAATATCTTTGAGGAATTATACCTTCTTGGAATTTTGCCCAAAATACCGAAACAGTATTGATTGCGAAAGATAAGAATTTCATTTCAATGCTGGTTATTAGACAAGGAACAATTGTAATTGAACGAAAACAGTGAGACGTCCGACAATAATGCGCGAATCGACTGAGAGATATTGGCGAGGTGCTAGTCCCTGAAGAGAGCGATTAAGCTTGATATAATCGATATTATGGCGCAATGGGACAGAAGGACAAATCGAATGTAAAGGAAGAAGCTTGAGACTATGTCGATAGATCGTGATTAACAATATAAATTAGATTAGCACAATAGAATCCCAGGTAGAGAAATACGAACAGAGTTTGGTAACAAACAGACAATGATGGCATAACTTATACTATCAGATAACGACAAGAGATGGACAATCAAAAAGGGGGGAAATTACTACATTAGCAAATGGTCTGCGAGACAGGCTAGCTAGCCATTCTAAAGGAGATAGATAGATAGATAGATAGATAGATAGATAGATAGATAGATAGATAGATAGATAGATAGATAGATAGATAGATATGAACAGACTGAGATAGATAGATAGATAGATAGATAGATAGATAGATAGATAGATAGATAGATAGATAGATAGATATGAACAGACTGAGATAGATAGATAGATATGAACAGACTGAGATAGATAGATAGATAGATAGATAGATAGATAGATAGATAGATAGATAGATAGATAGATATGAACAGCCTGAGATAGATAGATAGATAGATAGATAGATAGATAGATAGATAGATAGATAGATAGATAGATATGAACAGACTGAGATAGATAGATAGATAGATAGATAGATAGATAGATAGATAGATAGATAGATAGATAGATAGATAGATAGATAGATAAATATGAACAGACTGAGATAGATAGATAGATAGATAGATAGATAGATAGATAGATAGATAGATAGATATGAACAGACTGAGATAGATAGATAGATAGATAGATAGATAGATAGATAGATAGATAGATAGATAGATAGATAGATAGATAGATAGATAGATAGATAGATATGAACAGACTGGCATAGATAGATAGATATGAACAGACTGGCATAGATAGATAGATATGAACAGACTGGCATAGATAGATAGATATGAACAGACTGGCATAGATAGATAGATATGAACAGACTGGCATAGATAGATAGATATGAACAGACTGGCATAGATAGATAGATATGAACAGACTGGCATAGATAGATAGATATGAACAGACTGGCATAGATAGATAGATATGAACAGACTGGCATAGATAGATAGATAGATAGATAGATAGATAGATAGATAGATAGATAGATAGATAGATAGATAGATAGATAGATAGATATGAACAGACTGGCATAGATAGATAGATAGATAGATAGATAGATAGATAGATAGATAGATAGATAGATAGATAGATATGAACAGACTGACATAGATAGATAGATAGATAGATAGATAGATAGATAGATAGATAGATAGATAGATATGAACAGACTGACATAGATAGATAGATAGATAGATAGATAGATAGATAGATAGATAGATAGATAGATACACTCCAGGAAATACCAGATGGTTTGAATTGAATTTTCTGCTAATAAGGAACCTTTGTTTTAAGAAAAGATGATCTGCGATAATTTAATAAATTAATAGATAGATAGATAGATAGATAGATAGATAGATAGATAGATAGATAGATAGATACATACATACATACATACATACATACATAGTGGGGTCGGCTGAGAAGTTCATAGGCTGAACAAAATTCTCTGGTGGAATTTGAACAAATGAGGCTTATTTTACAACACAATCCTCCTTGCGTTCCTTTCATTTCTTCCATCGGTTTTGCAGTGTTTGGATCCACTTGGGGAAGAAGCTTTCATCCCGTTGGTCAAAAAAATGTCATCATCAATAGATAAGACGTCATCATCACTGCGATACTGGTTCCCCGCCAAGTGTCTTTTCATATTGGTAAACAGATTATAGTCAGATGGAGCCAAATCAGGAAAATATGGGGAGGGAGATCAAGTAATTCAAAGCCACTATCATGCAGAACAGCTATTGAATCTTGTGTACTGGAGCATTGTCCTGATGAAACAAGACCACTTTCATCAGTTTTCCTGCGCATTTGTTCTTAATAACTACTCAGCAAGTTGGCACAGCACTCTCCATTGATGATGTGGCCCTTTTGAATAAACACGCCAATAAAACTGAGATAGATAGATAGATAGTCAGTAAGCGATCATGTATCTTTCGATATATGACTGACGAGTACGTTGCCATTTCTTTCTGCGGTAGACCAGCTGCCATCCAAGGCTATAGAACCTGGTCTGTCCTGCTATTTACCCATAGCTGGGGGGAGGAGAAGAGGATTCATACCTTTCCCAAGGGTATTAGCATGTAAGTGAATATAATGGATTTGACTGGAATTTGAACTAATACCCTTGGCATGGCACATAACTGATTGAGTAGTTCCTTTCGATATATGACTGACGCAGTACGTTGCCATTTCTTTCTGCGGTAGACCAGCTGCCATCCAAGGCTATAGAACCTGGTCTGTCCTGCTATTTAACCATAGATGGGGAAGAAGAAGAGTAGATAGATAGATTTGAAAATCGGGTGTTCAACTTTTATGGTAACTTCAGAGAAATTCTTTTATATACAGATTTTGAAGAAACATCAAACAATAAAAAGAAATTAACAGGTCCCAATTTTACCCGCTCTTTTTAAACCTTCTCAGATATTATTGAACTCTTATATGCATTAATAATTAAACGAACATAAATCTCATATTAAAATTTAAAACATTTCTTCCATCCAAGAAATCGCTACTCTTTTAAAAGTCAGATTCGACTATCAGCCATTGCATTTTTGTTGCAGACTTGAGTCACTATCTAAATAATTCAGATATTTGTAATAACACCTATATATGATCTAACTCATTACAGTATCATATTGGTATAGAAGATGAGATTACTAACCAGTGAGGTCAGATAAAACGCCCTTATATTTTCTCATTCCATCGAAAAGAAGTTAAAAGAGTTACGACTTAGTGTATCTGATTTTATTACCTGAGTTATGTCCCCTTTTTAATGTTCTACTTCATTCGCCTAGAAAGGTAATGGCTGTCCAAAAATGTGATTGACGAAAGAAAATAAATGACAGAAAGTAGATGCTAAAAACAAGATGTAATTTGCCATGTTTTACTTCTCACTGAGTTGATTTTATGCGTATTTTTCTCCTGGTCATTGCGAGATTCAATTATTACTTTTGTAATTTTTGTGACAATAATCAACATAAAAAGGTTTTCTAATATTCACGAAAGAAAAAGAACTGCTAAACTTCTTTTAGCCACAGAATAAATTAGTACAGAGCATTATTCTTCCATTACGACTTCATTTTCTGTCATTGAAAATGTTTGTCCTTTTCTTTCTTTCTTGATGTAAATCTGTTTTATTGCCACTTTAGTACGTTTCCTTTCATAACTGAACGAATTCATGTATTTTGCAAGATTTTTAAGGGTTTTTTTCTGTTTAAATGTTTGCGTTCTATTTTCTCGAAATCTAGTTTCTTTTTACTTTTATTTCTGTTTTACGCGCAATAATTCCTGCTTACGAAAATACATAAATGAATACAAAACTAATGTAAGTCGGTATTGTTCAGAATATTCTTAGCATAACTCAACTGAATTTCTTTTATAATGTATCGCTATTCTTTTCAATAATAAATAAATAAAGATCTCTGACGCTTTATTACAGTATACAGTTTCACAATATTCTTTTGCAAAGAACTCGCAAGAGAATTGTGCTTTCCTCTTTCTGTTTTGCCCATATCTGTGTGATTGTCTGGCGAAGGACTTTTCCTAAAGTAGGTAGCGTTGTATAAAGCAGTTAGAACAGAAAAAGACATAAACCCACTCTCTCCTTTTTCTCTCTTCAAAGAGAAAAATCGTGATGCCCTCATGACAAAATGTCCCGTATTCCCTCTGGTTAACGACTTATCCCCCAACTTTGACATGTTCTGCATGCAAAACACTACACTATCTTGCTTGCTTTAGATAGATAGATAGATAGATAGATAGATAGATAGATAGATAGATAGATAGATAGAAGAGAATAGGATATGAACAGACTTAGATAGATAGATAGATAGATAGATAGATAGATAGATAGATAGATAGATTTTCAAAAACCGATTAAGTTTGTAGGGGCAATTGAAAAAACTTTATTTTACTTTTACTTATCAACTAAACAAAAAGCAGGCAAAATATTATTCGGATTGTTATACTCATCTTCATTGCCATATTCAAAACGTTTCGGTCGTTGTAGGCTCCGACCTTCTTCGGGTGATTGAAATTTCGAACAAAACACTCAAGGACACATGACCCAGTGGATAAAGGCGTTGGTTAGTTCCAGTGACTAGACCCAAAGGGCCGTGAGTTTAGTACCAGGCTACAACAGTGGTGAATCAAAATTTGGAGAGCTGAGTTAAAGGGAAATAACTGAGACATCCGGAAGAGGCATGGCACGTAGAACTAGAACAATCTACCCCGATGGACGAAATAAAGGGTTCGATTCGAAATTCCAATCACCTGAAGAACACCGGAGCGTACAACGGCCGAAACGTTGTGAATATGGCAATAAAAATGAGGATAACAGTGCGAATAATGTAAATAATGCAAGTAATCATAATATCTCATCTTAGAGATTTAGATTGATACTTACTACATTATGTCCCGTTAAAAAAAAATGCCTGATGGGAGCACAATATGATTACAACCTATCACAAACATATGTTTCTGTTTCAATACAGGAAAACATCGTAGTTCAGCAAACGTGACAATGCCTTTACAAAATGATCTCCCGTGATGAAATTATAACCTAATAATCATTACAAGTTTCACGTCGGCAGTGGCTTTCTTACTCACAGTAGAAAGTTAACAGTATATTGAAGAATGGGTTCATCTCCTTTCCTGGTCTATATTACACCTACTTAAGTATATAAATATACATAAAGGCTGTTAAGGCTGGTAACATTTTCAAACAAATGCTGTTACATATTAAACATGAAGTGAAAATCGAATTATAAAGTGAGATTTCCAATGCAAAACTTTTCTTGAACAATACAATGTGGATCTGCATTTTTAAATTCAACCAAATACATTTAAGTGTTGTTCGATTACCGCCCCTGTATGATCGATATAGGTGGAATGATTTTTGAAAGCTTCGTTCTCTTTTCGACGTTGGCCGCTACAAAAGGAAACACGCCAGCTTTATCTCCCGATATGACGTCCGACCAATATTCTCGCTGGCAAAGAACGAAGTGCCAGGGTTAAACTTATCTCTTTTGTCCGAACAGTACCGATCTCACGAATATTCTCCTTTGGAAAATATCTAATACTCTTTCAAGCTATAACCTATTTTTACATGAGCGCGTTTCTCGCGTATATTTTTCTTTCAACACCTAACTTTGCTTCGATGAAAATAAATTCTTGTTCCGTTAACCCTTTTGTTTGTCTATTTTTATTCCGAACAAAACTAAATTTACTTTCACTCGTCAGCACACGACCCATTTCAGCTGAACTAAAGTCAAAAGTAGTGGTAAATCTACTAACGAGTTTCGCCTCTTACAACAGAGTACGCAGTCTAAATGGTTGGCCCTAGGGAAATTCTGTGTAAGCATGAAGTCATGTCGTGAACTTGAAAACTTTTCTCCAACAGTTTTCTAAAGAGTTACGAATGCTTACTTTATTAAATCTCCTGTCAAAATGTCCCTCTTTCTAAATGGTCGGTTCTTTGTATAGCTCCAGGAACTCTTTGACTTCTTCTGCCATGTTTTGTCATTACAAGAGCGAAATCAAACCAAAAATAGAATATTTCTGCCACACCTGGGATAGAACTCATTTTCCAGCCTTGACATAGTTCAAAAGTGTTTCCGCGTCCTTGACGGTGATGAGTTGTTTCCCACCTTACAACCCCTTTCCCACAGATGAAACGTCGCTAGCTTCTCGCTATACTGTTGTTATTTCCATGACAAATGCTCTGGCGTATTACATTCCTTGATTCAACCTTCATAGCTTGGGCCCGCCAGGCACGTTACACTGCGTCGACTAAGGATGTATACCATTAAGAAGAATGAAGTTCTAGACAAATGTTACATTGTTGAAGAGACTCCCGAGAGGATACTTCCTCGATCACTATAATCTTAATCTCTTCGTCTAGATTCAACCCTTCTTCCGACATATCCTCATACTGGGCACCTCTTTCCCACGCCTCTTCTGCGCTCGTATAACAACCTCATTTAGCAACCATCTATCTTGAGTGGCTCTCGGGTGTACAATAGTAAAGAAATAGCTTCATATTTACTATGTACCGATATTATTTGCTGGTAAATATTTTGTGATAAACTAGATAGAAAGAATATAAACAGCGTGACTGAAGGTGTTATCTACTAATTGTTACTAAGCGAGGTTGTTTTATAGAGAGAAGAGGAAGAAGTGAACATGATGAGGATAGGTAGTATAGATAACGATTGACCCCAGACTTGAAAAGGTTAAGATTGTAGTTTCTCGTGGAGGCATCCTTTCGAGAATCTGTTGCACAAAGTAGCGTTTCTCTCGAGTTGTCTGGGTAGCAACTTCCTCCTCACTAAAGGAATACGAAGGTAATACAAAAGAAATGGAGATGATTCAACTTTGTATACAGGGTGGCCATAAAGTCGGTATACAGTTACTTACAATAGCAATAAAGACAAAGCAATTAATCAACCGTCCTTAAATTTATTATTAAAATGGTTCTGGTTAATTCTGGTTAATAACAATAAAATGGTGTGGTAAACAATAGTAAATTAATTATCGACACTGTTCGAACTGCAAACCACCTGCTTTAGTGCTTTGCTTTTTATCTCTATCTATAAAAGGCAGGATGTGTGTATGTGTGTGTAACGAATGCACGGCCGCAATTTTCGACGAGTTTGCACCAAAATTTACATGCACATGCTCCAAGTTAGCACTAAAACCAAAACCGACTTTGCATTTCCCAACTCCCATCGATAGTGGAAATAATCGATTTTTTCATGCTTCTACGGTAGTTTTCATGTAGTTTACGGCCATTTTCTACTGGCCAGAGTGAGAGCCAACAGCTGACTGACACGAATGTTAACTAGCAAGCTAGCATGCAAAAAAAAATCGATAGCTGCATTCGTCACAAGTGGGATAAATTTAAATCTGCATGTCACTTTACTCCAATTGGCTCATTCGCTTGCTTAAACTCAACGTGAATTCTGATTCCGCAGAACTGGGTTGGGTGTAAAAAAGTATTTGTTGTTAACATTCTTTTTTCATTCGGTTTTTCCAGTTACGAGTCCTTTTTTAAAACTGATCGTTTTGTGTTCATTTTGTTTAGTTTTTTTTTTTTCGGAACAGATTTAATGTTTAGTATAGAGCTTAGAAAAAATTCGCAGTGTGAGATAGGCCAGAAGTAAGGCATGTAGCAACGGCAAAGGGCACGGCAAAGGGCACTCCTTTAAAGGGAAGGAAGGGCAAAAATATTTTAAGTCAAGTGATAGCGATTGTTGTATGAGTCGTACGATTTTTGAATCAAGCACGGGCAACGCCGGGCCATGCTGCTAGTTATAAGTAAATGTATAGTGACTTTATTGTCACCCTGTATGTAACACGGTGGGTCTTAGTTGTAAAATTCTGAACTTGTGAAATTAAGGAATATAGTAGTGTTACGTCATTACCTTTAGAAAAAAAATGGAGTAGAAGGAAAATTGCCTACAAACGCTTTTGAACTCTTTCAAGGTTGGAAAGTTAAGACCGGGCAGTTCCAGCCCAGATGTAGCTATTTTTGAGCTGACCTTTATAGCGATAGAGGGGTCCAGTGCGTGTTTCTATGCGTGCAAAGTTATCACCTTCATTGCCATATTCATAACGTTTCGTCCGTTGTACGCTCCGGCCTTCTTCGGGTGATTGAAACTTCGAACCGAACCCTTTATTTCGTCCACCGGAGGAGATTGTTATAGTTCCACGTGCCACGCCTCTTCCGGATGTCTCGCTTCTTTTTAACTCAACTCTCCAAATTTTTGGGTTCACCACTGTTGTAGCTTGGTATTGAACTCACAACTCTTTGGGTCTAGTCACTGGATCTAACTAAATCCTTTATCCACTGGGCTATGTGTCCAGTGGATAAATCTACAGTGGAACAATCTACCCCGGGGGACGAAATAAAGGGTTCGATCGAAATTCCAATCACCTGAAGAAGGCCGGAGCGTACAACGGCAGAAACGTTGTGAATATGGCAATGAAGATGAGGATAACAGTCCGAATAGTGTGTAGAGATGTTCATCTTCATAAGTACAACTGTGCAAACTTCATATAAAAGATTGTTAGAAACTTACATTTTGAAAAGGTTGTTGGTTAAGTAGAATAATTACATATGCCTGTATGTAATCAAATTAGCTTAGGATATTTTTATACTCTATACTTTCTGTGTTTTATTGAATATAATATTAGATTTACTGGTGGCCAAAAACGCTCTTCCCCCGGGGGGAAACGAACTACGTCCTATCTCAAATGCTTCCTTGGCTAAAAGCGAAAAAAATTATCTTGTTTTCTTTTTTCTTTTTATACAGCTTTGGCAACGCCATCTATCGGTCGCTAGCCGAAGATCTTTGGTAAAGAAATGGAGTAATCCTGAATTACACTTAGTATCATTCGGTACAACTGAACATTCCAAACTATTATAATAAACTACTTATTTCTTTAAAATTTTAATTTTGATTTTGAATGCAAGAAAACAGTATAAAATCATAAAATACGCGTGAATGCATAAACAACTTTTAAACTGCTTATATATATATATATATATATATATATATATATATATATATATATATATATATATTAAATGTAGTATATATATTATATCATAAAGAAGTAATCTAATTTAAATCTGCAGTACATTCAGAATAAAAAATTCTGTGAAAAAAAAACTGCTAAGACATTTACTCTATTAATTGGATCATACTTTAGTCCATGTCACTTTAATTTTTTAAAAATAATCACACACAAAACATTCATGGATCTATCACATTGCTAAATTCAAAAAGAATTCTCACTTGAATCATTTAAACAATAACTCTAGTGTTGAGACATCGCACGTTCCAAAATAATATAACTGTCAAAAAATATCATATTTTTAAAAACATCTTTCGGTTTACACTACATTTATTTCGTCTTGTTTATCTGTAAATGGAAATATTACGCCCTGAAGATGACAATTTTAATTTGTCGAAAGTACTCAGGCTAGGATCATTAATTCCATCTGTCAACAATTCAAATATAAGGATCGCGTTATTCAAGGAATTGATAGTAAGTTAATGTCTCATTAAGTCTTGTTAGCGAAGTGATTTCACCATTAATCATATTAACATTGCTAATTAATTCATTGTATAATTACTCTTTTATAATATATATATATATATATATATATATATAGAGAGAGAGAGAGAAAGAGGGGGAGAGAGAGTCCGACCCAAAAATGTATACACAGTCTAGGAAAAAGAAAAACTTGTATAAATATTGTAATATTAAATTCATTCAGACAACACAAGTTACCTGCGAACTCGACAATCACAAGAGATACTCAAAATAGTGGCCTTTATATTCCAGACATTTATTAGCTTGACGAGCTACTGTTAATATTTAACAGCCCCCCACCCCCACTAGGGTGTTTTGTGGCACAAGGCCGATTTATAGTGGGTACTCCAAGACCGTAGGCTAGGCCAAAAATATTCCCTTTAGAACTCGTATAAACGGGTTCAGGGCATGTCTACCTCCCCGGACGAAACTTTGCCCTGCGGCAATGCTTCGCCCGAGTTCCTCTCCGCCGAGGCGGATAGTTTGACAGCAATGAACAGTCTGAGCGACTGTTCCCGACTGTTGACGAACTACTGTTTGGGCAACGTTGGTCAAAGTGTTCAAAGGGATTGTAATCTCTTGTTTAAGGGCCGCAGATGTAGTCATATTTCTGCTAGACACAACATCCTTTAGGGTTTCCTATAGGTAAGAGTCTGTAGATATTAAAGCAGAAAAATATCGTACTGCAATAAACAGTGTTATCGCAATTTTTTAAAACTACGAAAGAAAAGTTTTTCCTTTCCTGAAGTATGTATACATTTTTTGCGCGGACTATATATATATATATATATATATATATATATATATATATATATATATATATATATTAAAGAAAGACAGACCACTTTAAGGCTCCATGTAATAATTTATTTCACCATAGCCCTTTTAAAGGACGCTGGATCATCAGACTACACTTCCAAAAGGTGAAACGAAAAATGAAATGAACATTTACACTTTTGACGGGTAGTATTAAGTTTATGTAATTTACCAGAGAGGGCAGTTAGAATTCGCCTTCACCGTCGTTTTGCGTACACATCCGTTCTAAGAAATTCAAGCGGAGCATATGCTGACGTGTCTCGACGCTTGGCATTCCCAGACCGCCTTCGGCAGGATGGAGGCAGCAGACCTCGCGACTTACCATGTGAGCCTTTCCTCTCCAGAGGAAATCGAAAAGCTCTTTAACGAAATTGACTAGTACGGTAGATGGGAGTGGAAGAACCGAAAGCCGGTAAAGGAGAATCGGGTAGATGTGCGAAATGCACACTTCCGCCCTCCCCTTCAAGGAAAGATTGCTTCGAGTTCACAGACGAACTGCTTCGTCGACCTTCCTTCGAACTTCCGACCAATTTGTGTCCAGCAGAAGGCCGGGACCGAACCAGATACCGAGTATCTTCACCGGACCGTCCGTCCAGTTGAAGGGCCCGGGGAGAGTAACTCCCTCCCACTCAGCCAACCGCAAGCCAACTGACTTTTCGCGGTTGATTTTGGCCCCAGCCACCGTCTCATACCTGCAAATCTCTTTGCCGACTTCGTGAATCTCGGCGGTGTTTGTTACGAAAACAGACACGTCGTCAGCATAGGCGGAATACTTGGCCGCTTTGGTGGCACCAGGTAATGAAATTCCGCGAAGGACCGGATTCGCCTTTAGCTTGCGAAGGAAGGGCTCCAACGCAAGGACATAGAGCATAGGCGAGAGTGGACAACCCTGACGAATGGATCGAGACAAGGTGAAAGGCTCCGACCTCACCCCGTTCACTTCCACCAGTGCCCCCGGGGACTTGTACAGGAGACGGATCCAGGAACGAAATTGTGGCCCGAAACCGGCAGACGCGAGAACAGCCTCGAGAAAACGATGGTCCACCCTATCGAATGCCTTGGACTGATCCAAATTGATCAGCGCGGCTTCACCGTCGACTTTTTCCATGATCTGGCGAACCATATGAAGGTTGTCCTGAATAGTCCTGCCCCTCACAGCGCATGTCTGTTCGGGACCGATCAGACTATCGAGGACAAGCTGCAAACGGTTGGCCAAGACCTTCGCCAAAATCTTCAACTCTACATTGAGCATAGTCAAAGGGCGGAAATTATCTAACCCATCCCCTCCGCTTTTGTTCTTGCGTAGCAACTTGATGACACCCCTGGTGAAGCGTTGGGGTATGTTCCCATTCCTCAACCAGTGGTTGAACATCAGTGCCAGCAGCGGAACAAAAACGGGCGACAGCCTCAAGTACACCTCGTAGGGAAGACCGTCTATACTCGGAGTCTTGTCTCGGCCGGCCTGCTTCAGCGCTTCCCAGATTTCCTCCTCGGTGACGGCCCCTTCGCACACATCCGCTTCCCCCGTCTCGAGACGCGGAAAGTCGGCTAGATATGCGTCGAAATTGGCGGGGCTCAGTCCGGGCTCCCTGGTGAAAAGGTCGCGGAAATGAGACCGAAACGCCTCGCAGATGCTTTCGTTTGTAGTAATCTGTCGTCCGTCCGGCGATGTGACGCTCGGAAAGTAGCGATCTGACGCGCTGCGCAACTCCTCTTTCCTCAGTTCGGCAGCCATGTTAGTCGCCTCGGCAGACATTTTCTTCAACCTAGCCCTAACTACCAGAGCCTGGTCCTTCTTGATAAGCGAGGAGGCCAGCTCGGCCCTAGCTACTGCTACTTGCCAACTATCTCCCGACTGGATGGCATCCTCTAATCTAGACTCTGCTGCCATTTGTGCTGTTAATCTATCTCTATTGAGCCGACGACTAAAATCAGCTGCAAACGATCTGATGACCGACTTAAGGTGTCCCCACCACCTATTCCCAAGCACACACCCCGTCAATTCCCGCTGTATGGTTGCTAGTAACTGGTCACGGAAATCCTTCACGTCGAGCAACGACGTGTTGAATTTCCAGTAACCAGTCATTCTGGGTTTAGGCTTATCTAAGTTTACCCGCACCCGGACGAGCCGATGATCCGAGTAAACTATCGAATGAAAACTTGGACACTCTAAGAGCCCTACATCGACTCTCCTAACTAATCATGTTGCTACTTTTTTGCAAACTAAATAAATGTTAAAATCCTTTTAATTTCAAAAGACGCGATGATGTTATCACGTGCATGGCGAAGATTTTTATCATGTGACAGCGTGAAAAAGATTTTTATTATACAAGCCAAAAGATCGAAGAATACGTTATAAAATTTAAATATATTATAAACATTGTAATATGTTACCAGAAATATTGTAATCTATACGATTAATAAGAGGTCTTTTGCTTTTAATATGTAATGCTTCTAAGGTTTTAAGGCTTCTAATGTCTGTATGTTTATCTATAATTTTAGTATTTTCTATAAGTATTTTACGTATATCAGATTGCATAAGGGAAACAGTATGTGACTTAATATGTTGTTTAATGGAGCTAGAATTATTTAGATGCATAGTTAATCTTCTGGAGAGCCGGGTGTTTGTAAATCCAATATATGTATGTGGATTAGAAGAGCATTCTTCCATGGGGCATTTAAACTCATACACAACCTTGGTTCTATCAACAACCGTAGCAACTGGAGAATGGTTATTACTCATTATCAGGTTAGAGGTTTTAAATTTACCATAATATATATATATACAAGTATATATATATATATATATATATATATATATATATATATATATATATATATATAAGAAATATAATTTAAGGTATGCTATATTTATGGGACAAAGTGCTTAATATCAGAGATAGAGCGTATGTAAATGTAAAAGTAAACACTCAGAGGCGACAGACTGCTTCATGCTAAACACAATTATCAGGCCCCCATGTGTTGTATTTTTTCTCGACTATATATACGAGTCAGTATTTCATTGTGGATCGTTTATTCTAACGGTTATTCTAACGGTTATTCTAACGGGAGTGGTTTGCTAATTCGTTTATTATTTACTTTATTTGGATTAGTTTGTTTTACTTTTTTTTTGCGTATTTATTTTTATTTTATTTATTTTTATTTATTCTTTTCAGGTAATTATAGCTATTTATCCTCTAAGCAGGGTTTGCAGTCTTAGGATTGATTGTTGTAGACGTACTTTCTTTTCCTTATTTTTCATGATATTTTTGGTGTGATTTGCTTTTTGTTTTTAATTTCCCAGATAAACCTGGAAAGCATTCTGCTGTTCGAGTATTTACTATTTGTGAAAGATGTTTTGTGCGAGTAGCTTCTTTATTTTCAGGGTTATTCAGTTACTCCTATGTATATTTTCTTTCGTTTTCTGATGACTTTACCGTGGCTTGGTATATTACATTGTTTTGTAAGCAATTACCGTTTAAGGGACATTCGTTAATGTGCGTATATATATATATATATATATATATATATATATATATATATATATACTAATCCGTTTAATAAAAAATTAATTAAAATACGCCCAAATTAAGCTATTTTTGTGGGGACAACTTTGAGAAAATCATTTAAAAACACAATAATAATAAAGTCTTCAACAAATATAAAAATTCACAAATCAAGACGTATAGCAATGGTACAGTAAATAATAATAATTATAATTATACTAATAACCGCAGATGTAACTGTAGGAATTACAATGATTTCTCACTACAAAATAATTGCTTAGCTAGTTCCCTGGTTTATCTTCTACACTTTAAAACCCTCATATTAAATATTCTATATTGGAAGCACTAAAAACTCGTTTAAAACCAGATAGTATCATGTACTATTCTTCAACAATAGTACTTATAGAAATAGTACTTCGTTGTCGAAGTTCTTTTGAAGTTTAAAAGAGAAAAAGAAACTTCTACAGTTAAGTGGAGACTACTTAGGAGGGATCGAACCTGTAATTGTCTGTACGCACATGTCTGTCTCTCTGGGAAATTATTATATTTAAGAGCAGAATTAATCTCTTAAACCAAAGGAATGAACTTACCACTCCGTGTAGGCATAGTTCACTCTTTATCTTGCAATATAAGTAAATAACATTATGAATGATAATATAACAGTATTGTTCTTTATTTTATATATTTATATTGATTTTTTATTGCAACCTGAACACCGGCGTTAATTGTAACCCTCCCTCATTTGCTAGCAGCTTAATCTGATATAGATAGTTAATTTGATATTGAATATTTGTGACTGTTTATACATTAATTTTACATGGACTCAGAATTCGTTATTCTTATCTACGCTCACATGTGCGTATGCATGTATGTGTGGTTTTTTCTATATCTGTTTATATATGTGTGAATATATACATATGTACATATATTTGTGCATTTGTGTCTGTGTGTTGGTATTTATATATGTATATGCATGTATATATGTGCGCGTAGTGGTTCGAACGTTCGCTTTCTGGCCATGAGACCCGGTTTCGAGTCTCACCACGGTTGATTTGAAAACCATACCTGGGGTTGACCCAAGCCACCGATAGCCGTGCTAGCACGAAGTTCAAGTCATCGTGACTTAGGGTTTGAGTGTGCTGGCTTTGTTCAGATTGTTGATCACGCTAGATAACACGCTCTCTCCCAGAAACTAATATCTGCCCAGCATATTTGCAGTATAAACCACAGGTGGGTGTTGAACAAACACAACCGCCCTAACAGACGGGTATCCTCGAATACGTGTATGTATGTGATTGTATATATATGTTTTATTTGCGTGCTTGTGTGCATATTTTGTTTGCATATGTCAGTTTGGTTGTTCGTATTTATGTATATGTATGCGTATGTGTATGTATATATATCGTTTTTCTTTGCTTTGGCTATTGCCCGATATGTGTATTTCAACTACGTATATGCATGCATCGTCCATATGCATATATATGCACTTCTTATTTTATTTGATCCGCTTATTATCTATATGTTTGTGTGTGTAAAATATTGATGGCTGATTTGTGTAGATTTATTAGTGTATTTATGCTTGAGCTTTGTTGAGTATAATTATCCGTATATATGTATGTGTGTGTGACTGCTTGTATATGCTTTTACCTGTATGTACAGTGCTATTCGATAAAAGTGACACACCTGATTTTTTTACTAAATGTTCTCTTCTCCGATGAAACGAAAGTCGAGATAAATTC
Organism: Acanthosepion esculentum; assembly: GCA_964036315.1. Classification (NCBI taxonomy): domain Eukaryota; kingdom Metazoa; phylum Mollusca; class Cephalopoda; order Sepiida; family Sepiidae; genus Acanthosepion; species Acanthosepion esculentum. The sequence goes on from OZ038475.1 coordinate 147,758,436, forward strand.
AAAGGATAAGCGATCTAAAATCAGAAGAAGAAGCTTTGAAAGCTCTTTGAATTTAGCAGCAAGTACTGTCAAGCATCCGTTCAGTATAATGTTCTGGGGATGCTTTTCTTTTCATGGAACTGGTTTCTTAAAAACTATTGAAAAGACCCTCAGGAGCGAGCAGTCCAAGAGAATTTTAGAGTCTTGTCTGCTCCCTTCTGCTGAAAAGGGTGCAAATCGACCCCACCAAGCTCATTTTTATGCAGGATAATGCTCCCTGTCACAAATCAAAATTGATCAAAGGAATACTTTGATGTGAAGCAGGTGAGCGTTATGATATGGCCGCACCAATCTCCTGACCTCAACCCCATAGAAAACTTATGGAGCATTATAAAGTACAGGCTCTCGAGAAAGTAGTTGAGCAACAAAGAGGATTTGATTGTGAATTTCATATCCGAATGGAATTCAATGCTTGGAGATGAAATTTGGCAGAACCTAATCAAGTCAATGCCAAAAAGGGTTGAAAAGGTTATTCAAAATAAAGGAGGACACATAGATTATTAAATATTTCAAACTATATTACCTATTATAAATAAATTATACCCCTATTATTCTTTATTTAAAGCTGTTCGGTTATGTTTCTATTGATTACTAGTTGCAGGAAATAAGTGAGTCACTTTTATTGCACATAGTTTTTCCCCTAAATCTCATTTATATCCAAAATTATAATTATCAATAGAATACCTTAGGGTGAGTAAACCTTTTTGCTGGGTGGTTGGGAAGGGGTCTTTATATTAGTAAGATTAAAAATTAGTTTGACCCCAAAAACAATTGGCGAAAATATTTTTAAGTAAAAAAATCAGGTGAGTCATTTTTATCGAACAGCACTGTATGTAGGTAGGCATTCTCACCATTTTGTAAATTTGTACATATTACCCTCTTTTATGATTGCGTGACCAAGAAACTTTAACTGTCCTTGATTCTAAGTAAAAATGTATATTTTGTTTCCATTTTCTCTCCAAGGTATGCTCTGTATTCTTCGATAGAACTACATAGCTGCCGCTTCAAAGCTCTTCTTCATCTGTGAGAAAATTATTATTATTTGCTGCTGTATAGAAGGATTTATATTACGTAGCAGTTCAGCACTCTTTTCTTTGTTTCTAGCGAAATCTTCCTGTCCTTTACTATTTTGTTTCCTTATTTCAATACGATTTCGGATTTCGGAGTCACATTTTCCGTCATACGTTATCAATCTTCCCAGACCGTTAAATTCATGTCCTTTTTCATTCTAATATCTCCAATTTGTAACTCGCATCTTGAAATCCCGATTCTAAAAGATCAAAAAGAACAAGCGTGATGGCATGGCACTTCCTTGTATTGAACTCTTTCAACAAACTGAACATCATAATTGCATGTGTCAGTGTCTAAAGATTAGCCACAGAAGGCGTGCTAGTATGAGTGTTACTATATCACAGTATGGCCGAAGACTGAGAATATCTATGACCGACTTTTATACTCTGGTTGTCTATAGTATGAACCAATCTAGAGGCGTATTCATGTTCATAATAAATAATATCGAATGTCGATATACCTAATGCAAAAATTCAAATGAATTTCTATGAGTTTGACCATAATTTATGTTGCTTTATTTAATAGAGAAACCAATTTAACTAAGGCGAAATTATATAGAAAGTGCTTTGATCACTAGATCATCGACGGTAATTTGCATTCAGGTTCATACATTTCAAATAGAAATGGCAGATCCTTTAATATCACAATATGGGATACTTAATAACATATGTGGTAAAAACAAAAACAGCAGTATAGGGAAACTGAATGGAGCCGGCTAAAATAGTAGCTCAGACACGAATAAAAAAAGAAGGTAAAATTAAATATAAAAAAAGTTCCATCGTTCCAACATTTACAGTCTTGTCAGTCGGCGGTTGATTATAAACGACACTTGGCCTTTTTTCTATTTCCCCTTCTCCTTCCCAGATCGTTAAATTTCTGGCTTTTTTATTCTAACATCTCCAATTTGTAACTCGCATCTTGAAATCCCGATTCTAAAAGATCAAAAAGAACAAGTGTGATGGCATGACATTTCCTTGTCTTGAACTCTTTCAACAAACTGAACATTATAATTGCATGTATCAGCGTCTAAAGATTAACCACAGAAGGTGTACTGGTATAAGTGTTACTATGTTACAGTATGGCCGAAGACTGAGAATATCTATGACCGACATTTATACTCTGATTGTCTAGTTTGACCCAATCTAGAGGCGTATTCATATTCATAATAAATAATATCGAATGTCGATATACCTAATGCAAAAATTCACATGAATTTCTATGAGTTTGACCAATATTTATGCTACTTTATTTTACAGAGAAACCAATTTAACTAAGGCAAAATTCTATAGGAAGTTCTTTGATTACTAGATCATCCGCGGTAAATTTGCATCCAGGTTCATACATTTCAAATAGAAATGGCAGATCCTTTAATATCACAATATGGGATACTTAATAACATATGTGGTAAAAACAAAAACAGCAGTATAAAGAAACTGAATGGAACCGGCTAAAATAGATGCTCGGACACGAATAAAAAAAGAAAGTAAAATTAAATATAAAAAAAGTTCCAGCGTTCCAACATTTGCAGCGTTTCCAGTCGGCGGTTGATTATAAACGACACTTGGCCTTTTTTCTATTTCCCCTTCTCCTTCCTACGCATATATAATTCCGTCAACAAAACATAACTTTAGCCAAATAATTCCCTTTGAGAGGATGAAACATGTCATACAGACATTTTTCCACATTGTCATTCGAAGGATTCTTTAAATATTAAAATAAAGCCAAAATTATTTTGAAAATCTATGTTAGTTTACTATGAGAAGCGTTCGTTGCAAATTTTACTCTCCAGAATCTATCCTACATATCTATGAGACGACCATTTGTCCATGATTAAAATATTGCTACCACATATGATCCAGTGCTCCTGCTATTTATCTAGAGCTCCTTGATAAAAGCCAAAGAAGAATCAGCAATATTATTAGTCCTTATCTGGCGTCTCGGCTTCAGTCACATTCACACCTCCGTAAGGTTTCTCTCCCTGTGTCTTTCCTATAAATACTTTCATGGTAATTGTTCTGATGATCTCTTCGCTGTGGATATTTTGAATTTAAGCACAGTACTAGACTGGCGATGGGATCCCATGAATTTAAAGTTGAGTTAGACGTAACCGTAAATTCTATGCTAAAAGTTTATTTTCTCGCACCTTTCCTATGTGCAACTTATTTCCGGCTCCCAGCTTTGCAGCCAACTTCAATCTTCAAAAATTTAATTGCAATGCTAATCGCTATCAACTGTATTCCTGATTACTCTTTTTGTTCTCGTTCATTAATGTTTCTGTTTCTAATTCTTCTGCAACCAATAACCCATTGTGTCTTAGTGGCTTTATTGTCTCGCTTGAGCGAACTTGATTATATATATATATATATATATATATATATATATATATAATTTTTATTTTTCTTAATTATTTTAATGGCGTCAATGCATTTGATCGTTCATTTACAGTGTAGTTTTATACGAGGATAAATCAAAAAGTAAAGCCAATGCCCATAGACATTTATTTCCGCTAATGAACAAATGCATATTCCGCCATAGTTCCTTCTACACAGCGATTTATTCCTGATATCGGTCAACGAGCTTCATCGCTCCCGAAAAGAAGCTGTTCGGTTGTTCACGAAGCCAGGTCTGCAACACTTATTTGTTTTGGCATCCAACGCGCACAAACTTTACGGTAACCCAAGCCCTTGTGTACTATGGCATGTGCAGATCCATAGCAGATGCCTACGATTGCTGTCACTGGTGCTAACGGGATTTGTCGATCTTCGCTGATCAAGGCATCCACCCTCTCGATGTGTTCTTCCATGATCGTCAAACAAATCGGCTTTTGTCTCCTACACTTGTTCATCACGCTTTAAAGCATTCTACCGACTCGTAAGGACTTTTTTGATTTATGGTACGTACTCCATACTACGCTAATATCCGGCAATGGATTTCTGCAAGTTGGACTCCATCTGCCTACAGAACTACGGCGCGTTGTTCTTATGCAATCGGCGAGTGCATCGTACATACGTCTGACCTCGTTGCTTCCTGCCACTCGACTGAACAATGGAATACTGTTCGCGGCTAGCTATCCGTCATTTTATGAGTACACACTGTGTTTTCCCAATTGCTTTTACTTTCTCATTTACCCTCCTACTTAGCAACGTTATAAATTATGTGCTCGAGCCCTGGAGCTCTGTCTTTCAAACAATACACCTCCTATAAAAATAGGCTAGGATTGATCTCTGGAGCCAAAAGCGCATTCATATGGGGAAGTGTCGAAAGGGCTTCACCATTTTTTTTTAATTTTGTCCCTGGACTTCCATGTTAAAATTGTTCTTGTGACAAATTCCAATACGGCGAGCGGACAGATTATGATCTGAATAACAATCAAGTATAAAGATCTGAATAACAATCAAGTATAAAGATCTGAATAACAATCAAGTATAAAGATCTGAATTCTGGAATTTATTCAGACTGGCACACGTGGAATTAGAACATTCTACACTCGTGGACTAAATAAAGGGTTCGGTTTGAAATTCCAGCTTTTATTATCTGAAGAAGACCGGAGCGTACAACGGACGAAACGTCGTAAATATGACAAGATAATGAGAACGTCAGTCCTAATAGTGTAAATAGTTACAATACCTTATCCCAGAAATATAGACAGGGGGGTTAAAAAAACTGAAGGTGTTTAATTGTTACGGAATATCGATCCGTCTGTATAATAAGGAATGCTGAGTAATTTCCTTAAAGATGAAAAAGAAATTCCAAACAACTCAGATGTGGCTCTACAGACAGATGCTGAGAATTCCATGTATAGAACACGTGAGCAACGAAAACGTACGAAAGAAAATGGTAACTTAGAATCAAAAAGAGACAGTTTACATTCCTGTGACACAATATAAGGAAGAAGGGCTTAGAAAATTTAACGCTCCCATGACATATTGCTGAGCGGGGCGTGTAGATGGAAACGTCGGGCAACTTACCTAATGGGTTTTGGCGAATGATACCAACCCTGAATGGTCATTTAAAAATCCGTAACACCAATGTCGAAATGACAAGTAAGAAGTAATCCGAGAAAGTCAAATAAAAATCTTTGTAATTGACGACAGCATTAAATATAATCTTCACACGATTTTAAATACTAAAAAATTATTCAATGTAAACTATTTAAATGTTTCTTTGAGTCTATCTTTTATTTCCTTTTGCATTGTATTTCTTTATATACATATATATATATATATATATATATATATATATATATATATATATATATATATATATATATATATATAGCCACTATTCCCGGACAAATAACAGAGGAAGGAAAGTGCGACACTGAAATCTGAAGACGCATTAGGATACCGAAAGATGTCTTATAAATGCTAAGTAAAGTATTAAGAAACAGGAAAATTTCGTTAGAAACCAAAACAAGTACTGAACTGTAACGAAATATCAGTTCTCCTATATGACAGTGAATTCTGGATAATCCCCTCATAGATAAAGAAGACACTTGAAGCAACAGAAATGTGGTTCTACAGAAGGATGCTGAGAATACCATGAACCGAACATGTGAGCAACGACGAAGTTTTATAGAAAATAAAAACAAAAAGGTCATATATTTAAAATCAGAAAGAGCAAGTTGAAATTTCTAGGGCCCATCATGAGGAAA